>OY970820.1:26895872-27488372 GCA_963853835.1 Calendula officinalis
AGAGCAAAAGCTTTGTTCTTTAGTGTGGTTAAAGACTTAAAAGTTAAAAGTGCCGAATCTAACAGTTTCTGACCTAGTGTACCATGTGCTTGTCAAGTTGTACTATTGTGGTAGACAAAAGCATTAAACTAAAACATCATTCGATGCATGTGCTACATGCTCTTATCATACCCTACAATTACATTATGCATTTTTTATGATACATACATACTTATGTGACATTATTTTTATGCAGTGGTTTGAAGTTCTTGATGGGCTTTTAGGCCCACATTGGAAAGCTGTGGGGTTGGCCTTTAACTGCACCTTTCTTCTCTTTGGTTCTGTCATACAACTCATCGCTTGTGCAAGGTCAGTTTAGTTTTTTATTTATTTATTACAAATTCATTTGTGTTTTTTTTTAATTGGCCAAAGTACATTTTATTACCCTTAATTTGTCTGCCTAGGTTCTCTACTACTTTGAACTATTAGATGTGTAATATGATACCCTGAACTTGACAAAATGGTCGATTTAGTACTCTGACTTGTTAATTTGATCGCGTTTTGTTACTTAACTTACTTTCATTAGAGCTTTTAACGAACTAAAAAATATATATTCATATTAATATTTTGATATTAAAAGTAAATCACATGAGAAAAAAGACCAAATTAGTGAGCCATGATATTAAAACGGCCATTTTGTCAAGTTCATGGTACTATATTGCACATTTAATAGTTTATGGTAGTAGATGACCTGGTCAGTGAAGTTCAGTATACTAAAAATGCATTTTGGCCTTTGTAATTTATAACTTAACAAATGTTGTATAATTTGTGACATATAACATATGCAGCAATATATACTACATAAATGATCATTTGGACAAAAGGACATGGACTTACATATTTGGAGCGTGTTGTGCTACAACGGTTTTCATACCGTCTTTCCACAATTATAGGATTTGGTCTTTTCTTGGCCTCGGTATGACCACCTACACCGCATGGTACTTAGCCATTGCAGCCATGGTTCACGGTCAAGTTGACAACGTGGTTCACTCGGGCCCACAAAAATTGGTTTTGTACTTCACCGGTGCTACTAACATACTCTACACTTTTGGTGGGCATGCCGTCACAGTGTTAGTGATTCAATTCGGTCCATATTTAAAAATTTTATTTTTTATTTAGTTGAATAAAATGATTCGAGTTTCTTTTTTTTTGCAGTGAAATAATGCACGCCATGTGGAAGCCGCGGAAATTTAAATATATATATATTTATTTGCTACTTTATATGTATTTACATTAACACTGCCATCCGCTGCTGCTATGTATTGGGCTTTTGGTGACCAACTTTTGAACCATTCAAATGCTTTCTCACTTTTGCCAAAAACCCGTTTTCGTGATGCAGCCGTTGTTCTCATGCTCATTCACCAGGTTTTGTTTTTGCAACGGTTAATTGGTTTATGCCATAATACATTTTAGTACCCTGAACTTAGTTCTCATGACTAGGTCTTCTACTACCCTGAATTATTAAAGGTGCAACATAGTACCCTGAACTTAACAAAATGGTCGATCTAGTACTTTGACTCATTAATTTGATCGCTTTTTCTTACTTGACTTACTTTCTTGGTAGCTTTTGATAGAGTAAAAAATATACGTTCATCTCAATATATTGATATTAGAAAATGAGTCATGGTTTAAATATACGTTCGGTTTATTTGCAAAGTGTTACCAATGCAAGCCTCCACCAATGCTACCACAAAAACACTGAGTTTGATGTTTTTGGCTCTTTTTTTTTAGATATTGTGTTTGGTTTAGGGTAGCGATGATATATGATGTAGTGTGTAAAATGGTCGATGATGAATTTAGTCATGGTTTAAATATAGCACAGGCTTTGATTTTACTTTGTTACTGTAACAATTTTCTTTATAAATATATCGACTTAAAGTCGTTTTCATATTTAGTTTGTTACTGGAAAATTTCGAGACTAAATGGTTTGAGATATTTTGTATTTTGATTAGACAATGTTTAAATTTTATAAGAATTGATATTACCATGTATCACTAGATATTAAATAAACAAAAAGAAAAAAAAAAATCCTTTCTATGACTCATTCTAATGCATTTATTAATTTTTATATCCCTAATTTTGTGTTCATGAGTTTTAATATAAAGAAAAGAAGATAAAAAAGAAAAAAAGATAAAAAAAGATATATTTTTCTTTTTATGTTCCCGGGTCGAAAATAAAAGAAGAGAAAAATAATATTTATTTCTGTTTCTGAGTTGGAGATAAATATATTTATTTAATAAATTTACATTAAAGGTAACAGTATATTATCAAATTTTCCCGTCTTTCCTCCTCTCTTCTAAAATTTGGAATTACTAATTTACTCCTACACATTTTATAAATAAAAACAAACTTTCAAAAAATGTAACTCATATAAATTAAACTAGCTTCAAAACCCGCCTGAATAAACGGGTATGCTTCGAGAGATATATAAGACAAATGAAGGTGGGACTAATATAAGCTTGAATTTTATGTAGTATTATGAAATTTAATAAAAATATAGTAAAAAGAAGACATTTTAGTTTTCACGCCCACGCAGATTCGTGAACTTTTGAATACATAACACTCCAATGAATGAAATCTATTAGCATATCTCTGATAGCCAATAAAAAAAAAGAAAAATAAAGCATATCTCTGATAATCTCTATGATAATTTCCAGTAAATATGTCCTTTATTGTCTTAAAATTGTCTTTGTTCTTACAACATTAGGCTTCTGTTTATCTACATAAAACAAAACTAAGTTTTTAAAATGGGAGCTGATTCGTACGGAATGAATTTTATCAATGAAGAACAATTTTATGTCAAAAGGACAATTATGCCCTTTCTCCTCTTTCACCCATTTTACATTTTACCTGCCTCCCGTCGATACCATTGCATCCTCAAAACTTATCAAAAGCTTACATCTATTGGGGAATCGCTAACAAAGGCTTCATCATCTTTGCTCTCGATTTCTATCAATGCTCGTACATGTATACTTTAAGCACAACAGTTTCTCCAGTTTCGTTTCGTGATTTTGATTTTTTATTTTGGACAGAAATTAGGGTTTCCGAAAAGTGGATTCTCGTCGATTGGAGTTTGTGGGCGATTGTTTCTGTGAGCACAGAGCCATTTACTGAAGAAGAATATAGGGAGAAGAAACATAATCATAATCGGAATAATGTGCGAGGTGAAGAAGATGTAAAGTTGCGATGATAATGGAGATTGCTAGATTAAAAAAACAACATAAAGCTTTTGAACATGAATTGAGTGAGATGAACAACATGCTTGAGGCAACGAAGATGCGGCATGAGCAAATGATGTCAAGAACCAACCTGCTAACAAGAACTAACCTTTTTTTAAAAAAATTCTCTGCTGGATTATAAGCATTTTGACCTAACACCTTTTGTCATTATTAAAATAATCAATTCTTCTTGGTTTTTCTAGATTTTCAGTAGGCTTCATCTTTCTCTGTGTTAGAGTTCCAATTTCTTATTTGTTTAATAAAAAAGAGATTATATCTCAAGAATCGAAGCATAGGATGAACTGATGAAGTATTGAAGCATAAGATGAAGCATAAGATTCAATTTCTTCAATCACGTGTATTATGTTCTTGGGTTACAGAAGTATTGGGGAGAAAGGGGTGTTTTGGTGAAAGGGTTTTAATGAGAGGTGGTTAAAATGTAAAATGTGGTGAAAGAGAGAGAGGTATAATTGTCCATTAACATGAAATTGCTCTACATGGGTAAAAATCGCTCTGTACGAATCAGCTCCCATTTAAAATAGGGTTTTGATAATGACGAGTTGTCATAAGACAAGCATTAAAAATCTATACATTTAACTATAACAAACTCCTTAATTTTAGGAATTACACATTTTCATAGATTAGTGTATAACTGTTTATGCATTACAGACAACTCTAAGAGATGTCATTATCAAAACCCTTTAAAATATTGGTACTTAAACCTAACTGGGTTATGGGTTGACCCAAGTATCTATGGAAACCATTTCTTTACATGTAAGCATCTCCGCATGTGCTTTTCACTTTTGATCTTAGAAACAACTTCATCATGTTCATTTAAAAAAGTTATTAACGTGCTTTCTACCTCCTCTGCCAATATCTAATTGGTTTCCATTGTAGTTAACCTCCTTTGAATTTAGAATTGAGGAAGTGAAAAAGTTAATTACTTGTTTTGTCCTAAAGTTTATATATGAAATGCACCAAATTGCCACAAAAAAACGTGTGATGTTAATTTAATTATGAAATGTGTTGTTAAATAAGCATAATTACCAATTCAGCAAACAAAATCCTAATTACCAATCAATCTCCATAACTCAAATTGAACACAAAGCATTAAGTTACCTCATGCTTCATTCTGCCACCGCCCCTGAAAAATGCATTAATAGAAAGGAAATTTATACCTTTCACATTTGGATCAGTTATGACTTCAATTACAAACTCCATAAATTGATGAAGCATGAACCTGTTATTAACCATTCAAATTGTGAGGAAGGATCGTAGCTTTATAATAAACATCATTACGACGATGAAAAACATGAATTCCATAAGTACATAACCTTTCGGTGAAGGGAGGGCGATGACCTTATGTGATGAGAAGTGGCTGATGATGGAGTTTATATATGTTTTGCATAAATAATACTCGTTAACCATATAAAAAAAGTTAGAGAGAGAGATAGAACCTTGAGGTTTGCCAAGCTCAGAATAGAAGTCTTCTTTCATTACAAATAACTAAGCCAACCATCCTTAAAAATACTAATAAATATAATTCAAAAAAAAGGAGATAGACATTTAAGTAACAAACAACATAATAACCTCAACTTCAACATCTCTTTGACAAACAAAGAGAAAGTTAGACTATGAAATTAATGAATCAGTAACTTAAAACATTTTGCATTTCTTGAACCTGAAGTTGAAGAGTCGTATCTCCATATCCTTCATTAATATGTAAAAAGGGAAAAAATATACATTGAAATTTTCTCTTGTTTATAAGATAGATCATCATCAATTAGCTATTACTAAGGAATTTACATAACTCTACCACCCACATAAGCACTTGCAATGTTATAACCAGATGTAGTAAACCTACAACTAATTGGACTTGTGCGACCTAAAAAGTTCTCCTGCAGAACACAATAAAATCCGAATTACAAACAATGAAAAGTGTGAATTATAATTACAATGAGAATAAATTAATGATATCTCACCTAATAGTCAACTTTGACTTCTGGGAAATCTTATTCTAGCTGAATTACATGATTTTCTGAATCTTTAGGTACAATAACATCCTTGTTTAAGGATTGTTTCCCACTAAAATTAGCTGTAGACGCATGTAAGAAAAAAAATAAGCGATTGAATCTTATTTTTTTAATAGAGTTCACTGAATGAAAAAGAGTTTGTTTAATCTCAAACTCAGGTATAGACCACATAGATTCATTGGTACCAGTAATGCATAGTTGGCATGCTGTTGAAATCTAAAGTAAAGAAACAAAAAGAGGATAACTATTTATGTTAGGTATTAAAAAGGTTGTAATGAATAGTCTAGGGGGCAATGTGTAACATTGCATAATGTTTTAGTTTAGCTTAGTATTAGACTTAAACCAATTAGGTTTAATTAAGAGAATTAAGGTAAAGGTATATAAGCCTAGATGTAAACCTTAGTTCTCAACTTTTGCACTTAATCAATATCAATTTCCAGCAATTGTTCTCTCCCTTCTCTCTAGCTTTCTCTCTCTAAAACCCTAACTATCTTCATCACTTTTCCATCTATTTTCATCATCAAACATCAAGTTATGGATTGAATTAGTGTTGTTAAGCATTTCAATTGGTATCAGAGCACAATCCACTTGGAATAGATCCAAATTCGTGTTCAATTGATCCATTTTTGAAGTTTTTGAATTTTTTTGGAAAAAGAGCTGTGAATTTAATTGTCAAAATTTTTGTTAGAAATCAATGTTTTGATTGGATATTCATGTATCTCCTTTGATTCTAAGCACATTAGAATCAAATTTCAATCCAGTCCATCAAGTTTTGCTCACAATTTGAAGATATTTGTGAAAAACTTGAAAACTCATTTTTTGGACTGTTAAAATCAAAATCGAGAGCAGATTTGTTATGTTTTGTGTTGTATGATCGGATCAAACTGTTAGGAATTGAATTTCTAACATTTTGTGATTTGAATCATTACATTCGGTTAAGAATTGAAAAATCTATGATAAAAATAGTGTAGTTTTGAGAGTTACGCACCTGTTGAACTTGTTCGGCCTCAAGAACATCGACTTCGGGTCAGACAGTGCTCGGCTACATCAGTGTTCGGCTAATAGTGCTCGGCTAATAATCCTCGGCTCGGAAGTTCGGCTCGAGAGTTCGGTCAATTTCAGTGTTCGGCATCCGAAAGAGTTCGGCACTCAATTCACTTCAAATTTCTTGATTCTAAATGACAAATTGAACGATTTCAGTGCTGTTAATCGATCGATTAAAACAATTTCTATTTCAAATTTCAAAGAGTTCGTCAATTCAAAGAGTTCGGCACATCCAAATTCAAAGAGTTCGGCACATTGATCTCAATCTGTTCTCGTCAATCTGTTCAATTTTCACAACCAGATACGATTTCGTCATACATTGTCAGAAGTCGGGCATTGATTTTAGATCGATTTCGCCAGATTGAAGATCGATTTCGTCAACCTGCTTCGTCTTGCGTTCTTGTTCTTGGCTGGTTCAAAGGATCATTCTTGATCACCCAAGTCTTCGGCCCTAATCAAATACCAGCCCAAATCCCCTCTAGCCCTAATACAATATTAGCTCTGGGCCCAATCCAATCTTTATCCAAATTTAAATTAATCTAGGCCTAAAATTAAAAGTTTCAAAATAGATATTCGGTTAAGAGGAATATATATATATATTTTTTTCATCAGTTTATTTTTTTTGGCCATCAATTTTTAGTACAACTATCTTTTTTATTTGACCTCATCAAATTTTCTTTTTCTTTCTAATTTTTTTTAGAGAAACAACTAGTTTCACAAACGTTTAAGCGAGCTCAAATCAAACTCACAACATTTAAATTCCAAACTTAATCTTGACCTAAACTGAACTTTTAAATTTTCTTTAAACCAAACCCGATTAAGTTTTCAACTTTTTAAACATTTTAAATATTTTAAACACTTTTAACGTTTACATTTTTTGTTAAAGGTTTTAAAAGAAAATTTTCACATTTTTTAAACACGAGGACTTTTACCCCTAATTGCAAAAATATGGATAAAGACCCTGCAGATGCGATAAAAGCTAGCAAATATTATAAACAAATTCAGACTGAAAAGGTGTTAACTGAAGATGAAGAACAAATAGCAAATTTGTGCATTATGCCAAGAGAGAATACTGAGGGTTCTGATAGATTCAATGAAGAAGCCAACCAGGAAAGTGAGATAACCAGTTCTTCTTTATCAAATTCTGATAATCACACTGAACTGAGGGATGAGCTGGTTGTTCCACAAAACGATGAAAATGAGGTACACTCTTCTTCCTTTGTACTTTTTATTACCTGACTCAGACACTGATGAATCAGAGAATTCCTTGTTTAATGAAAAACTTTTTCTTAAAATTGATGAGAAATCACAACTGACAAAACAAATTACTTCTTTAGAATCCGAAAAGGAACAACTTTTAAATGATTTAAGTGATTTAAGTCAATGTTCTCTTCAAACAACTCAACTAAACAAGGAATTACAAAATCAGTTGTCTACGTCAAAATCTGCTTTTAAATTTCGAATTTCTGAATTACAAAATCGTCTACAAAAACAAGCAAATACAACCAATGAATCAAATACACAAATCTCAAAATTAAAGGCAGAAAATTTAACCTTTCGTCGTCAACTTGAAACTCTTGTTCCTCAAGTCAATCAAAATAACCTTTCAAATCAAAAAACACAAGAGTTACAACAACAATTGTCATCGTTTCATGCTGCTCACACCAGTGAGGTCAATCGTCTAAATTACATAATTAATGCAAAAAACCTTGAAATTTCGAACCTGAAAACCATGAAAACGGTGTCAAGTGCTAAAGACGACTCCAAGCAGCTGATAAATGACTTGGCGAATCAACTAAATCGAGAGCAAACATGGATGAAGTCCGCAGACATCAAGATGAAAGACTACCACGAACAGTTGAAAAAGGCTGACATCGAAATTCAAAAACTAAATGAACAAATCAAAAACATAACAAACAGCTTTAAAAAGGAAATCGATGAACAATCAGCAACCATACACAGTCTTACTGTCCGAAAAGAAAATGCTGAAGAACACATCTCAAAACTGGAGCAGACGATTGTGAAAGCTGGTCATACTGAACAAACGATAAAATTAAACCAACCAAAAGAGTTCAGATCATTCAAGTCAAAAGTGGGTCTCGGAGCTGAGAATACCCGTCCTCTGGAAAAAGCTGCTGATGTTCTTCCCACACTATATAATTACGATTACATGAACTTGGGAATATGGCAAAGCTTCCTTCATATGCCAGATGAAGAAGCAGAAATTGAAAAGTTCAACAGGGAAAAGGAAGAAAATGCTCAAATTAGCTTCAATTATGATGCCTTAAACTCAACATACGAAAAGATTAAAGCAAAATTTGAACACAACGAATATTTTCCAATCACCACACCAGCTGAATTTTCCATTCCTGAAAATGAAGTGTTAAAACAAATCAAAGAACCAAAGCTTTACGTTCCTCCATTAATTTTAGAAAAGAAAATTGTACAATTAGAATCTGAAATTGATGAAACTCATAAGGCCTTTGACAAAGAAAAAGAAAAACTTCAAAACAAAATACATAATTTAGAGGACACCATTTTAGAATTAAAAGCTAAAACGAACAATACTGTTTCTCAAAATTCTAAAGCCTCTTTATTAGGACCAACACCAACAAACCCAGTTCCAATCATCTTGAGGAGAAACTCTAATTCACCTGTCTTAAATGCTTCCAATAGTAAATTAGAGTCTCAGAGTGAGAAGGTCAAGAAGCCCAATCGAGTCACAAGAGCCAAGAAGTCCGAGAAGTCTATTCAGACTGGACCTAGTATGCTTAAGAAGCCCAACCTGCTTAAGAAGTCTAGTCCTCGTACGTCTGTAGTTTCTTCTTTTTCGGTTCAAAATAAAAGTAATAACTCTAATTGTGTGAAAACTCTTTTAACGGCTTTTAGAACTGATTATGATTCTACTGTTTATCGTCCTGTCCGATACTCTCCTGATTTTGGTGATGTGTATGTTAAAACTGACAAATCTGGAACAAAAAGATTTTTTGACAAAATTACAAAGCAACAGATAACTCAAACTGATAAACGTTTTTTTTTGTAAAACTTGATGCACCTTGCAGTATTCATAAGAACATAGTATATCATAAATCTGGTAAACTTATAAACACATGCAAAACGTGCTATCCATATCAATGCAAATCATACGTCACTAAACCAGCAAAATCAAATCAAAAGATCTCATCATCTCCAGTTTCCAAACAACCGAAACTTTTCTCCAAAAACCCACCAACCTCTGATACCCACTCGTTCTCTCGTCGCAAATCTTCTCGAGGAAATTCCGCACCTAAGCCAAAATCTTCAGATTCCTCAAAATGCGACAACGAAACATCTACAAAATCGTCAACATTTGTGAAGAACAATTGGATTAAAAATGAGAAATCTCATTGGATTGTTCAATCCTCTGAAAAATCATTAAAATGGGTCATCAAATCCACAACCTCTGAACTGCCTCCCTGTAGTTCTACAAGCCTGTAATTTCATCATCACATAATTTCTATATTAAACATCTGTCACTAATCGTTCAGGACCCTTACATTAATTGGGTACCAAACTTGTTTTAATTGTTTTATGTAAAATCTGAGGTACCTTCACTTGGTTTGTTCAAGGCACATGTCTGGAATTAAAACTCTCTATCCAACACTCATGATAAATAGTTGGGGACAGTTACCAGTCTCGACCAGGTATAACTCGGTCCTCAACGGTCAATGACTTATACACACTTCAGTGTATAACTCGAGCCTCAACAGAATGGCTCATACACACTTCAGTGTACGACCCGAGCTACATCATAATGACTTTCAAGTATCTTACCCGGTCCTCAACGGAAGATGGCTTCTAACTAAATCAGATACAGAACCCGCTCACAACCAGAAAGCATTGAGCTCAATCATACGTAACTGCAAAAACTCTTCTCCACCCCTCCGATGATGTATAGGGTACGTTTCTACAACTATTAACTCTTCAATATCTTTGTTTTGTCGAGGGGGAGAGATATTAATTCTAGGGGGAGAACTAGTATTTCTAGGGGGAGGAAACTATAAAATCAAAACAAAAATACCCAACTGAATAAATAAACGATAAATCTTTTTATAAACAATATCTTCCCATGGTTTGCCAGATCCGGCCTAACCTATCCCAGGGAAATATTTCAGCCAACTGGTAAATGTGAGGGTATTCGTCTAGGGTATAGAACTAGGTGAGTGCAAGGTAATGTGAAAACATGATAAATCTAAGAAAACACACCTTTGAGTGCATCCGAACCGCAAAATAAACTGGGCAACCACACAAAAAGGTGATCATTCATACGTTGAATGTTTCACAAGACTTTACTCGCCCAGTAAAGCAAATGCACACCACCACCAACCACTCAAATTCCTCCCAACAGGAATTTGTTTCATTTCATAAGGGGACGTAGCACATAATCTACTGACTGCTCATTTGGAGTTTGTTGGTATTGAAAATATAACCTCCTGCCCCGGGTTACGTCTCAATTGTATGCACAGTGTGTCTAGTTCTCACCCTCAAGAACCTTCCAACATATGACACTTGCACTACAAAAATGGATCTCAGTGAATCCATCGGAACACTTGTAGTGGCATCACAATCTGATATTTCACGAGGATCGAGTGGAAATCCTACTAGAGCTAAAATCACGCCAACTCTAAACGCAGGTCACATATTTGAATCAACGGTTGTGCAAACGACTACCGATTCATACCGTGTGCTAACGGAAACTCTAAGTGAGTCCGGTGTTACCGAAAACTCCATGTGAAAACTCCTTCAATGAAACATCTTTTAAAAGGCTGATTATATTGCACATTATCGTAATAGTCCACTCTCAAATTACTCCTATGATCTGCTAAACCCAGCATGATCTTCCCTGGAGCCACCGACAATATAGGAACTAAAAAGTGAGGTTCATAGGTCTAGGTGAGCAGAATCAAGTATCATGGGATCTTGATTGGGGTGCGTTGAGGTAAAAATTGAGAGGGGGTATGAAGTATGGGGTGCAAATCAGCTTATCACATGGTAAAAACAAAAACGAGGGTGTGGTTGAAAATGAAAAAGTGAGTTGAGTGAGGAGCGTGTGTGAAAGGGTTAAAGAAAACGGAAAACCCTCCCTAAACCGAACAAATGACCGGGTAGCCACATCTATATCAGACTGCATAAGTTGCTTTCTGATTAAGACATCATGGACCCAGTGATGCAATGCACAACCCCCACTAACCACTCAAGTACAAAAAGTACTTGTTTCAAAATCACGGAGATAACCACATCCACTATCGACATCTCATTTGGAGATTGTTGATATTGAAAAAGAGGACCCACCTCCAGTCCTCGCCTTCGTTTGTCCACGTATAGAGTCTAGAACTGAATTAAATTTCTCTATGACACAGGCACTCCACCAAGCATATCTTTGGGATATTGCCGGAACATTCATAGTGATACCAAAAATATTGGTATTCCACGATGATTGAATGGAAATCCTACCAGTGCTAACATAAATGCCAACACTGAACGTAGGTCACACAGTTTCTGTAACTGTCGTGCTAACAGGAAATCTATGTGATCCTGGGTTACCCTAATACCTTCTCGTGCGAAGATCAGACGACCGTACTCCATTGTTATCAACAACGGTCACTATGTCTGATAGAGGATCTGATGACTGTACTCCAATCTTATCAACAACACTCAATACATCAGATAAGGGATTCTATGACCGTACTCCAACATTATCAACAACGGTCAGAAAATCCAATACATATCAATATTCCGCACCGCTTCGACTTCAACAAACATCAGGAACCGAGGATCAGCATCAAATCGACAAACGCCACAACATCAAGAAAGGACTTCCGCTGCTAACCGCTCTATCTATGGGTCTACATTCCGTCGATTTGCATGAAGTCTTCTGGAATACTTTATATTGGTTGAAAAGCCAGTTAAAAGTATGTCTGTCACCGATGATCAAAAGCTGATGCTGATTATTCAACAAACTGCTTAACGGTTCAACACTTAGCTCCAGTTTTACAAACAAAGAAGACTTCAAAGATATGCAACCTAGACTATTGTTACAAAGGGGGAGATTGTTAGGTATTAAAAAGGTTGTAATGAATAGTCTAGGGGGCAATGTGTAGCATTGCATAATGTTTTAGTTTAGCTTAGTATTATACTTAAACCAATTAGGTTTAATTAAGAGAATTAAGGTAAAGGTATATAAGCCTAGATGTAAACCTTAATTCTTAAGTTTTGCACTTAATCAATATCAATTTCCAGCAATTGTTCTCTCCCTTCTCTCTAGCTTTCTCTCTCTAAAACTCTAACCATCTTCATCACTTTTCCATCTATTTTCATCATCAAACATCAAGTTATGGATTGAATTAGTGTTGTTAAGCATTTCAATTTAAACCAACCTAAAACTAAGAAAAACAATCATTTTAAACATATAACTGCAACCCATGACACCACATTATAATAGTTACTTTTTTAGCCATAATAGTATAATACCCATATAGCAGCAGCCGGTGAGACCATCAACAATGTTTGGTTGCAGCCACAACAATGTTTGGTTGCAGCCTTGCAGGAGTTGTATCTTAGCATCTATGTACAAACATGAAATAAAAATATGAAATAAATAAAAAAGTATCTTGTAATCTTACCATTACAATGTATTTGGAAATAAATACCAAAAAATAATCAAGTAACCAAATTTAGGTTAGCCCGTGAAATGCACCAAACACTTTTATATAGATTATCATTATGTTTGAATCCTTTGTATTTTATAAGAAAGAAGCAATAAAACGGATTTATTAAATTGTTTAGTTGAGGAAAACAGGCCTGCAACATAGTTTGTGAGCACTATACAAAAACTATGAATCATACATGATTTCTGAATAACTGTAAATCATTGATGTACGGTAATTACGAAAGTCAATTACATTGTCCTCCAATCACATAACTGCAGCATATCTCAGGAGTCATGAATCCTTCAAAGTAATTAACTTTCATAGTGCAAGATGTTAAAGATTAAATCCTAGATTTTGTTTTTAGCTATAATGGCTAGGAAAATTGAAGGTAGCGTAAGAAATTAGGGATACAAACCTGATCTGTGTAGCCGGAGAAAGCTTTTCGTCAACGATCTTCTTATCATAATTTCTCTAGGGATTGTTACAATACAACATGGCTATTGAAACTGGGGATATCAAATCAATCGTGATTCAATGGGATAGGTGGACGATTGGCGGCGTGTTGAAGGTTTGATTAGGGCATCGTAAAGGGGATTGTATATTTTGAAAATCCGTCAAAAATAAAAGCGTGAAGAAGGATAGTTGAAAAAACCCAGCAGAATTCAGTTAATCCACATGAATCTGAATTCAATTGCAACAGGTTGAACGGAAATTAGGGCATCGTGAAGAAGATGTATTGAGAAGTGGAAGATAAGTTACAGATGGTTCCGTAAATGTCGTGAAGTTTGTTTAACTGCAGGAGGAGAAGAGAACGCAAGTTGGTTTGTAGAATATAGGGAGGATTTCATTGGCAAATGGTGTAATTACATGTGGCAATATGGACTAATGAGAGAGCTTCAAACTGCCAAGTTGACAAACGTAAATCAAATGTAGACTCATATGGAAATGATTTCTATAAATAGGAGAACTTGTAGGTGAGCAAACTGATTTTGCTTTAATACCAATTAAAATAAGTGAATGGGCCCACAGCCCTCTTCAGTCTCTCACTCTTATTTTGGTCTTTCCCGCGAAATTTCGCACCGTCATGACGGAATTTGCCCAAAAGTGACGCCTGCCTTCGGTCGGCCGTCACACGGACGGCGCTTCGGCTACGAACGAGCTGCGACGACAGCTTTCAGGTGCTCGTAGGAATGATCTGATTACGGTGAGACTGAACGGTTGGCTTTAATTTTCAGGTCCGAGCGATTTGCGAATGGCTAGTTCTCAATCGGTTTCTGAGAAGAGGTTGTAGGTGAGAAAACTGATTTTGCTTTAATGCCGCTGCAAAATGAACTCGGGAAATTTTGTTTTGTTAATTCGTTTTGGGATTATATTTTAATTTTGTTAATAATTGTTGGTGCTCTTAGGATTGATTTGATTTCGGTGAGACTAAAAAACGGGTTTAATTTGCAGGTCAATCGGTTTCGGCAGAGGCCATGAGAACAACGTCAAAACTGATTAAGAAAACATCTAAGAAATTTCGTTTTGTTACTTCTTTTAGGCTTTAATCAACAAAGCATTGTCCCTACAATTTGTGCACTTACAATCTGAGCACTGTTGCTAGTCATTTTATATAAAAGTAGCGTGTGGAATATTTTATTCAAAAGTAGCGTGTGGAATTTTGTGGAAATAATGTTTTCCACATCAACTTCACTTTTTTAGAAAATCAAACATGTGAAAAAGACATGGATGTTTTATGTATATATACACACTTACACTCTCCCAATCTTTAATATAATGCAATAAAAAAAAGTACAAAAAAACATCTTTTTGATAACCTCTTTATTACTTCTGACTTGATCAACAACCATTTAGCAGATTTTACGATGCTTGTTATTGTGTTGTTGCTGCTATTATTCATGAACGGTGGTCTGGCGATCAAAGAAGATGTCGGATGCATTGAGAAGGAGAGGCAAGCTCTACTGATCTTTAAAGCCAGCCTCAATGGATTTACACGCGATTGGGGGAGCGGAGAAGATAATATGGAATGTTGCAAATGGGATGGTGTCCGGTGTAACAACGTCATGTGATCGAACTGTCTGTTAATGAACCTTACTTTTCTCATGGTTTGGTTGGTAAGATTAGTCCATCGTTACAACTATTGAATAAGTTACAGGACCTTGATCTACATGGAGTCAATTTTCAGTCCTATCGTATACCAGATTTTCTGGGTTCTCTGACCGATTTACAAACTTTAGATATTTCTAATGCTAATCTCAGTGGACCTATTCCTCATCAACTTGCGAATCTCTCCAACCTGTGTTATCTTGATCTTCGTGGTAATCATTTGCCGGGTTCTATCCCGTTTTCATTCGGAGATTTAACTTCCCTTACACATTTAGACCTTTCAGGTAATCATTTGTCGGGTTCTATTCCTTTATCATTAGGAGATTTGACTTCCCTCGCATATTTAGACCTTTCAGACAATCAGTTTGTTGGAGCATATCATAGTTCAAACAGTTCAACTTATTACTGAAGCAGCAGTTAGTACTGATCATAGTTACTACTGATGAAGACTATGGTTGATACTGATGGGGCAGAACATGTTTACTACTGATGAAGTTGATACTGGTGAAGACTATAACTAAAGTACTACTGATCAAGGCTTATTAAAGATACTACTGATCAATAGTAGTTACTACTGATGATGGATCTGGATTTACTACTGGTCACCAAAGTTACTACTTACGTTACTTATTTAATACTGGTGATTGCAGAAACACTACTGATGAGCGTATATTGAACATATCAAGTCCGAGATCTTCGTAGAGATAGTTATAGAATGTAAATCAATGTATATCTTTATAATTCGAATGTAAATCAAGTCCTAGAATAACTAGGGTAAATAGTTTAGCTTCAAGGACTATTATAAATAGTTCCTTACGAATTGTAAACGTACGTGTGTATTGTTAACTCGATAATATACATTGAAGCTTTTTGTGAAACTGTGTTCTTAATATTTTCGTATATTGTTTACAGTTTATCGTTCTTAATTACATTGATATAGTGTTGATCCGCTGCAACTTCTATTATCAATTAGATCTAAGGTGTTTATTAACTTCTCTATAGTTAATCGATCCTGACAAGTGGTATCAGAGCTTATTGGTTCTAGATCTACTATTTGTTAAGAACAATAAAAAGTTTTTATCTTTAAAACACACACATTATTAATCATGACTGATAATAATGAAAGCACTCAGGCCAACAAAATTCCTATACTCACTCCCAACAACTTTGGGATGTGGAAGAATCGTATTAAGCAATACATGCTTATTACATATTATTCTATGTGGGAAGTTGTCCTTGAAGGAAACAAAACTGGTCCTGGTCAAGCAAGCAGCTCTGCAACTGAGGCAGACAAACTTAAATGTGAGAAGGAGAAGAAAGACAAAGGAATCGAACTCAAAACTCTAAGCACTCTCCTACTGGCCATTCCTAACGACTATCAACATCTCTTCGTTGAGTATGATGATGCAAAGGTGCTTTGGGAAGCACTGGAGAAGAGATTCGTTGGGACCAAAAGCACCAAGAGGAACATGAAGTCTGTTCTCAAACAAGACTTTGAAAATTTCAAAGGAAAGCCCAATGAAACACTCACTCAAGTGTTTGACAGATTCAACAAACTAATTGGTGAACTTAACCAGGTTGGGGTTAAGATGGATCAAGAAGATGTCAACATGAAGTTTCTAAGGTCTCTTAGTGAAGAATGGGCCATGTACACAGTGGTATATAGACAGAGAGATGCACTAGAAGAAAAAGAGTTGGATGAACTCTACAATGATCTCAGAGTATTTGAAACTGAGGTAAATCAAAAGAACCCTTCTATTTCTTCTAATAATGCTGCATTTGTATCTAGTACAGGTCAAGGTCAGGAAACCTCCACAGGAAAGGCTGCAGATTCTGAGGATACTGCAAGAGAATCCTTCTTCACTAGTCATGTGCATACTGCACTGATTAGTGAGGACTTGGAACAATTGAATCCAGATGATCTTGAGGAGATGGATCTTAAATGGCAGATGGCTATGCTGATTCTAAGGACCAAAAGATTCTTAAAGAGAACTGGTAGGACAAGCCTCAACTTCAACAAAGGTGACAAAGCTGGATTTGACAAAACTAAAGTCAAATGTTACAACTGTAACAACCTTGGTCACTTTGCAAAAGAATGTCCTCAGCCAGACAAAAGATCAAAATCAACTGCTCTTGTTTCACAACAAGGACAAGGATATGACTGGAGTTTCCAAGCAGAAGAGCATGCTCAAAATCAAGCTCTCATGGCTTTTACTGACAACAAAACTGAGGTAAAACCTAAACCTTGTACTTCTGAATGTGCTAAAATTGTTAAAAACTTAGAAAAAGAAAACACCGAATTAAATGAAGATTTAGCAAAAGCAGTAAGAAGGAATCATGAATTTAATGGTGTGATTACTGATCAAGAACATCAGATAAAGGTGTACCAGATGATTGATCAACGGATAAAGGAAGAATTACTTCAAGCTGTAGATGAGAAAGAGTTTTATGAATTAAAAAATAAAGAATTAACAAGTAAATTAGAAGAATGTCAGCTTGAAATTGAACAAAATAAATTAACAATTAAAAAGTTTGAAAGAAGCACTAAAATTCTTGATGAATTAACTAATAATCAAACTACAGAAAAAGTTGTTCATGGGGTGGGATATCATGCTGTACCACCTCCATATAAATTCATTCCTCCTCTCAAAAACAGCTCAGAAAGAATCATTAATGAATTAAAAACTGAAAATCAAACTGAATCACATAATGAAACATCTGAATCAAATGATTCTTCTGATGATAATCAATCAATTGAATTTACAATTTCTCAAACTGAATCACCAAAATCAATTGATACAAGTTTTCACACAGCACACAGTCCAAATGAATCTCCCAAATATGATGCTGAAAATGTACCAAAAATTTTAACAAGGGGAAATGAAAGAAATAAAAATCAACTCTTAGATCAAAGAATACTTGAAGGTGCTAAAAGTAAGAAATTAAGATGTGTTATATGCAACAAAATGAACCATTTAGCAAAGGATTGTCACTTCAATCCAATAAACTGCAAAGAGTTAAAGGAATTTCAAATTTTTAAAGAAAGTGCAAAAACTCAAAAGTTAAAAGCTACTACTGGTCCTTCAGTAGTAAATAAAACAAAAACTCCAATTGCTGAAACACCAAGATTTGGATGAAGTGCACCAAGGTTTGTTCATAACAGAAGAGTTGGAAGCCCAAAGAATAGCAATTACTTCAAGAACAATGGAAAATCCAATCAAAATAAACAATATTTTAAATTTTCCAACACCAGTAAAAACTTTAACAATTTTACTACTGATGTTAACCCTAATTATAATGCTGTATGGTACCAGTACAAAGATACTACTGGTAAAAACCCTAATTACAAAAATACTACTGCTCCCAAACCAACTTTCAAAAATACTACTGGTGTCAACCCTAAAAACACTACTGGTCATTCTAAACATGTAAGTACCCAAATACTACTGGTCCATCAGTAGTAAAGCATTCAAAAGCTAAACATCATGGGTATAAACCAAGATCAGTAGAAAATTCTCACACCAGTAATACTTTTAAAAGGGCAGTAGTAAAACTAAACACCAGTAATAAACAAGTATGGGCACCAAAAAAGTTTAAAGTTAAATCCCCAAAAGCTTATTTCTCAATGGATGAACCCAAGACATATAAAGCTTGGGTTCCCAAACTTAACTAATCCTTTACTCACTTGTGCAGAGCATTCAGATCCCAGAAGAAGGAAGAACATGGCATATTGATAGTGGATGCTCAAGGCACATGACTGGAAATCTGCAAATTCTTAAAGATTTCAAGTTATTTGATGGAGGATATGTGACATTTAGTGAGAACCCACAGGGAGGTAAGATTACAGGTAAAGGTACTGTTACAAATGGTAAAATTACCTTTGATGATGTATTTTATGTAGCTGAACTAAAATACAATCTTTTCAGTGTGTCTCAAGTGTGTGATAAAAAGAACAAAATTCTTTTCACAGACATTGAGTGCATCATTCTTTCTCCTGACTTTATTTTAGATGAAAAATATGTTGTTTTAAGAACTCCAAGGAGAAACAATGTGTATTGCCTGGATATAGGGGGAGAACTTATTTCTTCAAATGAGGTCAACTGTTTTATATCCAAGGCAAACACCACTGAATCAGAACTATGGCATAGAAGGATGTGTCACACTAATTTCAAAAACATGAACAATTTAGTAAAAAGAAATTTGGTCATTGGACTACCTCAAAAACAATTCATGTGTGATCATCATTGTGTTGCATGCCTAAAAGGTAAACAACACAAAACTTCTCATAAGTCCAAATCTGTGAATTCTATTTCTATTCCTTTACAACTCTTACATATGGACCTATTTGGACCTACTAATGTAATGAGTATTGGAAAGAAACAATATTGTCTTGTTATTACTGATGACTTTTCCAGATATACATGGGTTTTCTTTCTCAGGACAAAGGATGAAACAAGTGAACTCATAAAGAACTTAATTGTCAAACTGGAGAACACATCTGATCAAAAAGTTAAAGCCATAAGATGTGATAATGGCACAGAATTTAAAAATGCTAACTTAATTAACTTTTGTGATCTTAAAGGTATTGACAGGCAATACAGCTCACCTAGAACTCCTCAACAAAATGGTGTAGCTGAAAGAAGAAATATAACCATCATTGAAGCAGCAAGATCAATGCTAGCAGACGCAAAGTTACCAATCACTTTTTGGGCTGAAGCTGTTAATACTGCCTGTTATGTTCAGAACAGAGTATTAATAGTGAAGCCACATTTTAAAACACCATATGAACTTTTTAATAAAAGAAAACCTTCTATAAGTTTCTTAAAATCATTTGGTTGTCCTTGTACTATTCTGATTACAAGAGAACAAATTGGTAAGTTTGACTGCAAAGCTGATGATGGAGTCTTTGTGGGATACTCTACTCAAAGCAAATCATACAGAGTATTCAACAAAAGACTAAGGATAATTGAAGAAAGCATCAATGTATCCTTTAATGAAAATATCTCTAATGAACAAGGAAATGGTCCAGATTGGCTATTTAACATAGACAATCTAACCAAATCCTTTAATTCTAACATGGATTTCAATGCAGATAATTCAAATTGTCACTCTCAAAAGGAAGGAACATCATCAGTTAATACTGTTCAAGAAGAGATAAGATACATAGTAGTTAATACTGCTCCCATAGTTAATACTGAGGACAGTAATAACTCAAGTTCTGGAACCAGTAGTAACTCTGAGAATGAGGACAATAGTAATTCAAATACTACTGACACCAGTAATAGTACTCAAAATACTACTGGTCCTAACAATAACCTAGATTCTCAAGATACTACTGATACCAGTAACAACAACAATACTAATGATCACAATGAAGACAATATCAGTAGTAACTCTGACCAAGATGATGATGAACCAAACATCAATGACAATGAAGGATCTCTAGAGCAACAACTACCTGAGACAAATGAGTCCAATCTTGAAAATCAACTAGTTGTTGATAAAGCTACAACTACAAGGACTCAGAAGAACCATCCATTAGACCTTGTTCTAAGTGATGTTAACTCACCACTGCAAACAAGAAGCAAATTAAATAAAAGCTTAACTGCAAACATGTTTAACATAAGTTTAATTGCTAATGAATGTATGTTTGAATGCTTTTTATCTCAGGATGAACCAAAGAAGATCCAACAAGCAATGAAGGACTCAAACTGGATAGAGGCAATGCAAGAAGAACTCCTTCAATTCAAGTTACAAGCTGTTTGGACACTTGTACCTCTTCCCAAAGGAAAAAGAGCCATTGGAACAAGATGGATCTTTAGAAACAAGAAAAATGAAAGAGGTATAGTAATCAAGAACAAAGCCAGACTTGTAGCCCAAGGATACACTCAAGAAGAAGGAATAGACTATGATGAAGTATATGCTCCTGTTGCTAGAATTGAAGCTATAAGAATATTTCTAGCATATGCTTCATTCAAAAAGTTCAAAGTCTATCAAATGGATGTGAAGAGTGCATTCCTATATGGGAAGATTGAAGAAGAGGTCTATGTTTGCCAACCTCCAGGTTTTGAAGATCCAAAACATGGTGATTATGTGTTCAAACTGGACAAAGCTCTGTATGGCCTACATCAGGCACCAAGAACATGGTATGACACATTATCATCATATCTACTGAAGAACAATTTTAAAAGAGGAGCCATTGACAAAACTTTGTTTACAAAGAAAGTCAAAGATGATATACTACTGGTACAAATCTATGTAGATGATATCATCTTTGGTTCAACCAATGATTTTTTATGCAAAGAATTTGAAGAACTGATGCAGATTAAATTCAAGATGAGCTCCATGGGTCCAATGAACTTCTTCCTTGGACTCCAAGTCAGTCAAAGAACAGATGGTATTTTGATAAATCAATCAAAATATGTCAAAGATATCTTGGAGAAATTTGATTTGAAAGACAGTAAGAGTGCAAGTACACCAATGGAAACACACAAACACCTACATCCAGATGTTGAGGGGGAGGATGTAGATGAACACCTATATAGATCAATGATAGGATCTTTGATGTACCTAACTGCATCAAGACCTGACATAATGTATAGTGTTTGTGTGTGTGCAAGATATCAAGCAAGACCCAAAGAACTACACTTGCAAGCTGTCAAAAGAATATTCAGATACTTGAAAGGCAAACCTTCACTTGGTCTATGGTATCCACATGATTCACCCTTTGAACTCATAGCCTACACAGATAGTGACTATGGAGGTGAATGTCAAGATAGAAAGTCCACTACTGGTGGATGTCAATTCTTTGGATCAAGACTGGTGTCATGGCAATGTAAGAAGCAAACAAATGTATCCACATCAACTGTTGAAGCAGAGTATGTAGCTGCATCTGCTTGCTGTGCTCAAGTACTCTGGATTCAAAACCAACTTCTAGAGTTTGGTATCTCTATCCTTAAAACTCCTATTTTTATTGATAATTAAAGTGCTATTAGTATTGTGAACAATCCAGTAAAACACTCTAAAACTAAACACATTGAAATAAGATTTCACTTTATAAGAGATTGTAATGAAAAGAAATTAATCAAAGTAGTTAAAATTCATACTGATGATCAATTAGCAGATCTTTTTACAAAAGCATTTGATGTAGGAAGATTCAACTTCTTGGTTAGCAGTATTGGAATGATTTTGATAAATTAAAATCTCACTTAAAATCATGTGTAAAGTTTTTGTTGTAAAATTTTATCTATTTATTGAAGTGTTTTACTACTGGTATATCTGTATTACTGGTATGTAGGCATGTGCACAAAATACTACTGGTAGTGAATCACTACTGGTGTGTATTAGGTTTACATAAATACTACAGGTAAGTCAGTACTACTGGTATTCTCATATACTACTGGTCTTGTGTGTTAATCGTTACTACTGATGTCTATAGTTACTTCTGATGTCAAAATCCTTAGTCACTACTGATGTTAGTGGATACTACTGACGTTTTATTACTGATATCACACTTACTACTGGTCTTTCAGAATCACAATTACCAAACTAACCCCCATGAAAATAACCGTTATGTTATGATTCGAAGGGCATTTTAGTCTTTTTGCAGGTAAAATCGAAAGATATAAAAGGCGGCAGTCTATTAGTTTAGCATTATCTTTACTTCGATTTGCAAAATCCTCTCGATCAAACCCTAGCTTACGATCAAAAACCATTCCTCAGTAACAAAAGTCATACATCTTCTTCAAAATCAAACAACAATAGCAACTCTACAATCTCTCGATGTGCAAACCGATCTTAAATATTCAGAATTTCATAACATGTGTGCATTCCTAAAGAATCCCGACGGAACCAAAGACTTTCGTCCAATAGTTAAATTTTTGAGAAATTCTTACATACAGTTTGCTTTAACTGTTAAACCAAAAAGCATATCAACAGCACTTGGTTGATTTCTGGACCAATGCTGAAAGAACAGAAGGAACAACCACATCAATGATCAAATCAAAAGTAGATGGAAAGCATATAACAGTAACTGAACAATCAATCAGACACCATCTACAACTACATGATGATTCAGGTATGTTTACTCTTCCTAAGGAATTCATTGCTGAAATTTTAAATAAAATGGGTTATGAGGGAAGACTTAATATAGTAACTTTTCAAAAGGGTCTTCTCTCCCCACAATGGAAATTTTTAGTACATACAATTCAGCATTTTATTTCTCCAAAACGAAGTACTTGGAATGAGTTTAATAAGGCAATAGCCTCTGCTGTTGTCTGTTTATGCACAGACCAAGTATTTAATTTTTCTTACATGATTTTTGAAGGTATGTTGGGAAATCTTAGTTCTTCAAAATTTTTAATGTATCCCAGATTTCTACAACATATCATAAACTGTGAATTACAAAACTTGTCAACTCCCAAAAACATTTTCATAATACCTGAGTTGAACAAGAAAGTTTTCTCAAATATGAGAAAACAATTTAAATTTTCGGGCAAGGAAACCCCTCTGTTTCCTAATATGATCAAATATCAAACACATATTGGAGAGGGTTCAATCATAGATACAACCCAAATTGAACCTCAACCCACTCCATCACCCCCAAATACAGCCCAAACACTACCCCAAATAGCCACTCAATCACCCACTAACATAGAAGTCCTGAATGTGTCCCAGGAACTTGAAATAAATCTGCAGAGTGCTACTCTTCACTCTGTGGAAGACCTACCAGACAAAACCCAAAATATTTCCACAATTTATAAAAGAAAGAAATCTTCTTTCAAGGACACCAGGGGACAAATCGAGTCAAACCCCAGACTCAAAGAGTTGTCCTCCAAGGAGGAGAGAGGACATGAGGCGAGGGCTCTCACTACTGATGCCCCAAAGGTGGGTGCACAGGATAGTGGGAACATCACTAAGACCCAGACCTCGGCAACTTTAAGTGATGACTCATTTGAGGAATTACTTAGAGGACTCCGGTGCCAAGAAACCACAAGGGGGGGGGGGGGCATCTCTGCTTCTTCTAGGAAGAAGAGGATGTCTTAAAGACCAAATGAATCACCAAGAAGTGATGAGGGCAGATCTGTGGAATTGATGGATAGGATGGAAAACCTTCAAACCAATGTACCTGTTAGTGAGCCCGATGATCTTGCTAGATGGAGTGAGGGCAGTATTAAAACAAAACAATTGACGGATAAAGTGGATTCTCTTGAATCCACTGTACAAGATTGTCTTACTTATCTCACAAATCAAGGGAAAACAATGGCTGCAATGAAAAGGCACATGAACACCATCAACAAGAGAATGAGATTCTATGAGCACCGGCTTCATCAACAAACTAAAATCCTCAGAAGATTGAAGAAGAGGATTGATGATAGTGAGGCTCCACCAGTAGAGCTCACTAAGGGGGAGAAGGATACTATTCAAACAATGATTGATGAATCAATTGCAGCAGCAGCATCCTCTCTCTTAAATTTAAAAGAAACAACAGTTGGTGAAGGCCCAGAAATGATGGTAACTGAAGATGAGCCTATTACTACTGCTCCTATGGAAGATCAAGCTGAAAAAGAAGTATCATTAGTAACTCCTACTACTGATATCATAGCAGTAGTAAATAAAGAAGAGGAAATGAATGTACCAAATACTACTGATGCCCTATCAGTAGTAACTCCTGAAGTCACACCAGTAGTAACTGCTTTAGTTTCTACTGAGGAGGAAGATCTGCCAGAGCTAATTGAAAGAGAAAGATTTGAAATCATCACCAAACCACCTACACCTGATCAACCACTTATCATACCTGACATTGATGATAATGTGAATTGGTTTGAGGTTGATGAGTGCTCACTTCCTCCACATCCAAAAATACTGCAACAAAATGAGCTTATGTTATTTTCTCCTTCAATAATAATCAGTGGTGTGCCTGATATGAAATATATTCCACCTCCACCTTCAGCTCATATTAGAAAGGGTAAAGAAACTTATGATGAGGATTACCCCAACAGAGCACTTGGTCATTACATGGTAAACAAGATAAATCTTGTCAGAGCTGATAAACAGTCTAAATGGAAGGTGAAGCACAAGAGATATTTGGAGAAAGTGGCTATGTATCAAGCTATTGAGGAAAGGAAAAAGAAAGATGTAAAGGAAAGATCAAAAGTTCAAAAACCTCAACAAGCTGAAGTACCTGTTCAAATCAAAGATACTCAGATAGAAGCTCAAATGGAAGAATTCAAGAGACTTAGAAAAGTTGAAGAAGAACATATTCAAAGCCTTGAATATCTGGTCTCTGAATGCAAGAAAACTAAAAGTGAGCTAACAGATGATGTATATGAACAGAAAGCCAATATGATTGAATATTTGAAATCAAAAAGACAAAATGCAAAGTCATTTGGTAGAATGAAAATGATGACTATCATTGAAAGATATTGTGCTGCAAAGAAGAAAGACTTGGCTGAACAAGAAGCAGAAGAAGAAAAGAAATCCAAAGCCTTAAGTCCAATCAAAACTTTAATCCCAATCAGTCCAAACTTAATCAAGAAGGATAGTATCTCAACTACTGGTGAGCCATCAACAAAGAAAAGAAAGATGGTCTCTCAAGAACAAAGTGCTCAAAAGAAGTCAAAAACAGAGCAAGTCATTCCTGTTCTTGAACTACCAGTTGCTCCCTTACAGAACAATCCAATCATCAATTGGAGAGTTTTGCCCAACAATGTCATAGTAGTTGTAAGGGAAGACAATATCATTCAAAAGTTTACTGGATGGTTACCTTTGATCATGTCCTGTTCAAGAAGTGATGTTATTAAACTATTGATCATTGGTAAACCAAGGACGAGAAAGAAATCATGGAAAGAATCTGGAGCTGGATACCTAACTAGAATGATTGATGCTGCTTTCTATCCATACCATTATCCAGAACAATTTACAGACCAAGGAAATGTCTATGCTTGGAATGTGATTCCAACTGCTCAAATGTATTTCTTTGAGAAATCAGGCAAAGTCTGTGAGCTTTATTTGTATGAAAAAGAATATCCTCATTCTGAGAAGACTATGTATCAGATATTCACAAATACAATGATGAAACCTTATGATGCTGTTATGTTCCAGAACAAATTGACTTATTTCACAAAGAGAAACAGCAAGTACATCATTGCTCAAAGAAAAGCTCAAAATCAAAGAACCCTAGAGAAGAGAAAGAAAGAAGAAGAAGAAGAACAAAAGAAACTTGATTGATTAAAAGATAATCAATAAGTTTAGGGGGAGATTGTTGGAGCAGATCATAGTTCAAACAGTTCAACTTATTACTGATGCTGCAGTTAGTACTGATCATAGTTACTACTGATGAAGACTATGGTTGATACTGATGGGGCAGAACATGTTTACTACTGATGAAGTTGATACTGGTGAAGACTATAACTAAAGTACTACTGATCAAGGCTTATTAAAGATACTACTGATCAATAGTAGTTACTACTGATGATGGATCTGGATTTACTACTGGTCACCAAAGTTACTACTGACGTTACTTATTTAATACTGGTGATTGCAGAAACACTACTGATGAGCGTATATTGAACATATCAAGTCCGAGATCTTCGTAGAGATAGTTATAGAATGTAAATCAATGTATATCTTTATAATTCGAATGTAAATCAAGTCCTAGAATAACTAGGGTAAATAGTTTAGCTTCAAGGACTATTATAAATAGTTCCTTACGAATTGTAAACGTACGTGTGTATTGTTAACTCGATAATATACATTGAAGCTTTTTGTGAAACTGTGTTCTTAATATTTTCGTATATTGTTTACAGTTTATCATTCTTAATTACATTAATATAGTGTTGATCCGCTGCAACTTCTATTATCAATTAGATCTAAGGTGTTTATTAACTTCTCTATAGTTAATCGATCCTGACAAGTGGTATCAGAGCACAGTTTATTAACTTGATAATAGAAGTTGCAGCGGATCAACACTATATCAATGTAATTAAGAACGATAAACTGTAAACAATATACGAAAATATTAAGAACACAGTTTCACAAAAAGCTTCAATGTATATTATCGAGTTAACAATACACACATACGTTTACAATTCGTAAGGAACTATTTATAATAGTCCTTGAAGCTAAACTATTTACCCTAGTTATTCTAGGACTTGATTTACATTCGAATTATAAAGATATACATTGATTTACATTTTATAACTATCTCTACGAAGATCTCGGACTTGATATGCTTCAATATACGCTCATAAGTAGTGTTTCTGCAATCACCAGTATTAAATAAGTAACGTCAGTAGTAACTTTGGTGACCAGTAGTAAATCCAGATCCATCATCAGTAGTAACTACTATTGATTAGTAGTATCTTTAATAAGCCTTGATCAGTAGTACTTTAGTTATAGTCTTCACCAGTATCAACTTCATCAGTAGTAAACATGTTCTGCCCCATCAGTATCAACCATAGTCTTCATCAGTAGTAACTATGATCAGTACTAACTGCAGCATCAGTAATAAGTTGAACTGTTTGAACTATGATCTGCTCCAACACAGTTGCTTGGTGTCATCCCAAAATCTTTTAGTAATTCTTCATCTCTAGTTGAGTTGCATTTGTGGGGAAACCAACTTAACGGGTCCATACCCAATTTTCTTGTGTGTTCATCCATGATGGTTTTAGACCTGCACGGTAACGCTCTGTATGGAGACGTTCCTAATTTGACAGGATGTGTGTCCTTGCAATGGTTAGCCCTTTCTATTAACTTTTTAAATGGAAAAATGTCCAACAGTGTGGGCCAACTTTTATATCCGGCATATCTTAATGCTGCCCACAACTCTTTGAATGGAAACATTCCTAACTTTACGGGATGTCCTTCATTGTCGTTAATAGACCTGTCTAACAATCAGTTATCTGGAAGTGTACCAAATAGTGTCGGTCAACTCTTGAATCTGAAGAATCTTTCTTTTGGTCACAACTATTTAAATGGAAGCATTCCTAGCTGTTGGAATATGCTTCACATGTATAACATATAGTTATATGGCTAGTTGTTTGTGAGCCTAAAGGGTCACACACTTAAACACTAAACACCATTATATAATTAGTGTAATTAGTGTAATTACATTAATTATTAATATATATAAGCTATGAGCTTGTCTATCATAAGTTTAATATTAAAAGTTAATATTGAAACTTTCTTGTGGGCAAACTAGAAGAAACAAAAGATAGGGACTTGTGGGCAAATAAGACTAATGATTTATGGAAATCATTAAAGGATTGTAATGGCACCATTAAGAGATATAATGGTCCATAAACTCCTTTCTTTGACCACACTTGGCCGTCCCCTCTCACACACACTTTGAAGGTGTTTTGTTTTCTCTCTTTTGCTCTCAAGACTCTAGGACTAGCATCCATTACATTGGTGTTCTTGGAAGTGTTGTGTGGACTTGCTTTAGAGGTATTCCCCATTGGAATCCTTGGTTTCGGTTGCTCACAATATCCATCCGAATTCATCATTGATCAAAGGCAACTAGGGTATGATTCTTATACCATTCTCTTTGATTTTTCTTTTAGTTTAATTGTATGATTGATATCAAGATCCTTTCATGGTGATAAATACTTTCCGCTGCGTTTTGTTAATTGTTTTAACCGAAAATCACCATTAGTGGTATCACGAGTCATTATATTAATCATATAATTAGCTAGATTTTGTAAAAAGTGGCAAAAATCAATCGGTTTTGATGTATAAAAATCCCGATCGGAAAGAAAAAAAAAAAACCCTACGGTTTTTTGTTTTTTTTTTTCGGTTTTTTTTAATTTAAAAGATGGGTTAAAACATGTATTTTTGGAACCCTATTGTCACTTGTTACAAAATCAAATCAAAAAGTTAATCTAGTTTATTGAATTTTTTGATTATTTGGCTTGGAATTCTTGTTTAATTATGTTTTTTGATATGGCAAAACATGTATTTTTGCCATATCCCAAGCCAAAGCCTTGTCAAATTGTTGATTGTTTGTGCAAACCGATGAAAGCCTAGACCGTTTGTGAATGAATGTGGTTGATGTTTGGTTGTTTGTTTATTTCGGGAAAAGCCGTGTTTTTTTTGGCTTAATTGTTGTAATTTGTTTCATTTTTTTTCTTTTATTTTTGGTGCCATTTTTGGGGCAATTTGTAATGTAAAAGTAATAGAATAGATTGTATTTATTTTATCTTTTTATTGTAAATTGTTTGACAAAAATATTGAAGACTTATGAAGAAAACAACAAATTTCCGTCACAAAAGCGAGGGCTGTACGAAAACAGGTTTTCCAGAGGCATACGGACTCCTTTTTGGGCGATTCAAAAGCCCAAAATGCTTGCAAAGTCGTGGGCTACAACTTTCCAGAAGGCCGGGAAGACCAGCGAAGACTCCTTCAGTGACTTTTCGGGCTTCAAAGTCTGCTGGAATTTTCTGGCAGATTACACTTTTTCACAATTTTGGGTTCTACTTGCTCAAGAATGTCTTGGAGCAAGTGGGAGCCCATTGGGTTTATGTAGGCCCGTTTGGGTTCATGTTGGCCCGTCCCCTAGTTTGACCCTTCGGTCCGTCGTGATGACTCACGTGACCGAACCTAGGATTTCATCGGTCGAGGTTTGCACAAAATTATGTTGCATGTTTTATTCTTTGTTTGTGGTTGTTTTTCTTTTCTATTAGATACAAATAGTAAAACAAATTAAAAATGGTTTTTTGACACAAACATTAAAACATTCAAACCCTTAATCATCGATGACTACTAGTTAATCATTGATGATTAAACCTTTAATCTAAAATCGTTTTGAGATTAAACTAAGTTTAAATATGATTTGAAACTCATCACTTAATAATCGCTAAAAGTTTTTACCGTTTATTACAAGACTTATGAAGTGGTATGAATGAAGTACATGATTCATTCATATCTTAAATAAAATTTTATTAAATTAAAATTTAAACATACCTAAAATTTAAGTCACGCCGTCCAATCGGTTGTAAATCACTTGCTTCTATTTTTGAATTCACGTGAGACGTGGTTTGAATTTAAATCCGAGGTCATTATTCTCTACGGTGAGACCTAGATCTATTTTGACATGATTTCACATTGGATGACTTAATCAAGTTAACGGTGAGACCTTGACTCGAGGCGACGATGCGACAAACATGCCACTTGACCCTAGATGCTTGTTCACTAGGTGCCATGAAGTCCCATACCTCTAAGAGTTGCACTTGTAATGCAATTGTTGAACGTCACCTACCTATTGGATCTATCATCTCTAGCAGATCAACTGATGCGATGATAGAAGCTCAATGGGATCTTAGCTTTTAATTAAAATTAATTGGGTAGTTAATTTATTAAAAGAAATTATTATTAAAAATACTAATTAATGAACTTTGTAATTTTGTAGATGACTTCAAACAATCAAACCCTAACACATACCACCATTCGTTCCGTTCTCGAAAAAGAGAAACTTGATGGAACGAACTTTGTGGACTGGTCTCGTAACCTAAGGATTGTCCTTAGGGCCGAGCATAAGTACCACCATTTGGAGGAGGCGCTGCCCCCTGCCCCTGCTGCTACCGCCACTGCTGCTGTTCGTACAGCCTATACCAAAAGGTTTAACGAACAACAGGAAGTCGCCGCGCTTATGCTAGTGAGCATGATTCCCGATATTCAAAAGAATCTCGTGGACCTCACTGCATTTGATATGATGCGTGAACTAACGACCATGTATCAAAAGCAAGCCGAGCAGGAACTCTTTGACACTGTCAAAGCCTTCCACGCTTGTAAGCAGGAGGAGGGACAGTCTGTTAGCTCTTATCTCTTGAAGATGAAGAGCTACTTAGACCAAATGGAGAGGCTTGGTTACGCTATGCCGCACATCCTTGGGATTAGCTTGATTCTAACGTCCTTAAACAAGGATTTTGCACCGTTTGTCATGACTTATCATATGCATAGTATGGGGAAGACATTCGCCGAATTACATGCTATGCTGAAACAAACGGAAGAAAGCCTACCCAAGAAAACTCCGGCCCCTACTGTCCTTGCTATAAGGCAAGGAAAGATCCAAAAACCAAAACCGCAAGTAGTTGCAAAGGGCCAAGGCAAGGGAAAGCAAGTTTACAAGCCCAAGCCAAAGGTTCCCCCACCTACTCGTAAGGAGCATCCCGCTAAGGATCTTGCTTGCCATCACTGCGGTGAACCAGGCCATTGGAGGAGGAATTGTCCTGCCTACCTGGCAGAGTTGATGAAGAACAAAGCCAACAAGGTTGGCACATCAGGTATCTTCACAATAGAACTATATGCTTTCCCTAAGAAATCATGGGTATATGACACTGGTTGTGGAACTCACATTTGTAATACCATGCAGGGTCTAAGGGGAAGTAGAAAGCTAAACCATGGAGCTTTGGACTTGTACGTGGGCAATGGCAATCGTGCACCGGTCGAAGCTATAGGAAGCTATGATTTAATCCTTCCTAGTGGTTTAATTATTGTATTAGACAATTGTCACTATGCGCCTAGTATTACTAGGGGTATAGTATCGCTTTCTTGTTTGTGGAATAATGGTTTTATTCATACGTTTACGGATTATGGTATTTCAGTTTCAAAGGATAATGTTTTTTACTTTAATGCTATTCCTCGTGATGGTATCTTTGAGATTGACATGCATAATCGTATCACAAACAGTAGTTCTATTTATACATGTAGCAATAAGAAATCCAAGAAGAATTTGGATTCTACTTACCTATGGCATTGTCGCCTTTGCCATGTTAACAAGAAACGCGTTTTGAAATTACAAAAGGATGGACTTATAAAATCAGATGATTCTGAATCATTTGATAAATGTGTTTCTTGCATATCTGGTAAAATGGCGCGCAAGCCTTTCTCCCATGTAGGCGAAAGGGCCAACGATCTACTTGGACTCATACATACTGATGTATGTGGCCCTTTTAGAACTCGAACTAGGGAAGGTGCTACCTATTTCATTACTTTCACTGACGACTTTAGTCGTTATGGTTATGTTTACTTGATTAAACATAAACATGAAACCTTTGAAACGTTCAAAGCTTTCCAAAATGAAGTAGAAAATCAACTCGGCAAGAAGATAAAGGCTCTTCGTTCTGATCGAGGAGGAGAGTACATGAGCCATGAGTTCCAAGATCATCTTAAGAATTGTGGGATTGTCTCACAATTCACTCCCCCTTATACACCACAGCATAATGGTGTATCAGAGAGGAGAAATCGCACCTTGCTTGACATGGTTCGATCGATGATGAGTCCTACCACTCTGCCTCTATCTTTTTGGGGTTATGCACTCAAATCGGCTGCTCGCATACTAAATATGGTTCCCACCAAGAAGGTTGAAAAGACACCATATGAGATATGGCATGGGAAAGTCCCTAACTTGTCTTACTTGAAGGTCTGGGGTTGTGAGGCTCTCGTGAAACGAGACACGCCAAACAAACTTGAACCCAGAGCTGTCAAGTGCATCTTTATAGGATACCCTGAGGAAACGATGGGTTACTATTTCTACTACCCACCTGAGCAAAAGGTAATTATTGCTCGTTATGCTGAGTTTCTTGAGAGCAATCTCATTTCACAAGAAGCAAGTGGGAGTACCATCGACTTTGACGAGATTCCAAGCGATGAAGATGCACAACCTATTGTAGAGACTAGCGAACATCAAGATGAGGCTGAACACGAAACTGTTCCTGTTGCACCTCAAAATGATGTAATCCCTGTTCGAAGGTCCGCAAGGACACCTCATGCACCTGAACGATATGGTTTCCATGTCGATGCTGAGGAGCTGAGTTTAGGGGATCATAATGAACCCCCTAACTATCGAGCTGCATTATCAGATTCTGAATCTGACAAATGGCTTGATGCTATGAACGCGGAAATGCAATCCATGAAAGATAACCAAGTATGGACTTTGGTTGATCTTCCTCCTAACAGTAAGACTGTTGGTAGCAAGTGGCTCTTCAAGAAGAAGACCGACATGGATGGCAATGTACACACCTATAAAGCTCGATTGGTAGCAAAAGGTTATACTCAAACCTACGGGATTGACTATGATGAAACCTTCTCGCCTGTTGCCGACGTTAGAGCTATTAGGATTGTCATAGCCATAGCAGCGTACTATGACTATGAGATTTGGCAAATGGATGTTAAAACTGCTTTCTTAAATGGACATCTTGATGAAGATGTTTATATGGTTCAACCTGAGGGTTTTGTTAATCCAAAACACCCAAAGAAAGTATGTAAGCTTCAAAGGTCCATTTATGGACTAAAGCAAGCATCCAGAAGTTGGAACAAAAGATTCGATGAGGAAGTCAAATCGTTTGGCTTTACTCAGAATCCCGACGAGCCATGTGTATATGTAAGAGCTAGTGGGAGCATTGTCGTCTTTCTAATCCTATATGTCGATGACATACTACTCATAGGAAATAACATTCCAATGCTACAAGATGTAAAATCCTGGCTTGGGAAGTGCTTCGCTATGAAGGATCTTGGGGAAGCGGCATATATACTTGGTATAAAGATCTATCGAGATCGATCAAAGCGGTTAATCGGACTAAGTCAAAGTGCGTACATTGATAAGATTCTAAAACGGTTTAGAATGGATGCTTCCAAACGTGGAAGTCTCCCTATGCAACACAATGTACACTTGAGTAAGACTCAAGGACCGTCCTCACCTGATGAGATGAAACGTATGCGTGATGTCCCCTATGCCTCGGCAGTAGGATCTATCATGTATGCTGTGCGGTGCACAAGACCTGATGTAGCGTTCTCTCAGAACCTTACAAGCCGATATCAACAGAATCCAGGTGAGAGTCACTGGACTGCTGTTAAGAACATACTGAAGTATCTTAGGAATACTAAAGATATGTTTCTTGTTTATGGTGGTGAAAGTCAAGATGAACTGAGCGTCACTTGTTATTCTGATGCTAGTTTTGAGACTGATAGAGATGATTCCAAATCTCAAACGGGGTATGTTTTCGTTTTGAACGGAGGCGCTGTTGATTGGAAAAGTGCAAAGCAGAGCACTATCGCTATGTCTTCTACAGAAGCTGAATACATTGCAACTACTGAAGCTGCAATGGAAGCTGTTTGGATGAGGAAATTCATTTCTGGGCTTGGTGTTGTCCCCAGTAATGAAAAACCTATGGATATGTTCTGTGATAACACAGGTGCTATCATCATTGCCAACGAACCTGGTGTTCAGAAAGGTGCCAGACATTATCGGAGGAAGCTTCACTACATTAGAGATGCGATCCTAATGGGAGATGTACGCTTGCTCAAAGTTCATACAGATGACAACTTAGCTGATCCCTTCACGAAGCCAATGTCATGTACCAAACATATTGAACATGCTAGAAGCATTGGACTTCGACCAGCTAATAGTTTCATGTAATCTGTTTTAGTATTTGGATAATGGAACATTGAGCAGTTTTTATTGGAATAAATTGATATATTTGATATGATCGTTTTTATATGAATATCTACTGTGTTCTATATTTGCATGTTTATATCCATGAATATTTACTGCGTTTTATATTCTAAATTGTCCATTGTCATAATTAATAATATGGGAATATTATTAAGACAAATCTGAGGGCATTGATGACATTATCTTAGTATGACTAAGGATGATGAAATCAAACTCACATGTTGTCCATAATGATGCACAATTGGACTGACCCAACCTATGAGAAATCACTTCATGGATTTATGTCACAAGTGAATCTCACAAAGGCTTTGTCACTTATCCTCTGACTTGAGATGCAAGTTGGTTTGTGTATGTAGAGGGGCAAACTTTGATATGGTTAAACGTTGACCTGAACAAGGCTGCTATAACAACCATTATCGGGTTTGTCATTAAGCATATGACAGACACGTGCAGTCAATAAAGAATTTGTTCCTCCACACATGTGGATTAGATACTACTGGGCCCCTCGATGATTTGAATAGATGTATGTGTGGCCACACCCAAAAGGTAATCAAGATGAATCTTGATTGGTTTTGGTAATCTACTTCAATATATAGATCGAGAAACAGAATCGTTGAAATTTTAGATTGACATTTATCCTTGTCTAAAATTCAACATAGTATCAGTAACAAAAGGATAACTGCTTGAAAAACCTTGAACAAAGATTTTATGAAACTCCTCATGTACTTCTAGGGGCATTGGCGGGTTGCTAGACTCTAACCTTTGCTTGTATAACTACTTGATGTTATCACGTGCGCAAGTGGGAGCTGTTGGAATATGCTTCACATGTATAACATATAGTTATATGGCTAGTTGTTTGTGAGCCTAAAGGGTCACACACTTAAACACTAAACACCATTATATAATTAGTGTAATTAGTGTAATTACATTAATTATTAATATATATAAGCTATGAGCTTGTCTATCATAAGTTTAATATTAAAAGTTAATATTGAAACTTTCTTGTGGGCAAACTAGAAGAAACAAAAGATAGGGACTTGTGGGCAAATAAGACTAATGATTTATGGAAATCATTAAAGGATTGTAATGGCACCATTAAGAGATATAATGGTCCATAAACTCCTTTCTTTGACCACACTTGGCCGTCCCCTCTCACACACACTTTGAAGGTGTTTTGTTTTCTCTCTTTTGCTCTCAAGACTCTAGGACTAGCATCCATTACATTGGTGTTCTTGGAAGTGTTGTGTGGACTTGCTTTAGAGGTATTCCCCATTGGAATCCTTGGTTTCGGTTGCTCACAATATCCATCCGAATTCATCATTGATCAAAGGCAACTAGGGTATGATTCTTATACCATTCTCTTTGATTTTTCTTTTAGTTTAATTGTATGATTGATATCAAGATCCTTTCATGGTGATAAATACTTTCCGCTGCGTTTTGTTAATTGTTTTAACCGAAAATCACCATTACTAGCTTCACAGGATGCCCTTCACTGTTGTCTCTAGACTTGTCTGGTAATCAGTTAACTGGAAATGTACCAATCAGTATGGGTCAACTTTTGAATCTTGAACATCTTGATGTTTCATCAAACTCCCTTAAAGGTGTAATCTCCGATGTTCATTTTCTAAATCTCACAAAATTAACATATTTGGACTTGTCTTTCAATTCTGTTGCAATAAACTTGAGCTCTCATAGGGGAATCCCTTTCCAACTAAACACCATAAAATTGCAATCCTGCAAGTTTGGACCTCGGTTCCCAACATGGATAAAAAGTCAAATAGATTTTGTACATCTTGATATTTCGGATGCTGGAATATCAGATAGCATCCCTCCATGGTTCTGGGAACTACCATATGTTTGAGATTTTTAACATATCTTCAAATGAATTAAAAGGTACGCTACCAAATATGAACATATACTTTAATGGCTACCCTGGAATGGACTTGAGTTACAACCATCTTGAAGGAAGTATACCGTTATTGCCTTCTACATTAGCAGCATTAAACCTATCCGGAAATAAGTTTTCAGGAACACTTTCTTTCTTGTGTAAAATCGATGGGAGTTTGTTGGAGCAAAACACAGATCAACTTGATACTGATGCTGCAGTTAGTACTGATAATAATTAGTACTGATGGGGCAGAACATGTTACTATTGATGAAGTTGATACTGGTGTATACTATAACTAAGTTACTACTGATCAAGGCATATTGAAGATACTACTGATCAATAGTAGTTACTACTGACGATGGTTTTGGACTTACTACTGGTTACCAGAGTTACTACTGACGATGCACATTTACTACTGGTGAATGATTTTACTACTGGTACGCGTTTTTGAAGAATATCAAGTCCGAGATCTTCGCAGAGATAGTTATAGAATGTAATTAAATGTATATCTTTTATAATTCGATGTAAATCAAAGTCCTAAAATAACTAGGGTAAATAGTTTAGCTTCAAGGACTATTATAAATAGTTCCTTACGAATTGTAAACGTACGTGTGTATTGTTAACTCAATAATATACATTGAAGCTTTTTGTGAAACTGTGTTCTTAATACTTTCGTTTATTATTTACAGTTCATCGTTCTTAATTACATTGATATAGTGTTGATCCGCTGCAACTTCTATATTCAATTAGATCTAAAGTGTTTATTAACTTCTCTATAGTTAATCGATCCTGACAAGTGGTATCAGAGCTTATTGGTTCTAGATCTACTATTTGTTAAGAACAACAAAAAGTTTTAATCTTAAAAACATACACATTATTAATCATGACTGATAATAATGAAAGCACTCAGGCCAACAAAATTCCTATACTCACTCCCAACAACTTTGGGATGTGGAAGAATCGTATTAAGCAATACATGCTTATTACAGATTATTCTATGTGGGAAGTTGTCCTTGAAGGAAACAAAACTGGTCCTGGTCAAGCAAGCAGCTCTGCAACTGAGGCAGATAAACTTAAATGTGAGAAGGAGAAGAAGGACAAGGGAATCGAACTCAAAGCTCTAAGCACTCTCCTACTGGCCATTCCTAACGATTATTAACATCTCTTTGTTGAGTATGATGATGCTAAGGTACTATGGGAAGCACTGGAGAAGAGATTTGTTGGGACCAAGAGCACCAAGAGGAACATGAAGTCTGTTCTCAAACAAGACTTTGAAAATTTCAAAGGAAAACCCAATGAAACACTCACTCAAGTGTTTGACAGATTCAACAAGCTAATTGGTGAACTTAACCAGGTTGGGGTTAAGATGGATCAAGAAGATGTCAACATGAAGTTCCTAAGATCTCTTAGTGAAGAATGGGCCATGTATACAGTGGTATATAGACAAAGAGATGCTCTAGAAGAAAAAGAGTTGAATGAACTCTACAATGATCTCAGAGTATTTGAAACTGAGGTAAACCAAAAGAAACCCTTCTATTTCTTCTAATAATGCTGCATTTGTCTCTAGTACAGGTCAAGGTCAGGAGACCTTCACAGGAAAGGCTGCAGATTCTGAGGATGCTGCAAGAGAATCCTTCTTCACTAGTGATGTGCATACTGCATTGATTAGTGATGACTTGGAACAATTGAACCCAGATGATCTTGAGGAGATGGATCTTAAATGGCAGATGGCTATGCTAAGCCTAAGGACAAAAAGATTCTTAAAGAGAGCTGGTAGGACAAGCCTCAACTTCAACAAAGGTGACAAAGCTGGATTTGACAAAACTAAAGTCAAATGTTACAACTGTAACAACCTTGGTCACTTTGCAAAAGAATGTCCTCAGCCAGACAAAAGATCAAAATCAACTGCTCTTGTATCACAACAAGGACAAGGTTATGACTGGAGCTTCCAAGCAGAAGAGCATGCTCAAAATCAAGCTCTAATGGCCTTTACTGACAACAAAACTGAGGTAAAACCTAAACTTTGTACTTCTGAATGTGCTAAAATTGTTAAAAACTTAGAAAAAGAAAACACTAAATTAAATGAAGATTTAGCAAAAGCAGTGGGAAGAAATCATGAATTTGATGGTGTGATTACTGATCAAGAACATCAAATAAAGGTGTACCAGATGATTGATCAAAGGATAAAGGAAGAATTGCTTCAGGCTGTGGATGAAAAAGAATTTTATGAATTAAAAAATAAAGAACTAACAAGTAAATTAGAAGAATGTCAGCTTGAAATTGAACAAAATAAATTAACAATTAAAAAGTTTGAAAGAAGCACCAAAATTCTTGATGAACTAACTAATAATCAAACTACAGAAAAAGTTGTTCATGGGGTGGGATATCATGCTGTTCCACCTCCATATAAAATCATCCCACCACTTAAAAACAGTTCAGAAAGAATCATTAATGAATTAAAAACTGAAAATCAAACTGAATCACATAATGAAACATCTGAATCAAATGATTCTTCTGATGATGATCAATCAATTGAATTTATAATCTCTCAAACTGAATCACCAAAATCAATTGATACAAGTTTTCACACAGCTCAAAGTCCAAATGACTCTCCCAAATATGATGCAGAAAATGTACCTAAAATTCTAAAAAGGGGAAACCAAAGAAATAGGAACCAACTCTTAGAACAAAGAAAAATCATAAAGGTTCAAGATAATAAATTAAAATGTGTTATTTGCAACAAAGTGAACCATTTAGCAAAGGATTGTCACTTCAATCCAATAAACTGCAAAGAGTTAAAGGAATTTAAGATCTTTAAAGAAAATGCAAAAACTCAAAAATTAAAAGATACTACTGGTTCTTCAGTAGTAAATAAAAATAAAAATCCAATTGCTGAAACTCCAAGATTTGGAAGAAGTGCACCAAGATTTGTGCAAAACAGAAGAGTTGGAAGCCCAAAGAACAGCAACTACTTCAAGAACAATGGAAAATCCAATCAAAATAAATAATATTTTAAGTTTTCCAACACCAGTAAAAACTTTAACAACTTTACTACTGGTGTTAACCCTAATTATAATGCTGTATGGTATCAGTACAAGAATACTACTGGTAAAAACCCTAATTACAAAAATACTACTGCTCCCAAAACAACTTTCAAAAATACTACGGGTGTCAACCCTAAAAACACTACTGGTCATTCTAAACATGGTAAGTACCCAAATACTACTGGTCCATCAGTAGTAAAGCATTCAAAAGCAAAAATTCTCGGGTATAAACCAAGATCAGTAGGAAATTCTCACACCAGTAATACTTTCAAAAGGGCAGTAGTAAAACAAAACACCAGTAATAAACAAGTATGGGTACCAAAAGTGTTTAAAGTTAAATCCCCAAAAGCTTATTTCTCAAAGGATGAACCCAAGACATATAAAGTTTGGGTTCCCAAACTTAACTAATCCTTTACTCACTTATGCAGAGCATTCAAATCCCAGAAGAAGGAAGAACATGGCATATTGATAGTGGATGCTCAAGGCACATGACTGGAAATCTGCAAATTCTTAAAGATTTCAAGTCATTTGATGGAGGATATGTGGCATTTGGTGAGAATCCCCAGGGAGGTAAGATTACAGGTAAAGGTACTGTTACAAATGGCAAAATCACCTTTGATGATGTATTTTGTGTAGCTGAACTAAAATACAATCTTGTCAGTGTGTCTCAAGTTTGTGATAAAAAGAATAAAATTCTTTTCACAGACATTGAGTGCATCATTCTTTCTCCTGACTTTATTTTAGATGAAAAATATGTTGTTTTAAGAACTCCAAGGAGAAACAATGTGTATTGCCTAGATATAGGGGGAGAACTCATTTCTACAAATGAGGTCAACTGTTTTATATCCAAGGCAAACACCACTGAATCAGAACTATGGCATAGAAGGATGTGTCACACAAATTTCAAAAACATGAACAATTTAGTAAAAAGAAATCTAGTCATTGGACTACCTCAAAAACAATTCATGTGTGATCATCACTGTGTTGCATGCCTAAAAGGTAAACAACACAAGACTTCTCATACGTCCAAAACTGTGAACTCTATTTATTGTCCTTTACAGCTCTTACATATGGACCTTTTTGGACCTACAAATGTAATGAGTATTGGAAAGAAACAATATTGTCTTGTTATTACTGATGACTTTTCCAGATATACATGGGTTTTCTTTCTCAGGACAAAAGATGAAACAAGTGAACTCATAAAGAACTTAATTGTCAAACTGGAGAACACATCTGATCAAAAAGTTAAAGCCATAAGATGTGATAATGGCACAGAATTTAAAAATGCTAACTTAATTAACTTTTGTGATTTTAAAGGTATTGACAGGCAATACAGCTCACCTAGAACTCCACAACAAAATGGTGTAGCTGAAAGAAGAAATAGAACCATCATTGAAGCAGCAAGATCAATGCTTGCAGACTCAAAATTACCAATTACTTTTTGGGCAGAAGCCGTTAATACTGCTTGTTATGTTCAAAACAGAGTATTAATAGTGAAGCCACATTTTAAAACACCATATGAACTTTTTAATAAAAGAAAACCTTCCATAAGTTTTCTAAAATCATTTGGTTGTCCTTGTACTATTTTGATTACAAGAGAACAAATTGGTAAGTTTGACTGCAAATCTGATGATGGAATCTTTGTGGGATACTCTACTCAAAGCAAATCATACAGAGTATTCAACAAAAGACTAAGGATAATTGAAGAAAGCATCAATGTATCCTTTAATGAAAATATACCTAATGAACAAGGAAATGGTCCAGATTGGCTATTTGACATAGACAATCTAACCAAATCCTTTAATTCTAACATGAATTTCAATGCAGGTAATTCAAATTGTCACAATAAAAAGGAAGGAACATCATCAGTTAATACTGGTCAAGAGGAAATGAGATACATTGTAGTTAATACTGCTCCAATAGTTAATACTGATGTCAGTAATAACTCAAGTTCTGGAACCAGTAGTAACTCTAAGAATGAGGACAGTAGTAATACTACTGATCTCAATGAAGACAATAGCAGTAGTAACTCTGACCAAGATGATGATGGACCAAACATCAATGACAATGAAGGATCTCTAGAAGAACAACTACCTGAGACAAATGAGTCCAATCTTGAAAATCAACTAGTAGTTGATAAAACTACAACCACAAGGACTCAGAAAAACCATCCATTAGACCTTGTTCTAAGTGATGTTAACTCACCACTACAAACAAGAAGCAAATTAAACAAAAGCTTAACTGCAAATATGTGTAATATAAGTTTAATTGCTAATGAATGTATGTTTGAATGCTTTCTGTCTCAGGATGAACCAAAGAAGATCCAACAAGCAATGAAGGACTCAAACTGGATTGAGGCAATGCAAGAAGAACTCCTTCAATTCAAGTTACAAGCTGTTTGGACACTTGTACCTCTACCCAAAGGAAAAAGAGCCATTGGAACAAGATGGATCTTCAGAAACAAGAAAGATGAAAGAGGTATAGTGATCAAAAACAAAGCCAGACTTGTAGCCCAAGGATACACTCAAGAAGAAGGAATAGACTATGATGAAGTATATGCTCCTGTTGCTAGAATTGAAGCTATAAGAATATTTCTAGCATATGCTTCATTCAAGAAATTTAAAGTCTATCAAATGGATGTTAAGAGTGCATTCCTATATGGGAAGATTGAAGAAGAGGTCTATGTATGCCATCCTCCAGGTTTTGAAGATCCAAAACATGGTGATTATGTGTTTAAACTGGATAAAGCTCTGTATGGCCTACATCAGGCACCAAGAGCATGGTATGACACATTATCATCATACCTTTTGAAGAACAACTTTAAAAGAGGAGCCATTGACAAAACTTTGTTTACAAAGAAAGTCAAAGATGATATACTATTGGTACAAATTTATGTAGATGATATCATCTTTGGCTCAACCAATGATTTATTATGCAAAGAATTTGAAGAACTAATGCAGATTAAATTCAAGATGAGCTCTATGGGTCCAATGAACTTCTTCCTTGGACTCCAAGTTAATCAAAGAACAGATGGTATTTTGATAAATCAATCAAAATATGTCAAAGACATCTTGGAAAAGTTTGATTTGAAAGACAGTAAAAGTGCTAGTACACCAATGGAAACACACAAACACCTACATCATGATGTTGAGGGGGAGGATGTAGATGAACACTTATATAGATCAATGATAGGTTCTTTGATGTACTTAACTGCATCAAGACCTGACATTATGTATAGTGTTTGTGTGTGTGCAAGATATCAAGCAAGACCCAAAGAACTACACTTGCAGGCTGTTAAAAGAATATTCAGATACTTGAAAGGCAAACCATCACTAGGTCTATGGTATCCACATGATTCACCCTTTGAACTCATAGCCTACACAGATAGTGACTATGGAGGTGAATGTCAAGATAGAAAGTCCACCACTGGTGGATGTAAATTCTTTGGATCAAGACTGGTGTCATGGCAATGTAAGAAGCAAACAAATATATCAACATCAACTGCTGAAGCAGAATATGTAGCTGCATCTGCTTGCTGTGCTCAAGTACTATGGATTCAAAACCAGCTTCTAGACTTTGGTATCTCTATCCTTAAAACTCCAATTTTTATTGATAATCAAAGTGCTATTAGTATTGTGAACAATCCAGTAAAACACTCAAAAACTAAACACATTGAAATAAGATTTCACTTTATAAGAGATTGTAATGAAAAGAAATTAATCAAAGTAGTTAAAATCCATACTGATGATCAATTAGCAGATCTTTTTACAAAAGCATTTGATGTAGGAAGATTCAACTTCTTGGTTAGCAGTATTGGAATGATTTTGATAAATTAAAATCTCACTTAAAATCATGTGTAAAGCTATTGTTGTAAAATATTATTTATTTACTTAAGTGTTTTACTACTGGTATATCTGTATTACTGGTGTGTAGGCATGCGCACAAAATACTACTGGTAGTTAACTACTACTGGTGTGTATTAGGTTCACACAAATACTACTGGTAAGTCAGTACTACTGGTATTCACATATACTACTGGTCTTGTGTGTTAGTGGTCACTACTGATGTCTATAGTTACTACTGATGTCAAAATCCTTAGTGACTACTGATGTTAGTAGATACTACTGACGTTTTACTACTGATATCTTATTTACTACTGGTCTTTCAGAATCACAATTACCAAACTAACCCCCATGAAAATAACCGTTATGTTATGATTCGAAGGGCATTTTAGTAGTTTTGCAGGATAAATCGAAAGATATAAAAGGCGACAGTCGATTAGTTTAACATTATCTTCACTTCGATTTGCTAAATCCTCTCGATAAACCCTAGCTTACGATCAAAAACCCTTCGTCAATAACAAAATTCATTCCCGTTCTTCTCAAAATTCAACAAAAATGGCAACTCTAAAATCTTTGAATGTTCAAACCGATCTCAAATACTCAGAATTTCACAATATGTGTGCCTTTCTAAAGAATCCCGACGGCACAAAAGATTTTCGTCCGATCGTCAAATTCTTGAAAAATTCATATATACAGTTTGCTTTAACTGTAAAACCAACATCATATCAACAGCACTTGGTGGACTTTTGGACCAATGCTGAGCAAACGGAAGGAACAACCATATCAATGATCAAATCAAAAGTAGATGGAAAGCATATCACAGTAACAGAACAATCAATCAGACACCATCTACAACTACATGACGATTCAGGTATGTCTACTCTTCCGAAGGAATACATTGCTGAAATTTTACAAAAAATGGGTTATGAGGGAAGACTGAATATTGTAACCTTTCAAAAGGGTCTTCTCTCCCCCACAATGGAAATTCTTAGTACATACTATTCAGCATTGTATTTCTCCAAAAAGAAGTACTTGGAATGAGTTTAATAAGGCAATAGCATCTGCTGTTGTCTGTTTATCCACAGACCAAGTATTTAATTTTTCTCAAATGATTTTTGAAGGTATGTTGGGAAATCTTAGTTCTTCTAAATTTTTAATGTATCCCAGATTTCTACAACATATCATAAATTGTGAATTACAAAACTTGTTAACTCCTAAAAACATTTTCATACTACCTGAGTTGAACAAGAAAGTTTTCTCAAATATGAGAAAACAATTTAAATTTTCGGGCAAGCAAACCCCTCTGTTTCCTAACATGATCAAAGATCAAACTCTTATTGGAAAGGGTTCAACCATTGCTACACCCCAAGTTGAACCTCAACCCACTCCATCACCCCCAAATACAGCCCAAACACCACCCCAACTAGCCACTCAATCACCAGCCCAAACAGAAGTCCTGAATGTGTCCCAGGAACTTGATATAAATCTGCAGAGTGCTACTCTTCACTCTGTGGAAGACCTGCCAGACAAAACCCAAAATATTTCCACTATTTACAAAAGAAAGAAATCTTTAAAGGACACCAGGGGACACATTGAGTCAAACCTCAGGCTCCAAGAGTTGTCCTCCAAGGAGGAGAGAGGACATGAGGCGAGGGCTTTCACTACTGATGCCCCAAAGGTGGGTGCACAGGATAGTGAAAACATAATTAGGACCCAGACCTCGGCAACTTTGAGTGATGACTCATTTGAGGAGTTACTCAAAGGACCCCGGTGCCAAGAAACCACAAGGGGGGGCATCTCTGCTTCTTCTAGGAAGAAGAGGATGTCTAAAAGACCCAATGAATCACCAAGAAGTGATGAGGGCAGATCTTTTGAATTGATGGATAGGATGGAAAACCTCAAAGCCAATGTACCTGTTAGTGAGCCCGATGATCTTGCTAGATGGAGTGAGGGCAGTATTAAAATCAACCAATTGACGGATAAAGTGGATTCTCTTGAATCCACTGTACAAGATTGTCTCAAGTATCTAACTAATCAAGGAAAAATAATGGCTACAATGAAAAGACATATGAACACCATCAACAAAAGAATGAGATTCTATGAGCAAAGGCTTCATCAACAAACTAAACTCATCAGAAAATTAAAGAAGAAGATTGATGATAGTGAGGCTCCACCAGTTGAGCTCACTAAGGGGGAGAAGGATAACATACAGACCATGATTGATGAATCTATTGCAGCAGCAGCATCCTCTCTCTTAAATTTAAAAGAAACAGAAGTTGATGAAGGCCCAGAAATGATGGTTACAGAAGATGAACCAATTACTACTGCTAAAATGGAAGAACAAGTTAAAAAAAAAATACCAGTAGTAACTCCCACTACTGATATAATAGCAGTAGTAAGTAAAGAAGAGGAAGTAAAAACAGCAAATACTACTGATGCCCTATCAGTAGTAACTCCTGAAGTCACACCAGTAGTAACTACTCTAGTTACTACTGAAGAGGAAGAACTACAATTCCCAGAGCTGATTGAAAGAGAAAGACATGTCATCATCTCCAAACCACTTATCATACCTGACATTGATGATAATGTGAATTGGTTTGAGGTAGATGAATGTACACTTCCTCCACACCCTAAAATCTTACCAGAAGGTCAACTACATCTGTTATATCCAAAACTTCTGATGATGGGTATCCCTGATATGAAATACATTCCACCTCCACCATCTGCTCACATTGGAAAAGGAAAAGAAGTATATGATGATGATTATCCAAATAGAGCATTAGGCCATCACATGGTAAACAAGATAAATCATGTCAGAGCAGAAAAGCAATCCAGATGGAGAATAAAACACGGAAAATTTTTAGAGAAAGTGGAAATGTATCAATCAATAGAGGAAAAGAAAGGGAAAGTTCAAAGTAAAATTCCTGCTCAAATACCTGTTCAAACAGATGATATTCAGATAAAAGCTCAACAGGCAGAATTCAAAAGGCTCAGAAAGATTGAAGAAGAACATATTCAATGCCTTGAATATTTGGTATCTGAATGCAAGAAGACTAAGAGTGAATTAACAGATGATGTGTTTGAACAGAAGGAAAATATGATTGAATATTTGAAAACAAAAGGGCATAGTGCAAAGTCATTTGGAAGAATGAAGATGATGACTATAATTGAAAAATACTGCACTGCTAAGAAGAAAGACTTGGCTGAACAAGAAGCTGAAGAAACAAAGAAAGCCAAAACTTTAATCCCAATCAGTCCAAACTTAATCAAAGCTGGTAGTGTTTCAACTACTGGTAATACCTCAACTCCTCAATCAAAGAAAAGAAAATCTGTTGATCAAGAACAAAGCTCTAAAAAGAAATCAAAACAAATTGTACCTGTTCTTGAAATGCCTGTTGCTCCATTGCAGAACAATCCAATTATTAACTGGAGGGTTATGCAGAACAATGTTATAGAGGTCATAAGGGAAGACAAAGTTGTACAGAGATTCACTGGATGGTTACCATTAATCAGATCATGCTCTAGAAGTGATGTAATCAAGCTTCTGATTATTGGAAAACCTAGAATGACAAAGAAATCATGGAAAGAGTCTGGTGCTGGATACTTAACAAAAATGATAGATGCTGCATTTTATCCAGATAATTATCCAGAACAATTTACAGATCCAGGTAATGTGTATGCTTGGAATGTCATTCCTACAGCTAATATGTACTTCTTTGAGAAATCAGGCAAAGTATGTGAATTGTACTTATATGAAAAAGAATATCCACATTCTGAGAAGACTATGTATCAGATATTCATAAATACTTTGATGAAACCTTATGATGCTGTTATGTTCCAAAACAAATTAAATTACTTTACAAAGAGGAACATCAAATATATTATTGAACAAAGGCTTCAACAGAATCAAAGAACTCTTGAGAAGAGAAGGAGGGAACAAAAGGAACAAAAGAAACTTGATTGATTAAAAGATAATCAATAAGTTTAGGGGGAGATTGTTGGAGCAAAACACAGATCAACTTGATACTGATGTTGCAGTTAGTACTGACAATAATTAGTACTGATGGGGCAGAACATGTTACTATTGATGAAGTTGATACTGGTGTATACTATAACTAAGTTACTACTGATCAAGGCATATTGAAGATACTACTGATCAATAGTAGTTACTACTGACGATGGTTTTGGACTTACTACTGGTTACCAGAGTTACTACTGACGATGCACATTTACTACTGGTGAATGATTTTACTACTGGTACGCGTTTTTGAAGAATATCAAGTCCGAGATCTTCGCAGAGATAGTTATAGAATGTAATTAAATGTATATCTTTTATAATTCGATGTAAATCAAAGTCCTAGAATAACTAGGGTAAATAGTTTAGCTTCAAGGACTATTATAAATAGTTCCTTACGAATTGTAAACGTACGTGTGTATTGTTAACTCAATAATATACATTGAAGCTTTTTGTGAAACTGTGTTCTTAATACTTTCGTTTATTATTTACAGTTCATCGTTCTTAATTACATTGATATAGTGTTGATCCGCTGCAACTTATATATTCAATTAGATCTAAAGTGTTTATTAACTTCTCTATAGTTAATCGATCCTGACAGAGTTTAACGTTTTTAGATCTCTCCAATAATTTATTCTCAGGGAGCCTGCCTGATTGTTGGTTAAATTTCCAAGAGCATCTAGTAATTCTCAATTTATCAAATAACAATTTGTCCGGGGTAATTCCTTATTCTTTGGGATTTTTGTATCGGCTTGAAGCATCGTATTTGCGATCAAATGCCTTTGTAGGTGAACTTCCAACATCCTTGCGCAACTGCACAAGTCTCAGGTTTCTGGATGTTGGAGAAAATAAGTTATCTGGCAACATACCAACATGGATAGGGGAAAGGGTTTCTAAGTTATATGTTCTTGTTTTGCAATCCAATAGATTCTATGGTGGGTTACCTTCCCAAATATGTTGGTTGAATAATCTTCAAATTCTTGACTTGTCAAACAATGGTTTATCTGGGAACGTTTCTCGTTGCTTTGGTAACTTTACATCTATGGCTACGAGTCTTAGAGATGATATGACTAACCATTCTTATTCCTCATATGTTGAATATTATCATACATCACCAGATGAAGTACCTGAAGATGGTCCTCCTGTGATAAGTAGTGCTGGCGGGGCCATTTTTATGGACAACGCATTGGTTAGATGGAAAGGACAAGAACGTCAATTTGGAAGGACTGGTTTGCAACTACTGAAGAGCATCGATCTTTCAAGCAACAACTTCTCTGGGGAACTTCCCAATGAGATCACTAGTCTTGTTGAACTGGTCTCATTAAATTTCTCCATCAACAAACTGCACGGGGAAGTCCCAAAAGACATAGGTCAACTGAAATACCTCGAATCGCTTGACTTGTCAAGAAATGAGTTTTCTGGACATATTCCTTGGAGTTTGTCACAATTAAATTTTCTAAGTTTTCTTGATCTCTCAAACAATAGATTGTCGGGAAAAATACCAACTGGGTCTCAATTACAACGCTTCAGTTCTTCCTCATACAACGGTAACCCTCAACTTTGTGGGCCTCCACTTACGCCAAGATGTGGGCTTCCACCCGTTGTTGTGAAGGAAGATGGTGAAAACGATGAAGATGAGTTTTGGAAGTCATATTACATGGGTTTGGGGTCTGGGTTTGCTGTTGGATTTTTGGGAATTTGTGGTGTTATATTTCTCAATTCTCGGTTTAGACATTTGCTTTGTTGAGTCACGTGAAGGATTGGATCTATGTAACCATGGATGTGCATTTTGGCAAACTTCAAAGAAAGTTTACAATGTAAAAAAACTATTAATTCCGTATGCAATTGTTTCTTATTAATTAGTTACATATGAATGGCTAGCTATGATTTCTTTACTAGTTGGGTACGAATTTGAAATACAGAGTGTAACTTTTTGTATGTTGGGGTGAGGATAAATCTGTTATTGCAAAATGTCAGGTAATTATAACATCTTATTATTTTGGTTTGATTTACAGGTTTTAGACTTTTTTTTTTTATGTAGATGATATTTTTTGTCATGGATCACTATCACAATGAAGAGGCAGCTCTACCGATGTTGGGGTGCGAAAGTGTTTGTAAACACCGGAAGTGTTGATGATGGTTTGTTATAAAACAAGTTTGTAAGTGTTTTTTCGGTAGTCAATGTGGTCAGCTCTTGTAACTTTTTCATTTTCTTATTGAAATTAAGGCGTGCAAATGTCCAATTATCAAGTACTAATTTTTCATGTTGTGAGTGCTAAAAACGGTCTAACTTTTGGTAGCCGGTTTCACCGGTTTAGATTGTTTCTTCACAAGCTTAATTAGTATACACAATTTTTCAAAGGGATATTAGGCTTTTCGTGCCACATAATAACATGTAACCTAATCAATTACATTAGCCAAATTGCAGCATCAGTAGCCAACTTTTCCATCACCTTCGTGAAGGCAATTTAACTCGTCTTCCTCACCACTTTAACATTGAATAGTTCAAATTTTTTGTTAGTCATTTAATTTTATCTTGGATGTGTTTTATCTATAGTTAGTTTCCAAAATGTTAATTTTAAATTTGACATATTTTACTAATAAATAATAAGACATACTAGAATAGTGTGATAATCTTTTTTCTTTCATAAACTGAACTTATTAAAGTCATTATTACTAAAAGTGGCATTACAAGGCATATAAAATGTCATATTTCTCACTTCTTAATTCACCAATATAAAATACCTAAATTGTTCTATGATTGATTTTATAAATTGACCACAACTCAAAAAATATGAGGTCTCTGAAGTGGCTAAGTTTCTCTTCATAATGTACATGATATAACTATTATCGTAATAGTTTTTAAACTTTCCCCTAACTATGTATTAAATGTTTACCCAATAAGAGATAAACATATAAATTTTATAAAGTAAACGTTATTTATTCAATTAATTAAAAAGAAAAATTACGAATAACATAAACTCAGTACAAAATAATTCCATTTTCTTGTAACTTGAAAAGGACAACGTAAGAAACTCCGGTTCAGATCAAAGGCGTAGAAAATTGAATATCCATTTCGGTAAAAGTGTATAATAATAATAAAAAAACAAATTTTTATTTCCAAACTTGTTCTTCCGTAAATTGCAAAAACAAACCCACTGTGTGCTTTGCGCATATCAATGACTATTTTATCGGTTTCTTGTTTTTGGTTACTGTGTGTTTTGTGTGTGTTTACGAATTTGTCCCCATTTTCTTAAGTTCCCATTTTTTCTCTCTGGATTTAACAAACCCAGAAACAGAGGCAGAGTTTCTTCAGGTTTAAAATTGTCATGATCGAATAACTTAATCAAGTTATTAGAAACCCAGATCTACTAACACAAGAAGTTACAGCGGATTAACACTTATGTTATTAGATTAAGAACAATGTAAACTGCAATTGAATAAGAATAATACGAAGAACACAGTTTATCACAAAAAGCTTCAATGTATTAATTCGTTTTTTCAATACACGTATGTTTACAATTCATAAGGAACTATATATAATAGTCCTTGAAGCCTAAATTAATAACCTAGTTATTCTAGGAATCGATTACAATTGAATTACATAAAGATTTACATTCTATAACTAACTCTACTAGAATCTCGGACTTGATCTGTTCCAGATACGCTCATCAGTAGTAAATCAGATCATCAGTAGTATTTGCCCTTAGCAGTATTAACTTCGAGATCAGTAGTAACTTGCATTCCTCAGTAGTAATTCAATTATCAGTAATAGATCTTTTATATTCCAACAATCTCCCCCTAAACTTATTAATTCTTTTTGAATTAATCAAGTTTCTTCTTGTCTTTATTCTTTTCTTTCTTCTATCTGTGTTTCTCTCTTTTGAATAGCCTCGAGTGTTCTTTGATTCTGTTTCTTTCTTTGGGCTATAATGTATTTGCTGTTTCTTTTGATGAAATAGTTAAGTTTTTCTTGAAACATCACAGCATCATATGGTTTCATCATTGTGTTTGTGAATATCTGATACATAGTTTCTTCAGAATGTGGATATTCTTTCTCATATAAGTACAGTTCACAGTTTTTGCTTGATCTTTCAAAGAAGTACATATTTACTGTGGGAAGCACATTCCAAGCATACACATTTTCTTTGTTTGTAAATATCTCAGGATATTTGTCTGGATAAAATGCAGCATCAATCATTTTGGTTAAGTATCCAGCTCCTGAGTTCTTCCACTTCTTCTTAGCCATTCTAGGTTTTCCAATGATCAATACTTTGATTATATCACTTCTTGAACAAGATCTAACCATTAGCTTCCATCCAGTAAATCTCTGGACTTTTCTGTCTTCCCTTACAACTTCTATCACATTGTCAATAACTCTCCAATTTATGATTGGATTGTTTTCAATGGGAGCAACAGGTACATCAAGAACAGGAATGATTTGATCTATTTGTTTTGACTTTTTCTGGACTTCTTGTTCCTTTGGAATAGCCTTTCTTTTCTTTGATGGGGGTTTTGATGATTCTCCAGGTGTTGGTGTTCCAGATGAAATGATTTTTGGATCTATTGCAATTAATACCTTGGCTTTTTCTTCTTCTGCTTTCATCTCAGCCAATTCTCTCTTTCTGGCAGTACAATATTTGTCTACTATTGTAATTATCTTCATTCTGCCAAAAGATTTAGCACTGTGCCCTTTTGATATAAGGAAATCAATCATTTTCCTTTTCTGTTCAAAGATTTCCTCTGGTAGGTCAGCCTTTTCTTTCTTACATTCAGCTACAAGATCTTCAAGGCAATTGAGATGTTCTTCTTCTATTTTTCTCTGTTTTTCAAATTCTGCCTTTTGATCTTCTACCAGGACTCCTTCTATTTGTGGAATTAATACCTCAGCTTCTTGATTTTCTTGATTTTTAAATCTTTCTTTTTCAGCCTTTTTCTTTTCTTCAAGAGCTTGAGTAATAGCCACTTTCTTTAAGTACCTCATATGTTTCACCTTCCATTTGGATTGTTTAGCAGCTCTGACATGGTTCATTTTGTTTACCATGTGGTGACCTAAAGCTCTGTTGGGATAATCATCATCATAAATCTCTTTTCCTTTTCCAATACAGGCTGGAAGTATAGATGGAGGTGGAGTGTATTTCATATAAGGAATACCAGCAATAACAAGTGATGGAGAAAATAACTTAAGTTTGTCTTCTGGTAAAATTTTGGGATGTGGAGGAAGTTCACATTCATTAACCTCAAACCAGTTCACATTATCATCAATGTCAGGTATGATAAGTGGTTGATCAGGAGTTGGAGGTTTTGTGATGATAACAAACCGTTCACGTTCAATAAGCTCTAGAATTTCCTCTTCTTCCTCTTCAGTAGTAACCAATGTGGTTGCTACTGGTATATTCTCTTGTTCTATTACTGCCAGTTGTTGTGATTGATTTACTACTGGTGAGGTTGTTTCAGTAGTTACTACTGCTAGGGCATCAGTAGTAACCATTAATTCTTCTTCTTGTGTATTTACTACTGGAGTTTCTGTTTCTTCAATAGGGTCAGTAGTAACAACCTCTTGATCCTTTTCTTCAATTTCCATTGGATCAGTAGTCTCAATAACCTCAGTAGTAACTGGAGAGTTTATTTGTTCTGCTGTTTGTGATTGGTTTGCAGACACAAATACATCCTCATCCATATCTTTATACAGGTTTTCATCAGAACCTTGACCTGTTTCACCATGGACCTCTTTTAAATTGAGAAGGGCTGCTGCTGCTATTGACTGATCAATCATCCCTTGAATTTGATCTTTCTCCCCCTTAGTGATCTCAACTTGTTGAGCCTCACTATTTGCAAGTTTTCTTTGTAGTTTCCTGATCAAATTTGATTGTGTTTGAAGCCTATGCTCGAACCTCTTTTGTGTTCTGTTCAAGGTATTAATGTAATGCTTCATGTAGGTCATGGTTTTCCCTTGATTGTTTAGTAAGTTCAGACAATGTTGTACAGTGGTTTTAAGGTTTTCCTTCCTATCTGTCAATTTTGTTTGTTTAATACTGCCCTCAGCCCATTTGGGTGGATCATTGGGCTCATTAGGTACATTGGCTTTAAGGTTTTCCATCCTATCCGTCAATTCAGGTTGGTCAGATCTACCCTTATCACTTCTTGGTGATAAATTGGGTTGTTTGGACACTGTCTTCTTCCTAGAAGAAGAAGTAGTGCCCCCCCCCCCCCCCCCCTTGTGGTTTCTTGGCACCGGGGTCCTCTTAGTAATGCCTCAAATTCTGAGTCATCACTTAAAGTTGCCGAGGTCTGGGTCCTATTGATGTTCTCACTATCCTATGCACCCACCTTTGGGGCATCAGTAGTGAGAGCCCTTTCCTCATGCCCTCTCTCCTCTTTGGAGGACAACTCTTGGAGCCTGGGGTGTGACTCAATCTGTCCCCTGGTGTCCTTTAAGGAAGATTTCTTCCTTTTATAAGTTTTAGATATTTGTTTGGCTTTAGTCTGGTCTTCCTCAGAGTGAAGAGTAGCACTCTGGGAATTAATTTCATGTTCCTGGGACACATTCAGGACATCTGTGGGTTTATTTAATTGAGTGGACTGAATGGGTTCTGTTTGGGCTGTATTTGGTGGTGGAGTGGGTTGGGGTTCAATGGGGTGACTTGAACCTTCTCCAATAGGGGGTTGATCATAGATCATGTTTGGGAATAGTGGAGTAACCTTTCCAGAAAATTTAAATTGTTTTCTCATATTAGAATACACATTTTTGTTCAATTCAGGAGTAACAAAAATGTTTTTAGGTGTAGAAAGATTTTGAATTTCACAGTTAATAATATGAGTAAGGAATCTTGGATACATTACAAATTTTGATGGTGAAAGATTACCAAGCATTCCTTCAAAGATCATGTTAGAAAAATTAAATACTTGTCTTGTGCTCAAACAAACAACAGCAGAAGCTATTGACTTGTTGAACTCATTCCAAGTACTCCTTTTTGGACAGATACAATGTTGAATAGTATGTACCAAAAACTTCCATTGAGGTGAAAGAAGACCCTTTTGAAAAGTAACTATATCTGGTCTTCCTTCATACCCCATTTTCTGTAAAGTTTCAACAAGATCTTCCTTTGGAAGAGAGAACATACCTGACTCATCATTGAGTTGAAGATGATGTCGGATTGATTGTTAAGTGATAATGATCTCCTTTCCATCTACAGTAGACTTGATTTTGGACATATTAGAATCTTCAACTCTTTCAGCATTTGTCCAGAAATCAACTAAGTGTTGTTGATATGCTTTAGGATTGATGGTGAGGGCAAACTTTATATATGAGTTCTTTAAGAACATCACAATAGGACGAAAGTCCTTTGTACCATCTGGATTTCTCAAGAAAGCACACATGTTGTGAAATTCAGAATATTTGAGATCAGTTTTGACTTCGAGTGATTTTAGGGTTGCCATTTTGTTTGATTTTGATCTTTTGTGATGAATCTTTTACAGAGGGTTTGGTCGGATTTGCAAGAATTTCAGATTTGTGTAAGAGATTGAGTTGATACTGATGTGGGATTTTGATCGAATTTGAAGAGATTAGGGTTTAGTGTAGGATTTATCGAATCGAGGAGAGGATAATGCTAAACTAATCTCAATCAGCTATTTATATTTTTCGATTTATCCTGCAAAATGACAAAAATATCCTTCGAATAATAACCAAACGACTATTTTCATGAGGGTTAGTGTGGTAATTGAGTATTTTGCAGATAACGGTCGATCAATAGTAACTAAGTGTCAGTAGTAGAAACATCAATAGTAACTGTTGTTTCTATACTTAACCTAATTTCTTCTGTCAACCCTATCAGTACTAAAATTATATGACTAACACGTGATCAGTAGTAGAGGTCTAGAGGATAACAATAGTAAAACATAATTATATCTATAAAAATTATACAAAAATTATACATATGATTTTCTTTTGTGAAATTAATTTATAAAAATCATTCCAATACTGCTAACCAGAAAGCTGAACCTTCCTACATCAAATGCTTTTGTAAAAAGGTCTGCCAATTGGTTGTCAGTATGAATTTTCTCTACTTTAATTAATTTCTTTTCATTGCAATCCCTTATAAAATGAAATCTTATTTCAATGTGTTTTGTTTTTGAATGTTTTACTGGATTATTCACAATACTGATAGCACTTTGATTATCTATAGTACTTTGAATCCATAGTACTTGAGCACAACAGGCAGATGCATCTACATATTCTGGTTCAGCAGTTGATGTTGAAACATTGGTTTGTTTCTTGCATTGCCATGACACCAGTCTTGATCTAAAAAACTGACATCCACCAGTAGTAGATTTCCTATCTTGACATTCACCACCATAATCACTATCAGTGTAAGCTACTAGTTCAAATGGTGATGCATGTGGATACCAAAGACCAAGTGAGGGTTTTCCCTTCAAGTATCTAAAAATTCTTTTAACAGCTTGCAAGTGTAATTCCTTAGGTCTTGCTTGATACCTGGCACATACACAAACACTATACATAATGTCAGGCCTTGATGCAGTTAAATACATTAGAGAGCCTATCATAGATCTGTAAAGGTGTTCATCTACATCCTCCCCATCAACATCAGGATGTAGGTGTTTATGAGTTTTCATTGGTGTGATTGCACTTTTGCAGTCTTTCATTGCAAATTTCTCTAAAATGTCTCTGACATATTTTGATTGGTTGATCAAAATGCCATCTGCTTTTTGATTGATTTGGAGGCCAAGGAAGAAGTTCATTGGACCCATTGAGCTCATCTTGAACTTGATCTGCATCAATTCTTCAAATTCTTTGCATAGAAGATCATTTGTTGATCCAAAGATGATATCATCTACATATATTTGAACCAGTAGTATATCATCTTTGACCTTTCTTGTGAACAATGTTTTGTCAATGGCACCTCTTTTAAAGTTATTCTTCAATAAGTATGATGACAAGGTGTCATACCAGGCTCTTGGTGCCTGATGTAGGCCATACAGAGCTTTGTCTAGTTTGAACACATAATCACCATGTTCTGGATCTTCAAATCCTGGAGGTTGACAGACATATACTTCTTCTTCAATTTTCCCATAAAGGAAAGCACTTTTTACATCCATTTGGTAGACTTTGATCTTTTTGTATGAAGCATATGCCAGAAATATTCTTATTGCTTCAATTCTAGCAACTGGGGCATACACTTCATCATAGTCAATACCTTCTTCTTGTGTGTATCCTTGGGCTACAAGTCTTGCTTTGTTCTTGATAACAATACCTCTTTCATCTTTCTTGTTTCTGAAGATCCATCTTGTTCCAATGGCTCTTTTTCCTTTTGGTAGAGGTACAAGAGTCCATACTGCTTGAAGTTTGAATTGAAGAAACTCTTCTTGCATAGCTATGATCCAGTTTGAGTCTTTCATAGCTTGTTGGATCTTCTTTGGTTCTTCCTGTGACAGAAAACATTCATACATACATTCATTAGAGATTAGGCTTATGTTACAAACATTAGAATTTATGGCAGAATTAAATTTGCTTCTTGTCTGCATAGTTGAATTCACATCACTGAGGACTTGATCCAAAGGATGATTCTTTTCAGTTCTTGTGCCATGAATTTTATCAACAATTAGTTGACTGTCAAGATTTGACTCATTGGACTCAGGAATTTGTGCATCTGTCCATGTCTTCTTGAGTGTTTGTATTTTGAGAGGATTCATCATTGCTACTGGTGTCAGTAGTAACATTTTCTTCATTGATTTCTGGTACTTCATGGTTGTTACTGACATTAGTATTGTTTGGTTCATCATCAAGATGTTGTGGTTCTGAGTTACTACTGGGATCAGTAGTATCTTGTGAGTTGAAGTTGTTACTTGTCTCAGAGAAACTAGGGTTATCTGAGTTACTACTGTCCTCAGTATTAACTGTGGAATCAGTATTAACCAGAATATACTCCATCTTATCTTGACTACCATTGAATGAAGATGATCCACCTTGGTGATTTTGATTGTTTGAGTCTCCTGCATTAAAGTCATAGTTCATATCAAAAGATTTGATTAGATTATCAATGTTAAATAACCAATCTGGACCATTTCTTTGTTCATTCATTAAATTTTCATTAAAGGATACATTGACACTTTCTTCAATGATCCTTAACCTTTTATTGAACACTCTGTAAGATTTGCTTTGAGTTGAGTAGCCTACAAATATTCCATCATCTGCTTTGCAGTCAAATTTACCAATTTGTTCTCTTGTAATTAAAATAGTACAAGGACAACCAAATGATTTTAAGAAACTTATTGATGGTTTTCTTTTATTGAAAAGTTCATAAGGTGTTTTAGAACGAGGCTTGACTATTAATACTCTGTTCTGAACATAATAGGCAGTATTAACAGCTTCAGCCTAAAAAGTTATTGGTAATTTTGAATCTGCAAGCATAGATCTGGCTGCTTCAATGATGGTTCTATTTCTTTTTTCAGCTACACCATTTTGTTGTGGAGTTCTTGGTGAGCTGTACTGCCTGTCAATGCTTTGAGATCTCTTGTATTTTCCAGCTTTACAATCAGATTCTTGATTATTTCACTTGTCTCATCTTTGGTCCTAAGAAAGAAAACCCAAGTATATCTAAAAAAATCATCAGTAATAACAAGGCAGTATTGTTTCTTTCCAATACTCATTACATTTGTAGGTCCAAAAAGGTCCATATGTAAGAGCTGCAAAGGTTTAGAAATAGAGTTGATTGATTTGGTCTTATGAGAAGTCTTGTGTTGTTTACCTTTTAGGCAGGCAACACAGTGATGATCACACATAAATTCTTTTTGTGGTAAACCAACTACCAAATTCTTTTTAACTAAATTGTTCATATTTTTAAAATTTGTGTGACACATCCTTCTATGCCAGAGTTCTGATTCATTTGTGTTTGCCTTAGATATAAAACAGTTGACCTCATTTGAAGAAATGAGTTCTCCCCCTATATCCAGGCAATACACATTGTTTCTCCTTGGTGTTCTTAAGACAACAAATTTTTCATCAATAATAAAATTAGGAGAAAGAATGATGCACTCTACATCTGTAAAAAGAATTTTATTCTTCTTATCACAGACTTGAGAGACACTAACCAGATTATATTTGAGCTCAGCAACATAAAATACATCATCAAAGGTGATCTTACCATTGGAGACTGTACCTTTACCTGTGATCTTACCACCTCTTGGATTTTCTCCAAAAGCAACATATCCTCCTTCAAAAGACTTGAAATCTCTAAGTATTTGAAGATTTCCAGTCATGTGTCTAGAGCATCCACTATCAATATGCCATGTTCTACCTTCTTCATGGATCTGGATACTCTGCACATAAAGTAAAAGGATTAGTTAAGTTTGGGAACCTAAGCTTGTTTTGTCTTGGGTTCATCCTTTGAAGTAAGAGTTTTTCTAACTGGATGAGCTTTGTATGCAGTTTTGTTCTTAGGTTGTTGGTTAGTACTGGTGTTCTTGGTTGCTACTGATCTAGGTTTATACCCGTAGTGTTTGGCTTTTGAATATTTTACTACTGATGGACCAGTAGTGTTTGGGTATTTTGAGTTTTGAGCATGGTCAGTAGTGTTTTTGTAATTATACCAGACAGTATTGTAGTTAGGGTTTTTGGCAGTAGTAAACCTGGAATAGTTTCTACTGGTGTTTGAAAACTTTGAATATTGAGGAAGTTGATGTTGTTTTCCATTATTTTTGAAATAATTACTTCTGTTTGGACTTTTATACCTAATATTTTGCACAAATCTGTGTGCAGTTCTGCCAAATTTTGGAGTTTCAACACATGGTTTCTTTAATTCCTTTTGTTTTGGTTTTTTAGATTCTTTTTCTTTTGTTTCTTTAGTTTGTTTTAATTTTAAGGCTTTTTCCTTTTTCTTTGTTGATTTTTAATTCTTTAAATTCTTGACTGTTAATAGGATTGAAGTGACAGTTTTTAGCTATATGGCTAACCTTGTTGCAAATTAAACATGATAATTTTGTTGATTTAGCACTTTCAGGTTTTCTTTGTTCTTTTAACTGATTTAGGTTTCTTTGATTTCCTCTTCTTAGAATTGTAGGAATATTTTCTGAATTGTATTTTGGAGATTCAGTTTGACTTTGGGTTATATGAAAACTTGTATCATTTGATTCAGTTGTTTGATCATCATCAGAAGATTCATTACTGGTTTCAGTTTCAGTTTGACTTTCAATTTTTAAATCATTTAAAACTCTTTCTGTACTTGATTTAAGTGGAGGAATAAAATTTGTTGGAGGTGGGACTGCATGATATCCCACTCCATGAATAACTTTTTCTGTAGTTTGAGTACTAGTTAATTCATTGACAATTTTAGAACTTCTTTCAAACTTTTTAATGGTTAGTTTATTCTGTTCTAGTTCTATTTGACATTCTTCTAATTTGATCAAAGTTTCTTTTAATTTTAGTTCAAGATGTTCTTTTTCATATGTGGTTTGTAACAATTCATCTTTAATCTTTTGATCAGTTATTTTATAGATTTTAATTTGGTTTCCTAAATCTGCTATACAACCATTGTATTCAATTCTTCTGTTTCTGTTTAAAATCATCTCTTCTAGTGTTTCTTTATTTAGTTTTTCTAATTCTTTATATGCTTTAATGCATTCAGGTGTGCAAGATTTAGAATTTACCTCAGTAGTAGAAGGATCAGTAGTAAAGGCCATGAGAGCTTGGTTCTGTGCATGTTCTTCTGCTTGGAAGCTCCAGTCATACCCTTGTCCTTCTTGAGACACTAAGGCAGTTGAATTTGAGGTACTGTTTTTGTTGTAGTTTGATCTTTGATCTTTGTTTGGACATTCTCTGGCAAAGTGTCCCAGATTGCTACAGTTGTAGCACTTGACCTTTGTTTTGTCAAATCCAGCACGATCACCTTTGTTGTAAGACAGATTTTGTCTTCCAGTTCTTTTAAGAAACCTTTTGGTTCTTAAGCTTAGCATAGCCATTTGCCACTTGATGTCCATCTCTTCCAAATCATCAGGGTTGAGTTGTTCTAAATCCTCACTAATCAATGCAGTATGCTCATGACTAGTGAAGAAAGACTCTCTTGCAACATCTTCAATGCATGCATTCTTTATAGCTTCCTGACCTGTTCCTGTACTAGACACAAAAGAAGCATTGTTTGAAAGTAAATTTGGAGTTTTATTACTTACCTCAGATTCAAACACTCTTAGTTCATTGTAGAGTTCATCAAGCTCTTTCTCTTCTAGTGCATCTCCTTGTCTATATATCACAGTGTACATAGACCATTCTTCACCTAGAGATCTGAGAAACTTCCTGTTGACATCATCATTGTCTGGTTTGTAACCAACTTGATTCAGTTCACCAATGAGTTTGTTGAACCTATCAAATACTTGAGACAATGATTCATTCATTTGTCCTTTGAAGTTTTCAAAGTCCTGTTTCAGAACAGACTTCATGTTTCTTTTTGTGCTCTTTGTACCAACAAACCTCTTTTCCAGAGCCTGCCATAACTTTTTTGCATCATCATATTCAACAAAGAGATGTTGATAGTCATTGGGAATGGGAAGCAAAAGAGTGCTTAGGGCTTTGAGCTCGATTCCTCTGTCCTTCTTCTCTTTCTCACACTTGAGTTTGTCAACTTCAGTGGAGGTGGTGGCAAGTTGAGTTTGAATAGTCTTGTTTCCTTCAAGAACCACTTCCCACATGGAATAATCAGTAACCAGCATGTATTGCTTGATTCTGTTTTTCCACATCCCAAAGTTGTTGGGAGTGAGAATTGGAATCTTGTTTGCTTGAGTGCTTTCATTGTTATCAGACATGATTAACAATTTTGAGATCGAAAGTATGAAACTTTTTGTTGTTCTTAATTCGTAGATCTAGAACCGTAAAGCTCTGATACCACTTGTCAGGATCGAATAACTTAATCAAGTTATTAGAAATCCAGATCTACTAACACAAGAAGTTACAGCGGATTAACACTTATGTTATTAGATTAAGAACAATGTAAACTGCAATTGAATAAGAATAATACGAAGAACACAGTTTATCACAAAAAGCTTCAATGTATTAATTCGTTTTTTCAATACACGTATGTTTACAATTCATAAGGAACTATATATAATAGTCCTTGAAGCCTAAATTAATAACCTAGTTATTCTAGGAATCGATTACAATTGAATTACATAAAGATTTACATTCTATAACTAACTCTACTAGAATCTCGGACTTGATCTGTTCCAGATACGCTCATCAGTAGTAAATCAGATCATCAGTAGTATTTGCCCTTAGCAGTATTAACTTCGAGATCAGTAGTAACTTGCATTCCTCAGTAGTAATTCAATTATCAGTAATAGATCTTTTATGTTCCAACAAAAATAAAATGGCACCAAGAGGAAGACCTCCAACGGTCTGATTTTTACTGTTTCTTACTGATCGAGCTAAGTACTAAAATAAAAAATAAAATAAATTTTTAAAAAATAAAAATAATAATAAAATTAAAAAATAAAATAATAATAATAATAATAATAATAATAATAATAATAATAATAATAATAAATAATAAAATTTTAAAACAGAATTTAAAAAACTTTTTAAACATATGAATAAATATTTATTTGAATTACAACTCAAATTTTTGGTAACCAAACGTGTGACCTTATTCATTTACAACCGAATTCAATTACAACAAATTTCAATTACATTACGGAGGATTACGTCGAGCCAAACGCCCCTTAGAGTGATCTGACCCGTAAATCCAGCTCCATCTTTCTCAATAAAAGTACCATAGTCTGAATCAAATAGTAGTATAACATTAGGATTAAGTACACATACATGTTTCAAGCTTTAATGCCTTTGGTCAAAATTAGGTGCCATTAAGTGCATCTGCTCATGAATCTGATCGAGCTAAGTACTATACTTGCATTTTCTTTTTTTGGATCAAGAAAAAAGGAAAATAAAGTCTTGAACTCAAGTCAATGTCCTGTATTATAATTCCTATGATTCATGCTATTAATGATTACAATTTACAACATCGAGTTTCATATCTCTTTAAAATTAATATTTGTATCACTACTGTGATTACTTATAGCATCATACCACCATCTAATTTTATCCTCAACGTGGTTGATAACATTAATTTGCTTAAATTTGGGGGAGGAAAGTTGCAAAGGTGCAATTGGATGGAAAGATACCTCATTCCAGCAATGCAAAAGGGCACCAGCTCCAATCGTCCATCTCCTCGGGTCCGGTGTCGTTCCTAACAACCATAGTAGATGCTGATGGTGAAGATATGTATGAACATGATGAACAATTTAGTGCCCTAGAAAATGAAAATTAACGATGATGATAAAGGGCAAAATTTGTGTTGGTGCACTAGAAAATGAGGTCAAAGACGATGTTAGCAAAATTTCTGTTGGTGCCCTAGAAAATGAGGTAGAGTTAGGTGGTGTTTGATTTCATCTTAATTGACTTAATATAGATATAACTTATTATATTAAGTCCATTAAGGTTTGTTTGTTTTTTGCTTAATGTAAAGAGATTGACTTAATATGAAAAGTGGTGAAAGTGAGGGTCTCTCCATTAAGTCACAATGTTTACATTTTTGCCCTTGTATAACCGACCAAAATCCATGTTTCCTTTCATGCAGTTGTAGAGTTCCCTTGGAATATATTATTATTATTATTATTATTATTATTATTATTATTATTATTATTATTATTATTATTATTATTATTATTATTATTATTATTATTATTTTATATTGTAAAATCTCTATGTATGTTAAATTATGTCTTTGATTTTATGACATTTTACAATATCAATAGCGTTGTGAACTAATATAATTAATATTATTATTTTCTATAAATATTTTTTAGTTAAATCTGTAATTTAGAATTTTCATTTAGTGCTTTAATTTTGAGTTTATCAAATAATTTTATTTATTAAGTTTTATTATAATCAGAAGGTTAAAAAAGTAATTTATTTCATTCAGTTAGTTAATTCATCATAAAAATCAAACAACAGGTTGTTATTTTCAGACAGACATCGTACATCCAGACAGACACTTTATCCAAACAGCACTTAATAAGAGAAAAAAACAAACAAACCCTTAGTAAGGTAATGTAGCTTATCAATTTGACTACCTTTTTTATTTTTACATAAAAAACTTATATCGTATAAGATGTTTGAAATTAATTTTCCTTAACTTAGTGGTTATGGTTTTAAGTCTCGCTTCGGACAAAATAGTATATATTAATGAGTAATTTAGAAAGGAATGTAGCTTATCAACTTGACTACCTTTTTTATTTTTATATAAAAAGCTTATATCCTAAATTAAGATGTTTGAAATTATTTTTTCATTAATATTAGTTTCAAGTCTATATATTAATGAGTAATTTAGAATGTGATGTTCTTATTAAGAAAAAACTTTGACCATCATATTCTCCTTTTACATTTTTTTGGCAGCATTTATGTCATCTTAAACGTTTTGCTTCAAATATTTCTTTCGCATCATCCAATCTTAGAATTATATAAGACCCCATTGCTAGTTTAATAGTTTTGACAATTAACTCGGTCACACCAAATTAAAATAAAGATAAAATAAAAAGTTATTTTCCGTAACCCTTAGAAATAGGGCTGTCAAATCGTGCTATCGTTTCGTGTTTTTGGGTAACACGACACGACACAAATTCACTTAACACGAAAACAACACGTCACGAAGTCGTGTTTTATTTTGCTAACATGAACACGACTCGATTAAAAATACGATAAACACGACAACACAAAATAAATAACAAAAGTAACAAATATTTTACTTATTACATGCTAAAAACCCGACAAACACAACAAAAATATAACATTAATTTCTAAAATCGAAACTATCATGTCAATTTCGTGTTAATCTCTGAACACGAACACGACACGACACGACTTCGTGTTTGTTTTACACAACACGAACACGACACGAACACGAATTCAAATTTCAATGTCGTCCTAATTTCATTTCGTTTCGTGTAATTTTATCGTGTCGTGTCGAGTCACGTTTTGACAGCCCCTACTTAGAAAGTTGAAAGATATGATAAATTTATATTCCTTTATTACTTCATCTCGTGCTTAAGGAGTTAAATTTATATTCCGTTAAATTTATATTACGTAAACCTTAGAAAGTTGAAAGGTATAAATTTATATTTTGTTTACTTTGTAAATTAAGATTTAAATCATTAATTATCAATAAAATTCAAGTCCTGTCGTGTACGTGAGGTTTATTCCCCATTGGTGGAGGGTTCGAGGGAAAGCATATTCCCCTTTGTGGATGTCACTGTCTATGCTCGAACCACTAACTAACTGTTCAATTTTTTTTATCAATAGCGGTAATCCTACCCTATATATGAGGCCTAAATTTGAAGAGAGTTTGACACCATGGCAATTCCAAGCATTCCTATTCGTCCATAATGCCACTTGGAATTCCCTGATTGGTCCACGTCATTTGCACTAATACAAACGAATCTGGTACAGCTTACTGTCTACATTCATACGCTCCATATACGGCAAACGAATCTGGTACAGCTTACGGTCTACATTCATATGCTCCATATACGGCTTCCTACATACAAGGAAGCAAATAAATAACTATTTAAAAGATCCTACAGACAAGGAAACAAATAAATATTTAAAAGATCAATCAGCGACCCAATCGTATTTATTCAGAAGTGATACACGACTCAATATAATTTCCATAAAACCGGAATTCTATGATTACGGCATAAAAGTTGGATTGTGCAACGGAACCAGACTTCAGATATTACGGATTACGGCATAAAAAGCTGGATCCTTCATTTAATAAAATGCCCGTGTAAGATTTCTTCATTTACCTTTTTTTGTACAAAATCATCATCACATCTATCGATTATTATGTCATTTAGAAATATATAAAGTTTTTGGACATTTTTCTACATACTAAAATTTACAGCATACCCGCCCATCGGGCGGGTTTTGTAGCTAGTTATCAATATATATAGATTATAAAAATACATTAAAATACTTTAGTAGACTCTAAATATTGTTACTTGTCTTTTTTATTTTTTTATCAATACAAATGTATAAATTAAATGATAAAATTAAAAAGTAGAGTTGTAAATTTTATAATGCAATAATTTTATAATTAGATGGATAAAGTAAAAAAAATTTAGTTACAGTACATATTTTTGTAGAATACTGATGATGTACCACACCCTACAGGGGAACGTATCAAGCTCTCGGTTGCATGCATGGCGTACAGTCATGCAAGCTCGCAAAGAGCGGGAAAACGCAGCATAAGACGACGAAGGAAACAGAACAGTGAGTCCCGAGGAATAGTTGGCGTGAACGGGATTCAAGGGAAAGTATGTGCGCATTTAATGCGAACGGCGCTGAAAGCTTCCCAAGACTAAGCGTCATCGTGTTAACCAACGGACTAAGCAGATTTCGTATCAAGCTTTTACCCGGAGGGTCAACAGATGTCGTAGGCAAAGGAAGAGCATCTGTTTTTCCCGCCCAGCGGTCACGCCCATAAATAAGCACCCTCGACGGAGGATACGGTACGCAACTATCTGCCACCACTTACATCGCATTCAATATTTACTTACATAGATTACATTCATTACGCCCATTTACGTTCCAATCCGTCCCTATATATAAATACTGACTTGATCGTCGGAGTGTCTTCACGAGGTGACCCTCGTGGAGCTCCTGACTAGAGTTTCTTCGTGGTTGTGCGTAGGTTCCTGAGTGAGACGGACGCTTCCATCTCTCCGGAGGAATTAGGTTTCAACATTTTGGCGCCATCCGTGGGACACGTAACTAAATGGCCATCGAATCCACGCCGGAAAGAAGAAATCATTCAACTCCGCCAAGGAATGATCCTACTCCACCGTTCTCCACCTCAGCGGTGGTAAATGCGACAACTTGTCCTCCTCCCTCAGGATCGGGAAAAGACGCCCCCACGAGGGAGGAGATTGAAGAGTTCAACCTCTTCTGCCGGTTTAGGAAATTGCGAGACCTGGAGAAGAGTCGAAGGAAACCGGTTGAAGGGGGAAGCAGGGTAGGAAAAACCTTAACTTATTCTAGTGAGGAATCCACCCAAGAAGAATCCACCGAGGAAGTTTACAAGGAAGAAACTCCTCCAAAACGAACCCGGAGCCGAGAATCTGGAAGAGAAAGGCGAACTTCCGAAAGGAGAGGAAGACAAACTCCGGAGAGGAGAAAAAGGCGGACCCCGGAAAGAAGAAGGGAGTCGCCCCCCGTAAGAAGAAGGGAGCACACACCAGAAGCGGAAAGGAGAAGATCAACCCTACGTCATTCCCCGGAGCCCCGGAGCTTCCGATCTCCATTCACCGACGATATCAACGAGATGCCAATTCCTCCAGGCCTTAAAGGGCCTAGGGTCAAATCTTATGACGGAACCGGAGATCCGGATGACCATGTGGCCAGTTTCCGATGGGCTATAAGGATGATACCCATGGACCCGAAATTGTGGTGCTTATTCTTCGCGGGAACTTTGGAAGGTTCTGCTCGGTATTGGCTCTCTAGCTTACCTCAAAAAAGCATAGCCAACTTTGAAGAACTTGTCGCTCAATTCAGTCATAGCTTTATACAACAGAAGAAATATCAGCAGAAGTCTCAGTCTATCATGGCATGTAGACAGCGAGAGGGAGAATCTAACAAGTTATACTTCAAAAGGTTTAATGAACAGAGCCGGAGGATGCCGGTTCGGGAAGACTCGCTCATAATAGCTGCTTTTACATATGGCCTCCGAGAGGGGGAGTTGTTTCGAGAGCTCTCAAAAAGGGATTTCGTCAAAGCAGATGACATGATAAATCTGGTGAACAAGGTACTCAAGCAGGAGGAGGAGAGTGCTGAAAAGCTTCGTTTTGAAGCGCAAGAAAAGAAAGGAACGACAGGAAGCACGTCGTACAAGAACGGAGAAAAAGCTAGGTTTGCTTACAAGCAAACACCCGGAAGGTCTCCATACAAGGGTAAGGCACAGGAGTGGAGATCCTCGAGCGATCGATACCCTGCACATCGCCAGGAGGCTTTTCAAACCCAAGAAGTACGGAGAAATGTCGACGGAAAGGCCATGAGGAAGAGATATCCCCGAGATCCTAATGCATACTGTGACTTCCATAAAATCATGGGCCACACAACGGCTTCTTGTGAGAGCTACAAACGAGAAAAGGAGGGGAAGGGTAAGACGGAGGCAGCCCTAGTCGAACCGCCGGCGAGAAACGGGCCGGTAGCCTACAATGCTGAAATCCTGGCTTTGGAAGAAAGAAATGAGTCATGGTACCTTAGAAGGGATGCGGGAACATCGAGTTCCCGGAGTAATAAAAGGAAAGGGGTGGCTGTGGAGTTTGGAAGGGGAGATCCCGTGCCTGAGGGGTACGTAGGTACTGAACCCCTGGTCATTTTTGGTGTTATAGCAAAAGTGATGGTTCGGCGTATATATGTAGACGGGGGGAGTTCTGCTAACATCATGTATCAACACTACTTCGAGAAGTTCCCAGATGACATCAAAGCATTGATGAAACCTACCAACGCTCCGGTAGTAGGCTTCTCGGGACAGTCCGTATGGCCTAAAGGGAAAGTACATCTCCCTCTCAGATTGACCGATTGGGAAGGGCTTCATTACAAAACCATTTTGGCGGAATTTATCGTGGTCGATGTTCCCTCGAGATACAATGCCATCCTAGGGCGAACCGGAATGTGGCAACTACAGGCCGTCGCCTCCACTATCCACGGGATCCTTAAGTTTCCTTCGGAACAGGGGGTGGTCACTGTACGTAGCATACCGATGCCGCCGTTGGAATGTCACAGCGTCACCCATCAAGATAGTTGGACGGAACATGAGGAAGTTCAAATTGTCATCAACCCGGAATATCCTGAAATCAAAGTTAAGATCGGAAGAGACCTCCCAGAGAAGCTAAAACAAGAGCTCGAAGCTTTATTGAAGAAACACAAACGAACCTTCGCGTGGGAACCTAAAGATATGACGGGGGTATCAAGGGAAATGGTTGAACATCGTCTGGGCATTAACCCAGCCTTTCCTCCGGTGAAGCAGTCAAAACGGGGTATGGCTTCCGGCCGGAACGAGATCGTAAACAAAGAAGTCGAAAATTTGGTGTCCGCCGGAGTCCTGCGAAGTGCTCAATACCCGGAGTGGATAGCCAATCCGGTACTGGTCAAAAAAGCAGACGGATCCATGCGGATGTGTGTCGATTTTAAGGATCTGAATAAGGCATACCCAAAGGACAGCTACCCTCTTCCGGAAATCGAGCAGAAGGTAGAAGCCTTGGGAGGTTTCAAGTGGAAGTCTTTCCTGGATGCCTATAAAGGTTACCATCAGGTACAGATGGCAAGAGAAGATGAAGAGAAGACTGCCTTTCACACGGCGAAAGGAACGTTCTGCTACGTCAAGATGCCCTTTGGACTCCGGAACGCCGGAGCGACTTACCAACGGTTAGTCGATAAAGCGTTCAGCCGGCAGATCGGCAGGAACCTGGAAGTTTATGTGGATGACATGGTCATCAAAAGCAAAGAAGACGGAGATCTGATAAAAGATGTGGAAGAAACGTTGCTGCAGCTCTCGAAGATCAACATGAAATTAAACCCAAAGAAGTGCTCCTTCGGAGTCAGCAGAGGGAGGTTCCTGGGGCACATGGTTACCACTTCCGGAATACAGGCAAACCCAGAGAAAGTAGAAGGTTTGTGTCGGATGAATACACCCAGAACAGTGAAGGATGTGCAGAGCTTGAATGGGAAGTTGGCGGCACTAGGACGATTCCTGGCCAAATCTGCGGAAAAATCAATCCCGTTCTTCAGGGCCCTTCACGGATGCACGAAGAAAGGAAACATTGAATGGACCCCGGAAGCCGAAAAGGCCTTTGTTGAGCTGAAACAGCATCTAAAAACATTACCAACAATGGCGAGTCCAGTTGCAGGAGAACCCCTGGTCATGTATTTATCCACAAACAGAGAGGCAATAAGTTCCGTCCTCATCGCAGAAAGGGAAAAGAAACAAGTTCCGGTGTACTTCATCAGCAGAGCACTTCAAGGAGCGGAGCTTAATTACGCTACGGTCGAAAAACTTATATTAGCTCTCATATATTCAGTCAGACGGTTGAAGAGATATTTCCAGGCGCATAGTATTACGGTGCTAACCAACCAACCTGTCAAGAACATCCTCCTTCAACCTGAGAGATCCGGAAGAATGACGAAATGGGCAATAGAATTGGGGGAATACGACATAGCTTTCAAACCCAGACCAAGTATTAAAGGCCAAGCCCTGGCTAATTTCTTGGTGGAAATGCCCGATGAGGAAGTCACGCTAAGTGTGGAGGAAGGACGTGCAGAGGTTGTGCGGAGCGAACACGGGAAGGGAGTCGCATGCTGGAAGATGCATACCGATGGTGCGGCAGGAGCAGATGGTTGTGGTGCAGGAATCATTATAACTGGACCAAACGAGGAGAGGGTAACGTATGCCCTCCGTTTTAACTTCAAATGTTCAAATAACGAATCGGAATACGAAGCGCTGTTGGCAGGTCTTGGTTTGGCCAAAACCATGAAAATAAAAGACATCGAGGTCTTCACAGATTCCATGCTAGTAGTAAACCAGGTTAAAGGGGTATACGAAGCAAAAGAGGTGCATATGAAGAAATACCTCACAAAGGCTAAGGAGTTGATAACTCAATTCGAGAAATTTAATATCCAGCAAGTCCCTCGGACCAGAAACAAAGAAGCCGACGCACTGAGCAAAATGGCATCCATGCTGTATTGTCATCTGACCAAGGAGGTCCTGGTAGAGGTACTACCAGAACGAAGTATAGCAGAAGGAGATGAAGTGCTAGAGATGGAGGCCGAAGCGGACTGTTGGATGACACCTATCCAAAAGTATATACAGGATCAAATACTTCCGGAGGACGCTAGTGAAGCGAGGAAGTTACGAGTAAATGTAGGAAAGTACATGGTAAACAAAGGAAGGTTATACCGAAAAGGCTTCTCCACGCCATGGCTTAAATGCCTTGATAAGAGAGAAAGTGAGAAGGCAATGGTAGAGGTGCACGAGGGAATCTGCAGTTCACACTCAGGACCGAGAGTGTTGACCCAAAAGCTGCTCCGGTCAGGGTACTTCTGGCCCCGAATGTCCAGGGATACGGAAGAGTACATCAAGAAATGCCCGTCCTGTCAAGCATACTCGAACGTACCGGCAACACCTCCAGTCAATCTAACAAGTATCCATAGCCCATGGTCGTTTTACCAATGGGGGATTGATATTGTGGGGCCTTTTCCCAAAGCCCCAGGTGGTTTACAGTTCCTGATAGTGGCAGTAGATTACTTCACCAAATGGGTGGAGGCCGAAGCATTAGCGTGTATCTCCGGCTCGAACATAACGAAGTTTGTTTGGAAACAAATCATCTGCCGTTTCGGACTTCCCCATACCATCGTAAGCGACAATGGAAAGCAGTTCGCCAATAATCCTTTCCGGGGATGGTGTGAGAAATCGGGAATTAAGCAGAACTTTACTTCTGTCGCACACCCTCAAGCGAATGGACAGACGGAGGTCACGAACAGGACGATTGTAAAAGGGATCAAGACTCGCCTAGATAGGTCAAAAAGGGGATGGGCTGACGAACTACAAAATGTCTTGTGGGCATACCGCACGACAATACGTAGTTCAACTAAGGAGACCCCATTCAGCCTGGTCTACGGTACGGAAGCGGTTATACCATTGGAAGTAGCCATACCATCTCCAAGGGTAGAGAATTTTCGTCTGGAAGAAACCGAGGAAGCGTTAAGGTTCAATCTTGACCTGGTTGACGAGAGAAGGGAGAATGCTAAGCTCCGACAGGCAGCATACAAGTCCTTGACGGAAGCTTATTACAATCGGAAAGTTCGGGGCACGGCCTGTAAAGTGGGGGAGTTAGTGTTACGAAAGAACGAGGCAAGTTTGCAGATTAAACCAGGCAAGCTCTGTCCGAATTGGGAGGGCCCGTATAGGGTTAGAGAGGCAAGAAGGGATGGATCGTACGTACTCGAAACTTTAGGGGGATCGCTAATCCCACGAACGTGGAACATGCGAAACCTACGGAAGTTTCACTTCTAGTTGGATAGGTTAAACTTTAGGGGGATCTCCAGTTTATGTTTTATTTTCTTTTGTATTGTGCTATCAAACGGCTGTACGGTGCAGTCCGTGTTTTGTAAAACGTTGAATATGATAGTAGCGGACCTTTCGAGAAAGGTTCTTTCGTTTATTTCAAATATACTCGATATAATACGACGATAATAGTAGAGAAAGCGAACGTCGACGAAGTACTCATAGCTATGGGTAGGCTCCTACCTTTCCGAGGAAAGATACGAAGCCTACTTCCGGACGAAAACCGGAGTCGCAAAATAATTTTCTCGAAACACGAATCAACCACCTATTCCTAAAAACGGAGGACGCTCTGTTAAGGAAACGACGAATAAAACTAATGTGTAGAATGATTACAAATGAAACACCGCAAGATCATACTAAAAACAGATGCCACGAAGGGCAATTACATATATTCGATTGCAAACAAAGTACCATACGATCATACAAAAATATAAGCCACGAGGGGCAATTACAAATTCACAAAAAAGAACAGGTGCTAAACACCGACCCCAAAGCTAAACACCGGTTGTAGGGTTCGTACTCTCTTCCACATCTTCAGGACCGGAGGAAACCTTGTTAACAATGTCCTTCAGGTCAGATAAACCAACAGATCCAGCTACGAAGGAGTTTATTAGCTCATAAGTGGGGGTCACCAAATCACCAAAGAGGGCCATAATATTGCCTTCAGCATCTGGGTGGTTATGAATGAGGGGATTGGATCCAAGTAGATCGGCATATTCTTTATGTGTGTCCACGCAACCTTGATACCTGCCTAACCTAAGACTTTCCTCCTGCAGACTAGCATTACGATTAACAAACTCGGGGGAAGTCAAGAGCATATGAGCAACGTGCGGAATCCCTTTGCGTAATAACCACTCAAGGTCAAAACGGCTCGCATTCGCTAAACCCTTCTGCACCTCGTTTTCCTCTTTCAACGAACGATTCTCAGCCAAAACCCTTTCAAGGCGATGCTCAACATCCTTAAACTGGAGCTCTTTCTCGATGGCTGAAGACTCAAGTTCGGCTATCCGAGCAGAAGAAGAATGGTTCTGCGTCTCCAGATCCTGGTTCAATTTCTTCTGCTCCTCCAACTCAGAGGACAGCTCCAATACCTCCTTTTTCAGATCAACATTTTTGTTACTGGCAGAAGCAAACAGCTCAGACAGCTTCTTCCTCTGCTCAGACTCTTTCTCATACGAAGCTTTGCATTTCTCCATTAACTGGTTAATTTGAGCAAGAGTAGCGTCCCGTTCTGACAAATCCCTACCGTGGCGAGCAGAACGAGTCTGAAGCTCAGATAGGATTTCCATCGAGCCCAGAAGATTCATTTTAACCTTCAGAAAAGCCTCCTCGTTGGTAAGTTTGCTTAAATCCGACAAAGGGGAGGCCGGAGTCGGTACAACGGGTGGAAGAACAGCTGGTGGTGCGGTAGCAGCAATTGGAATCCTCACGGGATCCACAGAAGATGGGGCGGCTTCCGTAACAGGAAGAATCTTGGTAGCATCAAGTTGCGTGACACGAGCAGATACTGATATATATAAAAAAAAAAAGAGAACGGATCAGGTTAAAACATATGACTCTAACAAAGATAGAGTCGGCGGAAACCTGAAGCGGTGTGAACAGGCATAGATGATTGACTTTTTGCAGATAAAGTAGGAGAACTCTGGGTCATCGATAAAGATCTGGTACCAGTACGAAGCATCCTGTCTCCAAACATGGCTAGTGCAGAGGTGCTGGATGATAGCCCAGGGAATTTCCACGACGAACCAGGACCCGATCGAAGGGGAGGAACAGACACGCTGGTAGTAACAACCATTGGGATAATTAGGGAAGCTGGCGTAAAGGACACAGTAACGGGGGGAGCCGGAACGGAGGAAGCTGGTGCGGAAACGTCAGAAACAATAACATCATCTGACAAATCTGCATAAGAAAGGAAGAACAGTGTAAAGGAAAATTAAGCTGCAAGCAGTAACAAATAAGTATACCTTCAAGGAAAACCCGTCGGCGCTTGGGGGAAGGGGCCGGAGCTCCTTCGCGAGCACTTCGTGGTCGAATTGGCCGTTCACGGGAAGCAATGTTCTTCATCGTCCGTGACTTCACAGGTCTCTGTAAATCAGCTTGAGAGTCATGTATCGCAGTATCCTCGGTTTCAAATTCAGCGCCGGTAACAGGATCAACATCAATCCCTTGTACAACAACAAGCTCACCAGCGGGTCCGGTTTCAGGTCTGTTAAGATCCGGAGTGGCTTCAGAACTCTCTGACTTTTCCGACGGAGGAAGAAAGGGCACGATCGGGCCATCAGCCACAGAAATCTGACCTGCCGGGGGAATGCTTTTATCCATTTCCAAACGCCTCAACAATGATATGTCCTGGCCATCAATTCGCCATACAGGGCGGATACCTTGACTAAAGAAGAACGGGCTCAAGTCGGCCATGCCAAGGAAAACTTCGTCCGGATCTTCCTACTCTAATCTGGTGCCAGAAAGCTTCCTCACGTACTCCGCCTCTTCAGAGGTAAGCTCCGGTTGAGGGTCAGAAGTTCTACCAGTAACGATTCCCCAAGGGAGAGCAACATCGTTAAAAGCCGATCGATGAATGTAAAGAAAACCAAATTTCCAGTCGTGGATAGAATCTTTCAGACCTGACACACACTCTACCTGCCCTTGACGGTGTGCAAAGCCAGCCCAATCACCGCGCCCGGCGACGATATAAAAATAACGAAATAAAGTAACAGAAAGTGGAATACCCAGGGATCGACTCAACATAATGAAACCAGTGATTTTACGAAGGGCGTTAGGAGCGAGTTGAGCGAGATTGAGACCAAAAAATCGTAGAAGGTCAAGTATGAAGGAATCAACGGGGAACCGAAGCCCCCCTTGCAGAAAATGGAGATATATGGGCTCAAAACCCTCCGGGGCAGACCTGACGGTGCCTGTCTCCCCCGGCAAGCGAAGTTCGAAGCGAGGGTCAATATGAAAATCCGAAATAATTTGTGGGAGATCTTCGGGTTTCACAGTACTAAAAGTGTTCATGGCTGTACGTTTCGCTCGAGAAGTTTTATCGGACTTTTCTTTAGTTGCTTTGTCTTTCCTCATAATGGTAATCAGGCGTAAAGACAAAGGGGGGAAGTCAAAGAAGTAGGGAATAGGCGAGAAGGTTTTGTAGAGTGCAAAGAAAAGCAAAAGCGGGTATTTATAAGGAAGGAAGATCAAGAGGCGGGAGAACGATACACACCCAACGGTCGAATCTTGGAAAAATAACACCCAACGGTCGAATCCCGGAAAAATAGTAACGGTAACTTGGGAGATTTTAACGGTAATATTTCGAAGGGAGGCAGTTTAGTTATCAGTTAAAATAAATCAACCATGTGGTAATCCACTTTTAACTAAGGGGACTTGATGATGTACCACACCCTCCAGGGGAACGTATCAAGCTCTCGGCTGCATGCATGGCGTACAGTCATGCAAGCTCGCAAAGAGCGGGAAAACGCAGCATAAGACGACGAAGGAAACAGAACAGTGAGTCTCGAGGAATAGTTGGCGTGAACGGGATTCAAGGGAAAGTATGTGCGCATTTAATGCGAACGGCGCTGAAAGCTTCCCAAGACTAAGCGTCATCGTGTTAACCAACGGACTAAGCAGATTTCGTATCAAGCTTTTACCCGGAGGGTCAACAGATGTCGTAGGCAAAGGAAGAGCATCTGTTTTTCCCGCCCAGCGGTCACGCCCATAAATAAGCACCCTCGACGGAGGATACGGTACGCAACTATCTGCCACCACTTACATCGCATTCAATATTTACTTACATAGATTACATTCATTACGCCCATTTACGTTCCAATCCGTCCCCATATATAAATACTGACTTGATCGTCGGAGTGTCTTCACGAGGTGACCCTCGTGGAGCTCCTGACTAGAGTTTCTTCGTGGTTGTGCGTAGGTTCCTGAGTGAGACGGACGCTTCCATCTCTCCGGAGGAATTAGGGTTCAACAAATACCAACCAAAATATATACTTCCTCCGATTCAAACTGATTTTGCTTTAACGCCGCTGTAAAATGAACTCGAGAATTCTAGCTTGTTTGTTAATTCGTTTAGGGTTGATATTTTGATTCTGTTAATATTTACCTAGCATTGTCCTTACTTATCACATAGTTATATTGTTGCTAGTCATTTATCTTCCTCTATTCCACTTTCACCCAATTATTTTATGCAAAAGAAGCCGTGTGGAAACATTTTATGCAAAAGTAGCGTGTGGAAAAATTCACCTCATAAAGTTAGCTTTTTCTACCACTACGTAATATAAAATTGAGAAACATATGAAACAGATTGTATATATACACTGTGCATGGTAGAATGTATCAACACAAAGTAAAAAATTCACCTAAAAATATTGCTTCTGGCTCTCTTTAGTTTTCCATCGATTACATTATACAATGCTAACTATGTTGTGGTTTCTGCTATGTATGTTGTTCACGGATGGTGGTCTGGCAATCAAAGAAGATGCCAACATGCTGGTAACTTCCGGATCCAGGCTGGCCTGCAATGAGACGGAGAGGCAAGCTCTGCTGATTTTTAAGGCCAGCCTGATTGACTATTTCGGATATCTAGCTGATTGGGGGAGCAAAGAAGAATGTTGCAAATGGGCCGGTGTCCAATGTAACAACCACACTGGTCATGTGACTGGACTTTATCTTTCTTCCAATACTTTTGATTTGATAGGTAACGCTAACCGGTCATTACAACTATTAAATCAGTTACGCTACCTTATACTAAATGGAATCAATTTTCGGTCCAATCCTATACCAAACTTTTTGGGTTCCATTTCCAGTCTAGAATATTTGGATATTTCTAATGCTAATCTAAATGGACCTATTCCTCGTCAACTTGCAAATCTCTCCCACTTGCGTCATCTTAATCTTAGTGGTAATAATTTGTGGGGATCCATTCCTTTTTCATTCGGATATTTGCCTTCCCTTACACATTTAGATCTTTCAAATAACCAGTTAGGAGGTGTCATTCCAAAATCTTTTGGTAACTTTTCATCTCTAGTTCATATGAATTTGTCGGTAAACCACCTTAACGGGTCAATACCTCATTTTGTTGTTTGTTCATCCCTCAAGGATCTAATCCTACATGACAATGCTTTATATGGGGAAGTTCCGCATTTCACAGGATGTTCATCCTTAAGTATGTTGTCCCTTTCTTACAATTCTTTAAATGGAAGCATTCCCGACTTCACGGGATGTACATCCTTGCAAAATTTAGTCATTTCTAGTAACTTTTTAAATGGAAGCATTTCCAACAGTGTGGGCCAACTTCCAAATCTGGAGTATCTTGATGTTTCAAATAACTCTTTGAATGGAAACGTTCCTAACTTTGAAGGATGTCCTTCGCTCTGGTATTTAGACCTGTCTATTAATCGGTTAACTGGAAATGTACCAAACAGGGTTGGTCAACTCTTAAATCTGGAACATGTTTTTTTTCGTCACAACTATTTAAACGGAAGCATTCCTAGCTTCACAGGATGTCCTTCACTGTTGTCTCTAGACTTATCTGGTAATCAGTTAACTGGAAATGTACCAATCAGTATGTGTCACCTATTGAATCTTGAACATCTTGATGTTTCATCCAACTCCCTTAAAGGCGTAATCATTAACGTTCATTTTCTGAATCTCACCAAATTAACATATTTGGACTTGTCTTTCAATTCTTTGGCATTAAACTTGAGCTCCCATGGGCGAATCCCTTTCCAATTAGAAACAATAAAATTGCAATCATGCAAGCTGGGACCTTGGTTCCCAACATGGATAAAAAATCAAACGACTTATATGCATCTTGATATTTCGGATGCTGGAATATCAGATAGCATCCCTTCATGGTTTTGGGAGCTACCACATGAGTTGAATTTTTTGAACCTATCTTCAAATGAATTAAAAGGTATGCTACCAAATAAGTACCTATTATTTTTTGGCTACCCTACAATGGACTTGAGTTACAACCATCTCAATGGAAGTGTATCATTACTTCCTCATCGTCTAGCTGCATTAAATCTCTCTGGAAATAGGTTGTCGGGAACACTTTCATACTTGTGTCTAATCGACGGGCAATTAACTTTTCTAGACCTCTCCAATAATTTATTCTCAGGGAGCCTGCCTGATTGTTGGTTAAATTTCCAAAACAATCTAATAATTCTTAATTTATCAAATAACAATCTGTCCGGGGAAATTCCTTCTTCTTTGGGATTCTTGTCTCGTCTTGAGGCATTGTATCTGAGATCAAATGCCTTTGTTGGTGAATTTCTAACATCCTTGTGCAACTGCACAAGCCTTAGGTTTCTGGATCTTGGCGAAAATAAGTTATCTGGCAACATACCGAGATGTTTAGGGGAAAGTGTTTCTAAGTTATACATTCTCGTTTTAAGATCCAACAGATTTTATGGTAGGTTACCTTCCCAACTATGTTGGTTGAGCAATCTTCAAGTCCTTGACATGTCTAACAATGGATTATCTGGGAATGTTTCTCGTTGCTTTGGAAACTTTACATCTATGGCTACGAGGCTTGGAGATGATCTGACTAGCCATTATTATTCCTCATATGTTGAATATTTTTATAAGCTACATGATAACCTAGACGAAGATAGTCCTCGTGCGATAGATAGCGCTGATATCGATATCCATGCCATTTTTACTGACAATGCATTGGTAAGATGGAAAGGGAAAGAGCGTGAATTTGGAAGAAGTGGTCTGCACCTACTGAAGAGCATGGATCTTTCAAGCAACAACTTCTCTGGGAAACTTCCTAATGAGATCACTAGTCTTGTTGAACTGGTCTCCTTAAATTTCTCTACCAACAAACTGCACGGGGAAGTCCCAGAAGACATGGGTCGGTTGAAATATCTTGAGTCGCTTGACTTGTCAAGAAATGAGTTTTCTGGACATATTCCATGGAGTTTGTCACACTTAAATTTTCTAAATTATCTTGATCTCTCAGACAATAGCTTGTCTGGAAGAATACCAACTGGGACTCAACTCCAAGGCTTCAATTCTTCCTTCTACAGTGGTAACCCTCAACTTTGTGGCCCTCCACTTACACCAAGATGTGGGCTTCCACCTGTTGTTGTGAAGAAAGTTGACGGAAAAGATGGAGATAAGTTTAGGGAGTCATATTACATGGGTTTGGGGTCTGGATTTGCCGTTGGATTTTGGGGAATTTGTGGTGTTATGTTTCTCAATCGCCGATTTAGACATTTCCTTTTTGCTTTGTTGAGTCACGTGAAGGATTGGATCTACGTAACCGTGGTTGTGCATTTTAGTAGGCTTCAAAGAAGGTGTACAAGGTAAAAAGGTTTATCTATTCCTTATGCAATTGTTTCCTATTCGTTTCGTAGAAAATAGGGGAGAATTTGAAATACCGAGTATAACTACTTGTATGTTGGAGTGAGGATAAAATTGTTGTTGCAAAATGTCACGTAATTATAAGATCATATATTTTTGGTTTAATTTGCAGGTTCTAGACTTGTTTTTCATGTTGATGATGTATTTTGTTGCGGATCACTATCACAATGACGAGGCAGTTCTCTAGGTCCCTACTGATGTTGTGGTGCGAAAGCGTTTGTAAACAATGGAAGTGTTGAATGTTGGTTTGTTTGGTTTATGTTATAAAACAAGTTCGTAAATGTTTTTTCAGTAGTCATTTTCGTCGGCTCTTGTAGCTTTTTCATTTTCTTATTTAAATTAAAGTGTGCAAATGTCCAATTATCAAGTACCAATTTTAATTTTTTTTCATGCTGTGAGTGCTAAAAACGGTCTAACTTTTGGTAGTTGGTTTCACCGGTTTAGATTGTTCTTTGCAAGCTTAATTAGTATACAAAAATAAGGGATATTAGGCTTTTCGATCCACATAATGACATATAACCCACTAATCAATAATCAATTACATTAGCCAAATTGTAGCATTCAGTAGCCAACTTTTTCATCACCTTCGTGAAGGCACTTTAACTCGTCTTCCGCACAACTTTAACAATAAATCTTTAAACTGGTTTTGTACTTCACCGGTGCTACAAACATACTCTACACTTTTGGTGGGCATGCGGTCACAGTGTTAGTGATTTGGTCCATACTCCATAGTTTAAATTATTATTATTTTTCTTTAGTTGAAGATACTGATTTGAGTTTATATTTTTTATTTTTTATGTTTGCAGTGTAATAATAATAGTAATAACAAAAAATCATCATCATATTTTCTTTTACTTCAAAAAAACTCGAACATGATAATTATATTATCCTCTTTCCCCGTCTTTCCTCTTCTCTTCTAAAATTTGAAATTACTAATTCACTCCTACACATTTTATAAACAAACAAAACCTTAAAAAAAATGCAACTCATTCACTCCTACACATTTTATAAACAAAAAAAACCTTCAAAAAATGCAACTCATAAATTAAATTTCTATCAATAAAAGAACTTGTCTCCACATTATGGAAGGAAGTTATTTGTTCTTTTCATGGCTTAACTTCCGACTCTAAGCCTATGGGTAAGTTTTCAGGGGTTTGGAACAACATATGTAGGATCAGGAGCAACTTTGAGAAATTAAACATCCCGATCGACCCCCTCTTCCAAAAATCAGTGGGGGTCGACAATTCTGGAAATTCTTACCCGTGGGTGCTCGACAAGCTGGCAGGTTCGTATTCTGTTTCGTCATTGAGATATGTTGATGATATGATTGCTAGCCTTATAAGGTTCATGGTTGTCGATTAATACCCAACAAGGTGAACTTATATATTTGGAGACTACCATTATGTCGGTGATAAGCCCCAACCGTGGATTGTATACCAACAAAAGAAGACAACAACAGCACATGGAGGAAATTAGCATTACAAAACAATTAATATTTATGTTTTTTATTATTTCTTAAATTCCCACTTTTACAAATGGTGGGAGCACTATCTTTGTACTTTTTGTCAGCTATTGGGGAGGCCTCAATCCTTGCCTGCGTGCAGATGCCTCTCCCCCTATCCAGTTGTAGTTTTATACCTCTCACTTTTGGAGTAGGTTTTTATCTATGAAATTATGAATTGAAAGTTTTACACTTTTGGGAGAAACCTTTTCTTCTCGAATTGAAAGGATGAGTTTTCTGTATGATTTCCAAGATAGGAAGCAAGTTCCTATCAAATGGTATCAGAGCACAAACATCATGGGAGCTACAAACCAAGACATTGATGCTGGCAAAAGAATTGAGGCTGTGGAAGAAAAATTAGGTCTTATACAAGACCAATTGCAAGCTATGAACACTCAGGTTCAGAATCAAGGCACAGATCTGGTTTATATGAAGCACAAAATGAATGAATTGTCGACTGCGATGGCTAAGCTGCTGGAATCACATAGCTACGATCTCGAATCCGCCGTCTCCACCTTCTTCGGAACCAACGCTGCAGCCGTTGAAGACGCTCCGGGGTCTTTCCCACCTCGCCGGAACCCTAACCGTTCTGCTGATACTCATTTCCGATCAGCTTCTCCTCCGCCATCTTTCGATTTACAACAACTGGCCAGTGGTAATCCGTACAATCTGCGATCTCGGAATACCGGTGCGGATAAGAAGCCAACTGGTAGCCGGTCCACTGGATGGATAAGGTCATTTACAGATCTGAATCGACCTGCTGATTACTCTGGGAGGGACTCAGATGAACCTCAGGGCTATTATGTCGGTGCTGAGAAGAGTGGAATGCTTGTTCAAGATCCAAAAAGGTTTTGTGATAGACGGAGGTATGTTTCTTTGCTGCCAGCTTTTGCACTCGATCCTTCATCTCACCGTGACAGAGAGAGCGTGTTAACTAGTTTAGGGTCTGAAAATGAGCTTCTTAAGCGTGTAGATTGCTCTGAAAGAGGCCAGAAAGTTGAAACCCAGTCAGGCATTTCATCGAACACCTTACCTGCATTATCTGAAATTGATGGTAAACACAAAAATTTAACATCTTTAGATAGTGGTTTGATTGCTAAAAGCAAATCCCTGGAAATGTCATCTCCTTTAAGCACGGATGATGATAATAATTCCACTTCTGATGCTGTTAAGGTTTGTTTCAAACGCTTAGTTGAGAATTTAGGAAGTACTGACAATGCTCAAACACTTGCTGCTACTGTTGGTGTAATTTGTGAGCTTGCTAGTAAAGAACCTAGATCGTATCTCCCTCTTTCACCAGAATTCTATAGAATTTTAGTCGATTCAAGGAACAATTGGGTGTTGATCAAGGTTTTGAAGATCTTTGCTAAACTTGCTAAGTTAGAACCTAGGTCAGTAAAGAAGGTTATTGAACCTATTTGTGATCATATGAAACGAAGTGAATCAAAGTCTTTGGTGTTTGAGTGTGTAAAAACAATTGTAAGTAGCTTTCATGAGTATGAATTTGCTGTTGCAAAGATTAGGGAGTTTTTATTGGATAAGGATCTAAATCTTAGGCATCTTGGATTACAAGGGCTTTTACTTGTTGCACCAAATCACTTATGGGTTGTGTTAGAGAACAAAGAGACTGTAATAGAATCATTAAGTGATGTTGATCAAAATATAAAACGTGATAGGCTTAAAAGACCAGTTGAAAATTCTCCAAGAGATGCAAAGCTATCGTTTAGGGATCCATATGAAGTGATTCTTGTTGGTGGTTCAACACGCATTCCAGCTGTCCAAGAAATTATCAAAAGTTTAACCTTAAAGGAACCAAATGTCACGGTCAACCCTGATGAAGTTGTGGCTTTGGGAGCAGCAGTCCAGGCTGGCGTTTTGGCTGGAGATGTATGTGATATTGTTCTGCTGGATGTGACACCACTATCAATCGGGCTAGAAACCCTAAGTGGTGTAATGACCAAAATCATACCAAGAAACACAACTCTGCCATCGTCAAAATCAGAAGTCTTCTCAACTGTTGCTGATGGGCAAACAGGTGTTGAAATCAATGTTCTTCAGGGTGAAAGAGGGTTTGTTAGAGATAATAAATCTCTTGGTAGCTTCAAACTTGAGGGAATCCCTCCAGCGCCACATGGCATCCCACAAATTGAGGTTAAATTTGACATTGATGCAAATGGTATTTTGTCTGTTACTGCTAATGATAAGGGGACAGGAAAGAAGCAAGATATTACCATCACTGGTGCTAGTACACTGCCTAATGATGAGGTACAAAGAATGGATAATGAAGCCGAGAAATTTGCAAAAGAGGACAAAGAAAAACGAGATGCAAGAGACACCAAAAACCAAGCAGATTCAGTGGTTTACCAGACAAAAAAACAGTTGAAAGAATTAGGGGAAAGAGTACCTGCACCTGTCCAAGAAAAGGTTGAATGTGAGAGCTTAGAAACAACATCCCCACATGACAACTGTGGGCTCGTTAAGCGTCCAACAATGGTCCTCAATGATCATGCACAAAAACCTTATACAGAGGAAGGTGGGAACATTAGCACTAAACAGATTGCAATGAAGATTGAGGTTCCTAATAAGCATAAAGTTAGTAAAATTACAAGAAAAACTGTAGTTGGTGGACACGTTGACATGCCCTTGACGAGATTTTGATTGTAATCCTTATGTTCCTGTTTATGTATTGCTTCATTTGGGAGCAATTAATTTGAAGCGTGAAGTTGGTGAACCCAATAATCTTTTCCACCAATTAAGGGTATTTAAGTCAATCGATGGTGTAATGGTTGATTGTTGGTCGGGTATAGTTATAGCATTTTTTCTACAGGTCCCACCCGAATTGTTGCTAGGGGTGAGGAAGAAGACTGGTGGTAACCGAGACGAGCTGGAGGTGCTCATTGAATGGCACGGGCTGACTGCATCTGAGGCCACATGGGAAGATTATGATCAGACTAACTTGCAGTTTCCCGAGTTCCACCTTGAGGACAAGGTGAAAGTTTGGGCGGCGGGTATTGATAAGCCCCAACCGTGGATTGTATACCAACAAAAGAAGACAACAACAGCACATGGAGGAAATTAGCATTACAAAACAATTAATATTTATGTTTTTTATTATTTCTTAAATTCCCACTTTTACAAATGGTGGGAGCACTATCTTTGTACTTTTTGTCAGCTATTGGGGAGGCCTCAATCCTTGCCTGCGTGCAGATGCCTCTCCCCCTATCCAGTTGTAGTATTTATACCTCTCACTTTTGGAGTAGGTTTTTATCTATGAAATTATGAATTGAAAGTTTTACACTTTTGGGAGAAACCCTTTCTTCTCGAATTGAAAGGATGAGTTTTCTGTATGATTTCCAAGATAGGAAGCAAGTTCCTATCAGTCGGCTCCCATCGTGTCTTAATTTACTTAAAAGAGGCATTATTTTAAAATCCGCTGTTTGTTATTTATGATATATGGAGGATGAAGAACACGTTTATTGGGGTTGTTCGATTACACGGTAAACTTGGTTGGAGTTTTGCAGGCGGTGGGGCATTTCTTTTGGAAATATACAAAGTGTAAAAAATATCTTATATTGGGGGGGTTTATTAAATCTAAAGTAAAAAAGGCTCGAAATTTTCAATGAATGCTTTTATGGTATATCTGGAAAAGAAGAAACAGAGTGATTTTTGCTCATGACAAATCTCCATGTATCTCGATTATTGTGGAAGTTCAAGCCCAAACATTTTTTTTGGATTAAGTATAGGTCAAGCTCAAAGCAAGGTTGGAACGGATCAGTGTGGGGTGCATGGGTCTCTAACCCCTTCTCCATTATATAGGTGTTTTGATTTGGTGCTTGTAATAGAGGTGGTGTTGTCTGAAATATGTATGTATTTTGGTGGAATGGTGTAGGGACCAGCTTTAGGCCATGAGTTGTTTTTATTTTGCTAGTTTCTTGTTAGTCATTCACTATATAACAATAGCGTGTTGGTGAATAGTGACTTACCGATAGGGATTGGCCAGCACATCAAGGTTCTTTTCGTTTAAATCTGAAGTGAACGGAGATGTAGGTATTTATCTCACTTCCATCACAGGTGGTTATGTCGCTGGCTTGATAATGGATGTACCCGGTTTCAAATCTTCTCCAATGCGTTTATTTTGTCAGCCCTTCATTGCTCCTAATTTTTTTTTTCTATTTCTTTCATTTTTATGTTGCCAACGCTCATTACTCCAGATTTACTTTTCTCCTTTCTCCTTTTTGTTTTTTATTTCCTTTCTTTTAATTTGGTTTTATCCTTTTTGTTATTAAATCAATATATTATATATATATATATATATATATATATATATATATATATATATATATATATATATATATATATATATATATATAGTGTCCGATTCAGCGCAGAACCGTTTAAAGGTGCAGAACCGCAGAACCATCCTAACATCCAATGTTTTCTATGTTATACATAAGGTGTACATTTCCATACACGTTGTAACACATTTATACATTCAATGTTTCCAATTTTTTATACACATAATATATAAACATATTTATATATTATTTGTATAAAAAATTGGAGACATTGGATGTTAGGATGGTTACAGCATGTATGCAAATTTACAACTTATGTATAACATAGAAAACATTGGATGTTAGGATGGTTCTGCGGTTCTGCACCTTTAAAAGGTTCTGCGCTGAATCGGACCCTATATATATATATATATATATATATATATATATATATATATATATATATATATATATATATATATATATATATATATATATATATATATATATGGGTTTTTCTAATTTATGCCACTGGGGCATACGATAACGTGCATTTAATGACCCAATAATTTCTATTTGCATCTTCAAATTTAAATCAAATTTATTGCATCATTAAATGTACGTTATCGTATGGTCGTTAGAAAAAACCCTATATATATTACATGTGAAATAAAAATCATTGCCTCTATAATAGTTACCCTATATATCGCACACAATATTATTACACCACTACAAGTATAACAAAAGGATGCAAAATTATATGTTGTATAACAATAAATACAAATTAGATAAATCGTAATTGTTGAAATTTATCTTGATATCTAAATAAATTTTAGAGTTTAACAACCTGCTGCAACGCGCAGGATTAAGTGTGCTCGTTCTCTTGTATTATAAAGTTTTCTTTGAGGTTTTGGTAGTGGTGATGATAATACTGAACCTTTCACATCTTACTCTTTTTTCTGTTTTTTGTTTTTTTGAAACGACAAATCTAATATACTCTTAAGTCTTAATTACCAATTATGTTCACGACTGGACTTGCACTCCTGACCTTAAAGTTGAGAGACAAATACTATACCGCTAGGCTAAAGCCCACTTAGTCTTTTAATACGAATTAAAATAAGTGAACGGGCCCACAGCCCTCTTCAGTCTCTCACTCTTATTTTGGTCTTTCCCGCGAAGTTTCGCACCGTCACGAGTCACGACGGACTTTGCCCAAAAGTGACGCTGCAATCGGCCGGCCGCCACACGGACGCCGCTTCGCTTCGGCTACGAACGAGCTGCAAGGACAGCTTTCAGGTGCTCATAGGAATGATCTGATTGCGGTGAGACTTAACAGTTGACTTTAATTTACATGTCCGAGGGTTTTGCGAATGGCTAGGGTTCAATCGGTTTCTGAGAAGAGGTTGTAGGTGAGAAAACTGATTTTGCTTTAATGCCGCTGCAAAATGAACTCGGGAAATTTTGTTTTGTTAATTCGTTTAGGGATTATATTTTAATTCTGTTAATAATTGCTGGTGCTCTTAGGATTGATTTGATTTCGGTGAGACTAAAAAACGGGTTTAATTTTCAGGTCAATCGGTTTCGGCAGAGGCCATGAGAAGAACGTGAAAACTGATTAAGAAAACATCTAAGAAATTTCGTTTTGTTACTACTTTTATGCTTTAATCAAACAAAGCATTGTCCCTACAATCTGTCTACTGTTGCTAGTCTTTCTGTATGCAAAAGTAGCGTGTGGAATATTTATTCAAAAGTAGCCTGTGGAATTGTGGAAATCATGTTTTCCACATCAACTTTACTTTTTGAGAAAATCAAACATGTGAAAAAAAGATGGATGTTTTATGCATATATATACACACTTACACTCTCCCAATCTTTAATATAATGCAATAAAACAAAGTACAAAAAAACATCTTTTTGATGACCATTTAGTAGATTTTACGATGCTTGTAATTGTGTTGTTGCTGCAATGCGTATTTTTCACGAGCAATGGTTTGGGGTACCAACAATATGAGAAGGAGAGGCAAGCTCTGGTGAGCTTTAGAGCCAGCCTCCTCAATGCTGATTGGGGGACTGAAGAAGAAAATATGGAATATTGCCAATGGTACGGTGTCCAGTGTAACAGCCAGACTGGTCATGTGATTGGACTAACTGTTTATAATCCTTTCTTTTTGGCTTCTGTGAAAGGTAAAGTAATTAGTCCATCATTACAGTTGTTAAATCGGTTACAAGTGCTTGATCTACATGGAATCAATTTTCTGTCCAATCGTATACCAGATTTTTTGGGTTCTCTGACCGATTTACAAACTTTAGATATTTCTAATGCTAATCTCAGTGGACCTATTCCTCATCAACTTGCGAATCTCTCCAACCTGTGGGATCTTGATCTTCGTGGTAATCATTTGTCAGGTTCTATCCCGTTTTCATTCGGAGATTTGACTTCCCTTACACATTTAGACCTTTCAGGTAATCATTTGTCGGGTTATATTCCTTTATCATTAGGAGATTTGACTTCCCTCGCATATTTAGACCTTTCAGACAATCAGTTGCTTGGTGTCATCCCAAAATCTTTTGGTAATTCTTCATCTCTAGCTGAGTTGCATTTGTGGGGAAACCAACTTAACGGGTCCATACCCAATTTTCTTGTTTGTTCATCCATGACGGTTTTAGACCTGCATGGTAACGCTCTGTATGGAGACGTTCCTAATTTCACAGGATGTGTGTCCTTGCAATGGTTAGACCTTTCTATTAACTTTTTAAATGGAAAAATGTCCAAAAGTGTGGGCCAACTTTCATATCTGGCATATCTTAATGCTGCCCACAACTCTTTGAATGGAAACATTCCTAACTTTACGGGATGTCCTTCACTGTCGTTAATAGACCTGTCTAACAATCAGTTATCTGGAAGTGTACCAAATAGTGTCGGTCAACTCTTGAATCTAGAGTATCTTTCTTTTGGTCACAACTATTTAAATGGAAGCATTCCTAGCTTCACAGGATGCCTTTCACTGTTGTCTCTAGACTTGTCTGGTAATCAGTTAACTGGAAATGTACCAATCAGTGTGGGTCAACTTTTGAATCTTGAACATCTTGATGTTTCATCAAACTTTCTAAAAGGTGTAATCTCCAATGTTCATTTTCTAAATCTCACAAAATTAACATATTTGGACTTGTCTTTCAATTCTTTTGCAATAAACTTGAGCTCTCATGGGGGAATCCCTTTCCAACTAAACACCATAAAATTGCAATCCTGCAAGTTGGGACCTCGGTTCCCAACATGGATAAAAAGTCAAACAAATTTTATGCATCTTGATATTTCGGATGCTGGAATATCAGATAGCATCCCTCCATGGTTCTGGGAACTACCATATTATTTGAGATTTTTGAACATATCTTCAAATGACTTAAAAGGTATGCTACCAAATATGAACATATACTTTAATGGCTACCCTGGAATGGACTTGAGTTACAACCATCTTGAAGGAAGTATACCGTTATTGCCTTCTACATTAGCAGCATTAAACCTATCCGGAAATAAGTTTTCAGGAACACTTTCTTTCTTGTGTAAAATCGATGGGAGTTTAACTTTTTTAGATCTCTCCAATAATTTATTCTCAGGGAGCCTGCCTGATTGTTTGTTGAACTTCAAAGAAAATCTAAAAATTCTCAATTTATCAAATAACACTCTGTCTGGGAAAATTCCTTATTCTTTGGGATTCTTGTATCGGCTTGAGGCATTGTACTTGCGATCAAATGCCTTTGTTGGTGAACTTCCAACATCCTTCCTCAACTACACAAGTCTTAGGTTTTTGGATGTTGGAGAAAATAAGTTATCTGGCAACATACCAACATGGATAGGGGAAAGGGTGTCTAAGTTATATGTTCTTGTTTTGCAATCCAATAGATTCTATGGTGGGTTACCTTCCCAAATATGTTGGTTGAATAATCTTCAAATTCTTGACTTGTCAAACAATGGTTTATCTGGGAACGTTTCTCGTTGCTTTGGTAACTTTACATCTATGGCTACGAGTCTTAGAGATGATATGACTAACCATTCTTATTCCTCATATGTTGAATATTATCATACATCACCAGATGAAGTACCTGAAGATGGTCCTCCTGTGATAAGTAGTGCTGGCGGGGCCATTTTTATGGACAACGCATTGGTTAGATGGAAAGGACAAGAACGTCAATTTGGAAGGACTTGTTTTGCAACTACTGAAGAGCATCGATCTTTCAAGCAACAACTTCTCTGGGGAACTTCCCAATGAGATCACTAGTCTTGTTGAACTGGTCTCATTAAATTTCTCCATCAACAAACTGCACGGGGAAGTCCCAAAAGACATGGGTCGGTTGAAATATCTTGAGTCGCTTGACTTGTCAAGAAATGAGTTTTCTGGACATATTCCATGGAGTTTGTCACACTTAAATTTTCTAAATTATCTTGATCTCTCAGACAATAGCTTGTCTGGAAGAATACCAACTGGGACTCAACTCCAAGGCTTCAATTCTTCCTTCTACAGTGGTAACCCTCAACTTTGTGGCCCTCCACTTACACCAAGATGTGGGCTTCCACCTGTTGTTGTGAAGAAAGTTGACGGAAAAGATGGAGATAAGTTTTGGGAGTCATATTACATGGGTTTGGGGTCTGGATTTGCCGTTGGATTTTGGGGAATTTGTGGTGTTATATTTCTCAATCGCCGATTTAGACATTTCCTTTTTGCTTTGTTGAGTCACGTCAAGGATTGGATCTATGTTACCATGGTGGTGCAATTTGCCAAACTTCAAAAGAAGTTTACAAGGTAAAAAATGTATAATATTCCGCATGCAATCGTTTCCTATTATTACACCTGAATGGTCAGTCATGATTTATCTACTAGTTAGGGGCCAATTTTAAATACCGAGTATAACTTGTTGTATGTTGGAGTCAGGTTAAAATTGTTGCTGAAAAATACCAGGTGATTATAACATCATATATATTTGGTTTAATATACAGGTTTTAGACTTGTTTTTTTTATGCAGATGATGCATTTTGTCATGGATCAATATCACAATGAAGAGGCAGTTCTACTGATGCTGGGGTGCGAAACAGAAGTGTTGAATGTTGGTTTGTTTGGTTTATGTTATAAAACAAGTTTGTAAGTGTTTTTTCGGTAGTCATTGTGGTCAGCTCTTATAGCTTTTTCATTTATATTTTTATTAAAATTAAGGTGTGCAAATGTCTAATTATCAAGTACCAAATTTTCATGCTGTGAGTGCTAAAAACGGTTTAACTTTTGGTAGCCGGTTTCACCAGTTTAGATTGTTTCTTCACAAGCTTAATTAGTAGACAATAATTTTAAAGGGATATTAGGCTTTTTGTGCCTCATAATGACACACACACACACACACACACACACATATATATATATATATATATATATATATATATATATATATATATATATATATATATATATATATATATGTGTGTGTGTGTGTGTGTGTGTGTGTGTGTGTGTGTGTGTGTATAACCCCCTAATCTATTACATTAGCCAAATTGTTGCATTCAAAAGCCAACTATTCCATCACCTTCCTCACAACTTTAACGATAAATACTCAAAAATATAGTTAATAAGTTTTATTTTATCTTGGATGTGTTTGATCTAAAGTTAGTTTCCATAAAGATCTAAAATAATAAATTATAAGCTCTTATTTTTACCGTAAAGTTCTAACAAGCCTTTATTAATAATTTCAAAAGTAACCAATTATATGCTCTTATTTTCTTCATAAAGTTTTATGTTAATAAGCCCCATATATATAACTAGACGTTGGGAAACTGATAAATTTACCGATTTAAATAATCTTTTAGGTGTCGTTTGAAAATCTTTACAGCATCGTGAGACTATACTCTACTAGTTAAGAACATAAAATACTAATTTTATTAAATAAATGTTTTAATTTAAAATTTGTTGTTTTAAGATATTTAGGATTAAAAGACATGGGTAGTATAAATAATAGACATAAAATAGAATAGTGTGATAATCTTTTTTCTTTCAAAATGTGAACTTCTTAAAGTCATTATTACTAAAAGTGGCATTACAAGGCATAGAAATATCATATTTCCCTTTTCCTAATTCACCAATATAAAATACCCAATGGTTTATTTCATAAATGGACCATAACTAATAACCATGGACTCCAAAGAGTGGTTGAGCTTTTTTTTATGATGTTTACCTGATTAGAGATCAAAAACACGCAAATTTTAGAAAATAATTCAAGAAACTCTACTACATTTTTAATACAATTAATTAAAAAGAAAAATTACGAATATCAATAAACTCCGTACAAAAAAAATTCCATTTTCTTGTAACTTGAAAAGGACAACGTAAAAAGCTCCCGTTCAGATCAAAGGCGTAGAAAATTGAATATCCATTTCGGTAAAAGTGTATAATAATAATAATAATAATAATAATAATAATAATAATAATAATAATAATAATAATAATAATAATAATAATAATAATAATAATAATAATAATAAAAACAAATTTTTATTTCCAAATTTGTTCTTCCGTACATTGCAAAAACAAACCCACTGTGTGCTCTGCGGATATCAATGACCATTTTATCAGTTTCTTGTTTTTGGTTATTGTGTGCTTTGTGTATGTGTTTACCAGTTGTCTCCATTTTCTTAAGTTCCCATTTTTTCTCTCTGGATTTAACAAACCCAGAAACAGAAGCAGAGTTTCTTCAGGTGTAAAAGAAAATGGCACCAAGAGGAAGAAGACCTCCAACGGTCTGATTTTTGCTGTTTCTTACTGGTTCCTTTTGTGTTTTATTTATTAATCTTTTCGTTTCTGGAATTTTTTTGCAGCGTAACTGCCGAATGGAGGCAGCATTGAAGCAATGGTGCCATTTGGGTTCTCCAAAGATGACGTCATAGCTAAAATGCGTGAACTACTCGAGGTTTTTGCTCTATTTCTTTCAGTGTAAACATAAAGTCTTGACATTTTAGTTTTTTAGGGGTTTTCAGACTTTTTATGTTTAAAAGTTATTTTTTATTGTAAATTTGGATCTATAAAATCGATCCCCTTTTTAAATCATATTGGTTTCTAGATGGTTCTTGGTGCATAATTGGTTCCATATCAATAGAATCTAAAAACCAAAGGGAATAGCCAAATTTGTGTGTGGTTTTGACCCACTTTTTTGGGCTTGGGCTAACTCAGCCGAGAATGCAATAGCGCGCACTAACTTTTCTCCAGCCCAACAACACATTCCAATTTCCAACCCATTTTTACATCCGATCCCAACATTAAAAAATTACATGTGTTTTGATCACAGTTGTAATTCACTTAATCATTAACCTCTTACTAAATGGGTCGGGTACTGATCCAACCTCATTTATAACCCGCCCCACACTTAATTTTAGAAAAAAACTAATTTATATTATTTTTTCTCAGATGGACATTATTTAATTACAGATTTTTTTTTCACCGCCACCGCCGCCGCCGCCGCCTGTTATGGCTGCCGCCTTTCCACCACCTGAAACTGCTCAACCCCGGAGAAGAAAACCATGTCATGGATGGATCAGTGATGATGATGATGATGATGATGATGATAACGAGGATGATGATTGGAAATTTATAAACTTACCATCATCATTCAACCAGCGGATTTCACCACCAACACAACCGGAGTTGACCAGTGAGGAAAAGAAACGACCAAAACGCAAATCAAGGTGGGATTTGAGGCCTGAAGATATGTTATTATAATTATGATCATTCTCAATTCTTAAGTGAACTTTTAGCTGCAGTTTTATTGACGGATGGATGGCCAGTAGAATATTAATTTGAACATGTTTAAAAGTCTACGTAACATGAGAAATCTTGATCAATGGTTGTGGCCGACCTAGAGTGTGCTAGTTTTTACATCTAACAAAATTGTATTAAACCGATTATATATAAGCTATAGTAATTATCAACTGCTTGCACGAACATAAAATTAGTATATATACAAATAAAAACTTGGGGATATAAATTACTCAAGATAAAAACTTTTTAATTTAGTTATCAATTGATTTTAAAGAAGAACTAGAGAAGTATGAAACATAATCTCCATCCAATAGCATGTAACGCTTTTTATTGTTTCCAAGGGTATTTATGTTATAAGGGTTATACTGAGGTGTCCCTAGCTATTTGATAATATTTTATATAGGAAGAGATCGTACTCGTGAACTCTAAAAACTTACAACTACCAGATGGTAATAACAATTGTTTATATTTAGTGGTATAGGCAAATTTAGGGATATAATGATTCAAGAAAAAATAGTGGAACTTCTCAGATAACATAGATTAAAAAGTATTGTTACTAATGTACTTCGGGAGTAAACAAAAGAAACACGATCCAAATTTACTGATTTTTTTAAAACATGATTTCATTAAAAATGCCGTAGCATGAAGCTAGGGAAAGAAGTTCAAAACAAGCTACCAAACCAAGTTCGATATGTATAACCAAAAGGTTTATGTAAAATTGGCCTGCTTAAGGCTACTTATATGATGTACTTTATACTTCGAAAAAATTTCCACCCTTTAAATTTAATACTAGTATTAAAACTTCTAAAAGGTGTTCCTTGATAATATCGTGTCATTTTAATCTTCAAATGTGGAGAACAACTTTATGTTCAATAATTTAAGATATATTAAAAAAAATTACATGAATTAATATCTTTATACTACTATAATACATGACTATTACATAGTATTATCCGTTAAATTGATGATTGTTTTTAATATATGTTGTTTCTTTTTAATAAAAAGAAAGTTTTCTGAAAACATAAATAGGATAGAACGAAATTGGCCCACAGGAGGGAGGGATCTTACGACGCCGTATTGCCATATACACATTACACAGTATATTTAATAAGTGGTGAAGATCAAAATCCTTATCTTCAGTTTGACGGAGAAAGCTCGCTGCTACCGACGATGGCGTCAATGGCGCTCGCCGTTACATCAATTCCGATGGCTTCTAATTCTCTCTCTTTCTCTCGCTCACCAGCCGTAACTGCTATCCCAATTGCCCTCTCACCCTCGTCAATGTCTCTCTCTTCCTCTGAGACCACCTCAATTTCACCACTGAGTACGTAAACCCTAGATTTGTATGCTATTTATATTATATGCAATTTTAAACTTCAATTGAATCTTTTACTTAACAATATCTTCGTTTGAGCTGCAGTTTACTGTGGAAGAGGTGACAAGAAGACCGCTAAAGGAAAGCGATTCAATCACTCGTTTGGAAATGTGAGTTTTCTATGTCTCAATTACAGTATTATGAACTTAAAATTAATCACGAATTTAGGTCGTAATTATGGTGTATTGATTGATAGGCGAGACCAAGGAACAAGAAGAAGGGGAGAGGACCACAGAGGGTGCCGGTTCCACCAGCGCCACCGCGGAAGGACAAATTTGACGACGGCGAAGTTGTCAAGATTGAGATTGACGAGTCCCTCTTCTCAAATTAAACATCTAGTTAATTTTGTTTGTTTTGTTTTCATGTTGTATGTTATAATCCCTTTTTTGAAGGAGAAATTATCATATTTCGCTAGTAAATTATGTGTAATTTGAATGGCTTTTTAGCCCAAGTGTTACTCTGTTAGATTACGCCAATGCTCATTTACAATTTTTACTAATTTATACCTTTTAGATTGGAAAAATAACAGTAAACATTAATAGGTGTAGTATACTTGGGTGTTTGGTTAGCTCATAGGAGAATTATATTTATGCGATAATTATAGAATTTTATGTTAAATCACATGCTCATTCATATAAGAATTTGGCCGTCTTCAAATAAGAACAAAAAACTTGAAAACACAATATCAACTTTTAGTTCACACTGATTCGATTTAAGATATGTACATAAATTAACAAATCAAATGACAAGTAAATTATAAGTTAACTTTTTTTTTTCTTTTTTTGTGTGCTATTTCTATATATTTACTAACATCTATATACGATTGAAATTTATAACATATGAGTTAACCTTTAATTCTATAATATTGATTTATTGTCTAATCTTCTCTTTATTCCTCTCCAACCTCCACTTCTTTTCTCTCCAAAAATAATTCAAAAAATAATAATTTTTAGAGTAAAGTACAAGAATAATACTTGAGATTTACCTTAAATTTTACATATGATCTTTTACTTTAAAGTTACACCGCTAGCCATTTTGTTGCGAACCTATTACAGCTATAATTATGTAGCATAATGTCCGTTAAATATTTTATCAATAAACACTACTTATGTAATTGAAAAAAATAATATTGGTGTTATTATTTTAAAATTTCTTTTAACGTAGATAAGTTAAAATATCATAAGTATAAAAGGTTTCCAACGAAAAGAAATACAGATGTAATTTAGGGTAACCCTTGTACTGTTGTACACCATCCTAGTAATATAATGAGGAATGATATTTAGTCCTACTATTTGGATCTATTCATAGTCTACCCACTTAATAAGATGACATATATATTTCATTAATTCTGACTCCTAACATTATCCCTTTATTTTGATATGTGTCTTCATCTAATAAAATAAGCTTATAAATAGGTTTAACTAGTAGGCCTAAATACCATTACTCTAATTTAATTTGTTCGTATTTCACTTATTCCCTAAAAAATTAAACCTGCTATTTGGGATATTGGATCGGAGAAAGCCCCGGGACCCGACGGTTTTACATTTGCTTTCTTTAAAAAATTCTGGGATGTGTTGAAAACCGATATTCAGCTGGCAATTAGGCAATTTGAGGAGACAGGCAAGCTGGACATGGGCTGTAATGCTTCGTTTTTGGTGCTCATTCCAAAAATTGCATCCCCGATCTCTTTCAACGATTTTAGACCGATCAGTCTACTGGGAAGCCTCTATAAAATCATTGTAAAAATCCTTGCAACTCGTCTGAAAGGGGTTATTGGATCAGTTATAGGGCATGAGCAAACGGCATTTATTCATGGGAGAAACATCTTGGATGGTCCTTTAATCATAAGCGAAATTATTTCATGGGTAAAAAAACTAAAAAAAAATCCATGATTTTCAAAATAGATTTTGAGAAAGCTTTTGATACGATTAGTTGACATTATTTAGACGATGTCCTTGCTCAAATGAATTTTGGCAACAAATGACGAAATAGGATGCAGGGTTGTCTTAATTCAGCCTCGGTTTCTGTGCTTATCAACGGATCTCCTACCGATGAATTTCTTATGGGTAGAGGGGTTAGGCAGGGCGATCCTCTTGCGCCCTTCTTACTCTTGCGCCCTTCATATTCATTATCGCGGTTGAGGGTCTAAACATTGCATTACAGAGTGCACGCTATTCTGGAGTCTATCACGACATCAACTTACCAAACCAGGGGCCGATTATCTCGCACATGCAATTTGCGGATGATATCATATTCGTAGGGGAATGGTCAAGCATGAATATCTCAAACCTTATTCGAATCCTCCGTTGCTTCTTTCTTTCGTCGGGTTTGAAGATAAATTTCCAAAAATGTAGTTTAATGGGTTAAACGTTGATGAATCTGAGATTTCTTTTTTTGCTTACAAGTTTCATTGTAAGGCCGGCTCACTCCCCTTCAAGTATCTTGGCCTTCCGCTCTATGAACAAATGTGAAACCATCATTAATATGTAATCTGTTCTTTACATGGCCAGGATGGTGGGTTAGATAAAATTAATTCGGTTGGTAAGCAAGCAGGCGTATGGAGAAATATTATTAAAGTCTATAAAGACTTTGACAAAGTTAACTGTCCTATTCGCAGTTGGTTTCAAATAAAAACAGTCCCGGGATCGATCAGTTCTAAACAGGTGTGGGCGTTGGAAAAGCATGGCGGTTTTACGGTCTCATCTCTTAGAAAAGCATATGACTCTCTTTATCTTATGGCTGCCCCGATCATGAAATCTCACTGTTGCCCTCGACATCCATGCGTGGTCCCCACCAAGGCAAACCTTGCTAAAAGAGGCATTACTCTTCTCTCCACGGATTGCCCTAGAAGAATCAGAGGAACATTTGTTCATTAGCTGCTCTTTGGCAGCTCACGTGATTAAAGAGATTGGTAGATGGTGGGGCCTCGGGAATTAAATGACCTGTTTACATGGGGGAAGGATCACAACTTAAAAGCCTTTCATGGTGGTTATTTATATGGAAGATTCGAAATTCCATCCCCGGGAAGGAGTCCGGATATCTTAAGCCTTTTCTTTCTTTTGGATAAAATATCGATCGAATTGTTGTTTAGATAATAGGTGGGAGTTGTGGTGTAATTTGCCTTCTTCTTGTTTTTAATTTTTGTATGTTCCCTCTAGCTAGTTTTTAATAAACTTCTTTTTACTTGAGATGGGATGGGTGATGGGTCGCCTCGTCTCAAAGTGCTTGTTGCCGTTCAAAAAAAAAAACTTATTCCCTACGCTTTATGTCGAAAAAATAAACTAAAACACATCGAATAGGTATAGTCACCGCACAAGAGCACCCGGCCTAATTTCTCCGGTCAAACCCTCCGGTAACTCTTTTTATCGCCTCATGATATGAACGCGTTTGTGTTTAAATTATCTATTCCGTATTTATATTAGTCTTCTATCTATGTTTTCTTATCGTCTGTCAAATGTTTACTAGGGCTTGTTTATCTGATTCAAAACATTACTTTCGATTAGGAGTTAATGATTCAAGCTATAATTATATGAAGTTCAGAGAGAAGATCGATTGTTAATTAGCTAATTTCTCGTTTTATTACACTTTCTTCGGGGGAGAGGGGTATACGGTTGATTAGGTTATAATTAGGTTAACCGCAAATTGCTTTGATCTCGTGTGTTCACTATGCTTTTTTGTGTTGTAGTAAACGTAGATTCTTTAGAGAACCACAAGTGCTGTAAATGTTAGGTATATTATTAGACAAGGATGGAATTTTAATTATAATTTTTTATGATTTTTGTTGGTTTAGGTAATTGTTGGCTTACTTTTGGTCTGAGTAAATGAAGAAGAGAACAGCAGCAGCAGTCAAAGTACAAGCAGAAGAAAAGAAACAGAAGATAGTAGTTAAACATGAGTCATCTGAAGAAGAAGAAGAAGAATCAGAAGAAGAAACACAAGAAATTGAAGAATCTGAACCTGAAGAAATAAACGAAGATGAAGAAGAAGAAGAGGAAGAAGAAGAAGAGGTTGAAGAAGAAGAAGAAGAAGAAGAAGAAGAAGAAGAAATTGAAGAGGAAGTTGAAGAAGAGGAAGATGATGATGATGATGATGATGATGATGATGATGATGATGATGATGATGAGAGTTCAAAAAAGGAGATTCTTAGGAAGCTTCTAGAACCGTTACCAAAAGATAAGATCATCGAGTTCTTAAAAGAAGCAGCCATGAACGACCGTTCAATAGTAGCTAGTCTGACCAAAACTGCTGAGGTGGACCCCACTCACCGCAAGATCTTCGTCTTCGGGCTGGGTTGGGACGCCACATCAGACCAAGTACTTTCAGTCTTCAAACAATACGGCGAGATCGAAGAATGCAAAGTAGTTACAGATAAAGTAACTGGAAAAGCGAAAGGGTACGGCTTTGTTCTGTTCAAAACCCGAAAAAGCGCACAAAAAGCCCTTAAAAAACCACAAAAGAAGATCGGAAGCCGAATGGCATCCTGTCAGTTAGCTTCTGCAGGTCCAGGTGTGCCCGCTGCTGCACCAGATCATACCTCTCCAATTGGACGGAAAATATTCGTTGCAAACGTCGGGTCCCACGTGAACCCCGATGCACTGAGGTCATTTTTCTCCAAGTTTGGGGAAATCGAGGAAGGCCCGTTGGGGATGGATAAGGCAACTGGGAAATTCAAAGGATTTGCAATGTTTATATACAAGACTGTTGAAGGGTGTAAGAAGGTTCTAGAAGAACCGAGTAAAGTTTTTGACGGTTGTCAGTTGCAGTGCAGACAAGCGGTTGATGGTCAACGCGGGAACAAGTTGACCAAGAATTCGCCAGCTGGTAATTCTAGTACCGAGATTGGTAATTTGGGTTATGGTTATGGTTATGGTGGGGTTTATGGTGGTCAGATTATAAACCCTGCAGCAGCTGGAATTATGGTTGGTCAAAACCCGATGCTGGTATCTGCTTTGAATCAGAACACAACGCCTCAGTCATTTGGGCTTAACCCAACCATGATGGCTAACTATGGTTCTCAACTTGGGTTAGCGGGCCTCGGGCCATATCAGAATCAAAATCAAAATCAACAGGTGGGACGATCGACAGGTGGCGCAACATCAACACAGGCAGCGAGGCAACAAACGGGACTTGGGTCATATCTTGGTCGTTAGTTAGTTATGAATTTGTTATCTGTTTAATTTTCGATTGTGATTGACAATTTTCTTTTAAGTACCACAAGAGGAATATTTATGTTTTCTTTTCATAAATCACATACGAAGTATTTTATTAGTTTTTGGAAAAAGAATTGCATGAGAAGTTCAAATATTGACAACTCAGTTGTTCTAGAATTACCTTTGCTTGTAATGGCTCAATCAGTTCATAGTAAATTACTAAATTCTCATCTACAACACGTAAAAAAAAATCCAAAAATAACCCCAAAAAACATGGTAGAAATTCAAAATTTGAGGTAGTCAACAATTTATAAAAGAAAAGGTCAAAGTCAAAGACTTTGACTTTCCCCATCCTTCCATGCTATAATAATGCATGTATTCCTCTTATCTGATATGTTGGGCATGTCTTTTTCCATGGGTCAAGAACAGAGCCCACAAGACTCAAGTGGTGTGGAGAGATTGGGTTAAGAACACTATTTGTATTAATTGACATGCATATGCGCTACTCGACCTTTGGTTTGCTTAATAAAATTCATCATGTAACTTTGTATTATCTCGTTTATATTCGAGATCTTGCAGCACTGATTAACATGTATTAATGACGAATGAAATTTTCAAGTTGTCTAGTAAAGTTTAATGAGCTGTCATATTATTATTTTATTTTCATGTCACTTGTCAAATATACATGTCATTTTGAAATACTCAAATATTCCATTATTTGATAAGTAAAATTTAAGTTATATAAATATAATATGTGATATGTAAAAAACTACAGAATTTTGTGGCCCATTAGTTCAATTATAATTACATTTATTAATTTATACTCCCTCCGTCCCACAAAAAGTTCTCATTTGTGTGTGGCACAAGTTTTTAGGTGATAGTTAGTGCTGGGGTAATTGGTAATAAATTTGATTAAAATATAAAGTTGGTTTGGAGAGAGAAATATAATTAGTGGATATAAATGGTTGGGCACTTAGTAATAATAATATTTTATTATGTGGGACCTATCAAATATGAGAAATGAGAACTTTTTTGTGGGACAAAAATTTTGGGAGAAATGAGAACGATAGTCTGCCAAAGTTTCTAAGGTGGATTTAAATGCAATAATGTAGCAAACTAAATGCTGGTAGTTAACTTTAAATGCAATAATGCAACAATGAATATAATAGTCTTATGAAGGCCGCCATCTTACATTTCCCAGGCTCAATAAGCGCTTATACGATTACTGTGCGGCATTTTTACTCTCTCGCGAACGATTTTTAAAAGAAAAAAACAAACGAACAAATTTTATGGATGTGTTTGTTAGTTATATTTTCTGTTTAGCACCATTTATGTTTGTTAAGATTATAAGCAAACACAAAGCGAAGAATAAGTTGCATAGTTCTTGGTTAACTTCTCAGCAGTTTGGTTCAGTTTTTGAACTGTGCACATGCAAGACATGCAATCATATTGCTAGTTGCGTCTATTTATGAACGTAACACATTAATTATTATTTTCTCTATATAATAGGGTACTAAAAGCCCACAACCATCCCTGTAATTTTAAGTCCAATTCCAATAATGCAATCAATAACTTGCTCATCATCTTCTTGTCATATTTCCTTCATGTGTTCTAGTCTTGTTATATTACTTCTTACGGCTAGCATCTCGGCCTCCTATGGCGGGAACGAGACCGATCATTTGGCATTGTTGTCATTCAAGTCGGCAATCACCCACGATCCATACAAAGCTCTAACTTCATGGAACAATTCCTTCCATTTCTGTGATTGGAGCGGTGTTTCATGTGGGATTCGGCACAAAAGAGTGACATCCTTACAACTGAATTCACTAGGGTTAAAAGGCTCTTTGTCTCCTCATGTTGGGAACCTTAGCTTCCTCTGTAAGCTAGAGCTCTCAAACAACACCTTTCAAGGAAGCATCCCGCATGAACTCGGCCGCCTAACCCGGCTACGTGTCCTCAATCTTTCTTATAACAAATTCAACGAAGTAATTCCAACTAATTTGTCTCGTTGTTCAAATCTAACAAAACTTTCACTCGCTCAAAACAAGCTCGTTGGAAGCATACCCAAGGAGATCACTTTTCTCTCCAAACTTACTCTTCTTGCAATTAATGATAATAACTTAACGGCCGGAATCCCGCCTTTCTTAGGGAATATTACATCAATGGAATCGTTCTATGTTTCCGGAAATCCATTGGGTGGGAACATTCCGGAAACTTTGGTCCGTTGGAAAAGCCTAACCGAATTTGACGCTAGCGGTTGCAACTTATATGGAATCATCCCAAATTTTGTTTATAATTTATCGTTCCTAACTACTTTATCTATGTCTGATAACAAACTTAACGGTAGTCTTCCTCCAAACATAGGTTCATTGCTCCCTAATCTTGTGGTCTTTCAGTTAAGGAATAACAAACTAACCGGACCTCTTCCATCCTCCATATCTAATTGCTCAAATTTAGAATCTCTTGAAATGGACGACAATAATTTTAGCGGGAAGTTGACAACCAACTTTGCAAAACTAACAAATATTAACCGTATATTGTTACAGAATAATCTGTTTGGAAGTGGAGAAGCCGATGAAATGAAGTTTATCGATTCTTTGGGAAATTGTACCAAATTGGGATACTTGGGTCTTGGTAATTGCAAGTTTCAAGGGATGCTCCCCAAATCAATCGGTAATCTTTCTCATCAACTTCAAACTTTAAACTTGGGAGCAAATAAGTTATATGGGTCCCTCCCTTCGAGTATAGGTGATCTAAATGGCTTGATTGCTTTAAGTTTAGTAGAGAACCGATTCACTGGTCAAATCCCGTCTACCATTGGAAAGCTTCAAAAGCTACAAGCCGCTTTTCTATATGAAAACCACTTTTCAGGGTCAATTCCCGATGCCATTGGGAACTTATCAATGTTGGTTATACTCAGCGTACGTTCCAACAATTTAGAAGGAAATATTCCACCATGTCTAGGGAATTATCGCCAACTCCAAAAGTTGGAACTTTCTTTCAATAAATTTAGCGGCGAAATACCTAAACAAATTCTTCAACTTCCGTCTTTATCCGTGTTGTTAAATCTATCTTATAACAACATATTTGGTTCACTTCCAACGGAGGTTGGAGACCTCAAGATGTTGAGTAGTTTGGATTTGTCTTATAATAACTTGTCGGGTGACATTCCTAGTAGTCTTGGTGGTTGTGCTAGCCTTTCGTTGTTATCCCTAAAAGGAAACTCATTTCACGGCATAATTCCACCATCTTTAAGCTCGTTGAGAGGATTGGTGAAGCTAGATGTATCTCAAAATAATTTATCAGGCCAAATTCCACGATTCTTGGAAAGCTTTTCATTAGAAGCGTTAAACCTATCCTTTAATGATTTTGAGGGTGAAGTACCGGTCCTACGAGTGTTCGCCAATGCAAGTGCATTTTCAATTTTGGGGAATAGTAGACTTTGTGGGGGTTTAGTTGAACTTGGTTTACCCAAATGCAAGGCAACAAAGAAACATACAAAAAAGTTTCCATTGTTCGTAGTAGTTATTTTGATTGTGTTTTTTACACTTATCATCATGCTATGTTTGGTGTACCTTTTATGTAAGAAGAAAAGTAAGGGAAAATCGTCTCGTTTATCGATAAAAGAACAATTTATAAAAGTTTCCTATGATCAACTCCTCAAGGCTACAAATGGGTTCTCTGACGACAATTTGATTGGCATGGGTGGGTTCAGCTCTGTTTATAAAGGCTCCCTTGATAATGATGACAGATTTGTGGCAGTCAAACTTCTACATCTTCAAAATCGAGGAGCTCACAAAAGCTTTACAGCCGAGTGTGAAGCATGGCGGAGTATTCGACACCGGAATCTATTGAAGATAATAACTACATGTTCAAGTGTTGACTTTAAAGGGAATGATTTCAAAGCTTTGATTTACGAGTTCATGCCAAATGGTAGTTTACATGATTGGTTGCATTCAAGTTCACGTGCATCCACACTCAACCTTCTACAAAGAATAAATATTCTCATTGACGTCGCATCTGCACTTGATTATCTTCACAACCACTGTCTGACAACCATCGTGCACTGTGACTTGAAGCCAACGAACGTTTTACTTGATTATGATATGGTGGCCCATGTTGGAGACTTTGGTTTAGCTCGATTTCTTGGACCCGATTCACACCAAAATAGCTCAACTGGGATTAGAGGAACTATTGGATATGCACCTCCAGGTAAAATTCAACTAATCCCACAAGCTCACATGTACTTAACATATTACCTTTTTTTTTTCTTAAATAATTTCTTATAAGTTTCAGAGTATGGTCTCGGGAATGAGATGACCAGTAGTGGGGATGTCTACAGTTTTGGAATATTATTACTGGAGGTGATGACAAGGAAAAAGCCGACAGACGACATGTTTAAAGAAGGCCTTAGTCTTCATAAACTTGCTTACATGGCTTTGCAAGATTGTGTAACTAATGTTATTGATGTTGACCTTCTAAATATTCATCAAGAAACTATGCAAAGTACAGTAGAAGATGCAAAGAAGATAAAGGAATGTGTGGCTGCAACGGTCAAAATTGGAGTTTCTTGCTCCATGGATTCCCCATCGCAACGGATGAATATTGAAAATGTTATCCGTAAATTGCAGAATATTCAGAGTACTTTTCAAAGCATTTAAGGAATGTGTGGTGTATGTCATAATTATATACTTGTATGTAATAGTTGCATAGTCATTACTTTGTCAGGTATGTTTAATTTGTGGTTTAGCTGTGACTCTTGTTTAATTTGTAAAATTGTGCAGCAAAAAAATTCAAACGATAATGTCAATTATACTAACAATAATGTCAGTGAAGACATTTTAAGTACAGCTAAACGATGAATTCCAATTTTTCTTTGAGACATATTGTCGAACGCTTAATATGCATACAAGAGTACACACTTTATGTTCAATTTTACTCTTCAAAGTTACACTATAAACTATTCCACACAATGTACATTTGAAGACGAATGATGACATCTGTAATCTAGATTAGAGACTTACGATTCAGAAGCAATACGTTCTGCGCTCGAAGTTTCTCGGTTTGATTTGAAGGTGACCCCTAATTCTTCGTTAGCGTGATTATGAAATATCAATTGTTCATAGCAATCGCAGTGAAAAAACAGTAAATATACGTTACTAGGGTATGTTTGGGAAAGCTGGCTTTAAAGTTTATTAGCTTATTAAGTTTAAAAATACATGTTTATTTGAGCTTAATAAGCTAATAAGCTTAAAAGCCCCGTTAATAAACTTTCACTACGGTTTTTGTTTTGTTTGACAGCTTATTCGATCCAATCAGTTATGGACTCATCTTGCAAAAAATGTTATAAACTACTTGCCCATAGGCCATACAAGTATATGACCCATATCATTTGGCCCATATCATTGGCCTATTATCAAACTTATATGTTCTATAGCATGAATTTTGAACCAATAAGAAGCACGATTTCATTCGAGAACTTGATAAAAGTTTAGAATCAAGGAATTCATTTAGCTTTTTGAAGAAAAAATGGAGGATTATGATTGAATTCTTTTACATGTGAAATAAATGTGAGCGTATTTAAATATTTTAAGTTTACATATGATCTATAACTAGTGGATATTACTCTGCGCGTTGCCGCGGGGATTTTAGTATGATACCGAGAATATTATTTAGTGCTTTTCGGGTCGTCATGGTTCTAAATAACCGCAAGATACTTTAAATACTTGATACATGTGTTAAGGGAATAGTTGAAAACAAATTAATTCAAGGAAATCTTTTTATAAAAAGTTTCACTAAAACTCAAAGATAGGAAATTTACCGACATTTTGTAAAAATTGTCACGAAAAGCTTATATCTAGTGACATTGTTACTGTGTCACTTTTCATTAAATGACATATCATAATATGTCTTATTATGTTTATCGTATTCAATTTTGTTTTTCTTATTAGTTATATGTAGATTCGTATTATTTAGTTATACTTTGTATCAATCTTACGTACCAATTTTAGCAATATGGTGTATGTAAAATTCTCAAAATGATCATAATTTAAATGTTACATATTATGAAAATTAATACTTCTAATAGTAAATGGGTCACTTAATTATATCAAATAAGATAGTTAGTGGATGTATGATAGAGAAACGTTTAAGGAGGTCCATCATCTTTATGAAGTTCTAAGGAACAAATCTCAACCATTGATCAATAGGATTTAATGGTCAAGATTAATCATATATTTTATATACTGGGGGGTATTTTGGTCATTTTTAAAAAAATAAAAGTATTTTTTTATTTTTTTTATTTTTTATTTTTTATGTTTTCTATTTATTTTTATTTTTTATTATGAAGGGATATTTTGGTCATTTGGCACTTAAAAAATTTCAATTTTTTTTTTATTTTTTTTTATTAATTTATTTTATTAAAAAATAATATTTATTTAATAATTACGTGTATAACTTAATCACATGTGATTTTAGTGTAATCACATGTGCTTTTAGTGTAAAATCACATGTGATTTTAGTGTAAAATCAAATGTGATTATATATTTAATCACATTTGATGTTTTAGTTAAATCACATGTGATGTAAAATACAATCACATGTGATTCACTATATAATCACATATGATTCATTATGCAATGACATTATGTGTTATTAATGAAAAATTAATAATTTATAAAAAAATAATAATAAATGTCCCCACTGGTCGATATATATGTCCCCACTAGACTTCATTTCGATAACCATATTCTTCAACTTATATAGTTATATAGAGTTAGTTATATATTACTTCCTCCGTCCCACTTTAATTGTCCACTATAAAAAAGCACACAGTTTAAGAAAAGTGCATTAATTATATAATGTCACCAATCAAATTTTCTCTTTCCCACTTAAATGTTTTTTGATTGGTTAAAATTTAAGAAATGACACTCTTTGTAGGACAAATTAAAATAGTATACTGGACATTTAAAATGGGACGGAGGGAGTACAAGTTAGGTTAAAATATACAAAAGATAGAAGCTTGATCGACTCAAGCCACTCGTATTTGTATTTAGATGATATGTCTCCCTCAAAATTGTTATATGAAAGATCTAGAATCTTCCAAGTCATTTGTTGCAAAATATGTATCGAAAAATGCTCCCTAGCCTCCTAAATCCTAACAGACTAATCGAAAGATAGAGTTGTTCCAAAGATGTGAGATTGCAAGAATGTTTGGATACTAAAATGGATTTCCTCCTAAATCCCTAAATTGTATTATTTAATTTTTCAAATATTAAATCTGACAAGAATGTTTGGATACTAAAAAAATACTCGTAGTTGTTTAAATAACATCACCCTAAAATCTTCGAAGAATATTGTAATTAAAAAATAATTAAATAAAACCACAAAAACGTAAGAAGCAAGTTTTCGTAGAATATTGTAATTAAGAAATAATTAAAGTCTTTGTAATTAGCGCGTTTGAACACTTTCCCTTCTCTGTTCACACCGCCTCTTCAGTTGATTTACAAATTAATCGTGATTAACAAATTAAAGATCAGTTCAAACCTTAAAGATTGCAAAAAAGGTAATATTTTTTCCATCTTTATACATTTAATCGCTTCATTTCTATGATCTTCAAGTTTTCTCCAAGATTCCTTGAAATCTGTCGTAAAGATCGAATCTTTTTATGTTTTGCTTTCTGGGTTTGATTAAAGATAGGGTTTTTCTTGTGTTTATGTTTGATTTTATTGCAGATCTGGTTGAATCTTGAATAATATGTCTATCATCTTGCCGAAAGAAGATTCTGTTCATATTAGAGAGGTCTGGAATGATAATATTGAAGAAGAGTTTGCTTTAATTAGAGGAATTATCGATGATTTTCCTTATATTGCAATGGACACTGAATTCCCAGGTGTTGTTCTTCGTCCATCAACACAATTAAACAATATTAGTGACTACAACTATGCGACTTTAAAGGCTAATGTTGATATGTTGAAACTAATTCAATTGGGCCTCACATTTTCTGATGAGAATGGGAATTTACCCGCTTGTGGTTCTGATAAACCGTGCGTCTGGCAGTTTAATTTCCGTGAATTTAACGTCGATAAAGACAACTTTGATAATGATTCAATCGAGAAGCTAAGACAGTCTGGGATTGACTTCGAGAAAAACAGTGAAAAGGGCATCGATGCAGAACGATTTAGCAAGTTATCGATGGCTTCGGGTGTTGGTTTGAATGATAGCATACATTGGGTTACATTTGATGGTCGATATGATTTTGGGTATTTGATCAAATTGTTTACCCGTAAAGGATTGCCTAAAACACAATCAGGGTTCTTGGATTTAATCCGGATTTATTTCCCGGTCGTTTACGATATCAAACATCTGATGAAGTTTCATGGTCTTAATGGCGGGTTGAACAAACTTGCAGAAATCTTGGACGTTGAAGGAGTTGGTGTGTGTCATCAAGCGGGATCGAGGAGTTTGTTAACTTCTCGTGCTTTTATGAAGCTGAGAGAATTTTGTTTTAATGGAAATGCGGAGAAGTATGCTGGTGTTTTGTTTGGATTAGGGGGTTGAATTGAAGATGGTGAATGAATAAGTAGTGTAATTTGTAAGATTTAAGTTTGTTTGATTTGGTAATGTGATTGTGTGAAAGAGTTTTTGATTGTCTTGTACTTCTAAGTTTTAATGATATTGGAAAAATCTTATTATGACGTCATTGTTGCATTGGTGTTGAATGATTAATAAATGCTGTTAAGACATGTTATTTTGTCATCCGACATCCATTAGAAGAACACCAGCCCTCCTCACTGTGGGGAGGTATTTGTGGTTTGTAGGGTGGTCACGAACACAAGTAAGCACGAATGTGGAAGCCATTTTCAAGCATATTTGGTGTCCTTCCTTCACATGTGTGTTGATGTACGTGTTGTGTATTCCTTGCAGAGTTGTATATTATGTTTGCTTAGGTGACATTTGAGGTAAAAAAAAGATTGTTGTGACCGGTCCGACCGCGTATGAATATAAATTGCCTGCCCTATTATAAGGTGATTTGGGGTAGTATTCCCCCGTCCTATATTATGCCATAGTATCTATTATAAATTTACAATACAATTAATTTTGTTTAATACGAGCTATATGAGTATACATCACTATAAGTAACATTTAACATTTATCAAGAGTGAATAGTTTATGAATTATGTTTTTATTTTTTCTTTTATCTTCTTTTTAGCTTTTGTTGCTATTTTTCCTAAATAGTTTTTTATGGTATTTGAATTATATTTTTTTATATAATAATAGTAGTTTTTATGGTATCTTTGAAATGATTTATTTTATTTTTTGAAATTATTATACTACATAATTGTAGTATACAAACTAAGTAAATTCATACTAATCCAACTTGTCTGCATATATTTCAAAGGTCTGTTAGAGTACTAGAATAATCATTGTTCAACTTACTTTTATGAAATTAATAGGATTTTAATTTTAGTTTATAAATATAATATGTATTTTTGCAATCCGCCATGAAACACGAGCCTCCGTTACTAACATTTTATTTAGGCGGATATACGAATTGTTGTTCAATGTTTACCGAAATACAATGTTATATTTGAAAGTGTCAACCGTTAAGAGAAACGAACTATGGGGTACTAGTATCATTAAATGAACTTCGGGGCTTGAAACTTATTCACCTAAACCTTCAAGGCCTATTTTGCAATAATCCCTTTTCTCTTGAAAATCGTCAACACCACCGGCCACCATTTCATCCCTAGCTCGCCGAAAAATGAGCGCAAATTTCTGCAATGGCTCTCTTCAATTCAGTTCGATTCCCACGCCACATATCAAATTCACCCACAATTCATCCCTAATTTACAACTTCCGTCATGAATTTGCACATAACAGACCCACCAGATGCACAATCATCTGCAGTTCAACAATTCGACCCAAGAGAAAATCCTCAAATTCCGAGGATAACGCAGAGGCTCAAGAATTGGTACGAACTATCTTGAAGAATTTCAACCACGACAAGCCATTGCTCTCGACGTTAAACAAGTACGTCAAATTAGTGAGGACCGAACACTGTTTTCTGCTCTTCGAGGAGCTGGGCAAGTCTGAAAAGTGGCTTCAATGTCTCGAGGTACGTTAACCCTAATCGAAGAATTATATAATTTGAAAATTCGACTTTGCTCAATCATCTGTAAAAAGATGGAATTTTGCCTACCCGTTTGAAGATTTCGGGTCAATTTGATGTTTTAGTGATATTGAATTCATGACGATTTACGTGGTCTTTTAGGAAATAGAAGGTAGGATGTCAAATAAAATACAAGTTGCTACCAAAACAGAGTTTTCAAATCCCTATAAGCACATTAAAATCATGAAACTTAAGGCGAATTTTGACTTTGACTTTTGAATTTTGACTTTCGGATTGAAAACTAGTACCTTTACTAACAGTATTTCTTTCCAATTAGGTATTTAGATGGATGCAAAAACAACGTTGGTACATAGCAGACAACGGCGTATATTCAAAACTAATATCAGTAATGGGAAAAAAGGGCCAAACCCGAATGGCAATGTGGCTGTTTTCCGAGATGAGAAACAGCGGGTGTCGGCCCGATACCTCTGTCTACAATTCACTAATCACAGCCCACCTTCACTCCAAAGACAAACCAAAAGCACTATCAAAAGCCCTCGGGTATTTCGACAAAATGAAAGGCACCGAACGATGCAAACCGAGCATTGTAACATATAACATCCTCTTACGAGCATCTGCTCAAGCCAAAAATGTTGCTCAAGTTGAAGCTTTGTTTAAGGATTTAGAAGATAGCATTTGCACGCCCGATATTTTCACATTTAATGGTGTAATGGACGCGTACGGGAAAAACGGGATGGTAGGTGAAATGGAAGGTGTACTTGCACGCATGAAAAGTAATCAGATAAAACCCGATATTATCACTTACAATTTGTTGATCGATTCGTACGGAAGAAAACAATCGTTTGAGAAAATGGAACAAGTGTTTAAAAGCTTGTTACGGTCAAAAGAGAGGCCCACGGTTTCTACTTTCAATTCAATGATCACGAATTACGGGAAAGCTCGGCTTAGAGAAAAAGCCGAAATGGTTTTTCATAAAATAACCGATATGAACTACGCGCCGAATTTCATTACTCACGAGTGTATGATAACAATGTATGGATGTTGTGATTGTGTCTCAAAAGCACGTGAAATATACGATAAAATGATAGATACGGAAAAATACGTTAAAGTTTCGACTTTAAACGCGATGCTTAACGTTTATTGTCTGAACGGGTTGCCATTTGAAGCGGATAAGTTGTTTGAAACGGCGTGTAATAGCGGGATGTTTAATATCGATTCTTCGACGTGTAAACTTTTGTATAAATGTTATACGAAATCGAACACGAAGGAGTTGTTGCAAAAGTTGTTGAAGCATATGGATAGAGACGGTATTGTACCGAATAAGAGGTTCTTTCTAGAAGCTTTGGGGGCACTCGGGTCATCACGTGCGGATCAAGATGCTATTATTAATGAAGGTAATTTGAACTTAACGGCGGGTATGACCAAAGTTTAGGTGGAAGGATTTGGTTATTTTGTTTGGATTCTAGATTAGATTTGGTATCAAATGGTAAGCAGAATTTGTGTTGTACTTTTAAGCCAATTTTGGTTGCAACTAGTGGTGTTTTGGAGTTTGATGGTTAATATTCAATACTGCCTCCGTATAAAAATAAATGATACACTTTCTATTTACATGTGCAACAAAATAAATGATACATTTCTAAAATTTATCTTATTTGGTAAAATAGCGGGAATTCATGAAACTTACTTTATTTGGTAAAATAGTGACTTAACTAATTTTCTAAAATTTTTTCTCACATGTACTCACTTATTTTGATACGGAGGTAGTATATAGTAATTTTATGCATAAAATGAACTCTTAAACATGTTAATTATTCTCTCTATTTTGTGTGCGCTACTTTCTATGTAAATATAAGAGTAAATTACAGAAATTATATCTGAGTAAATTACAAAAATTTACCTAAATTGACAAAAATACATTTTTTTTAATTTATCTCATTTTTTTAATTTATAAAATTTTCCCCATATGGACAGGAACCCAAAGTGGAAAAAAAAATTAAGGATAAAAACACGTAATCGGAAAACCATAAGGACAATTTTTGTAATTTACTCTAAATATAACGAAAACATACTCAATTCATGATCAATAGAAACAACCTTTTACAATGACTGCAACACTAAATGAAAAACAATCAGCTGAAAGCTGTATCTTGGCATCTAAACAATGCGTAACATACATTTTTAATAAGATGAATTGCATAATAGCAATTTACTTTAAAAAGATGCTTAAAACAGGGGAATTGAGAAGTAAATTAAACATTTCGCTTTTGCTAAACTTAATAATCTGCAGGCAACAGCTCATTCTTCCTCTGTCTCTGTAAATGAAACATCAATTGAAACAAAATTTAAAATAATGATTATTAATAGTCTTGCATGAACAGAACATAATTAGCAATTTAAATTACTGTTTAAAGGACAAAAAAGACATTTTACCATGTATTGCATCCATGTTGTTTTCCTTGTAAACACCAAGTGGTGAACCATGAACTGAAAGAAGCACTTCACCCTGTTTTGGAAGCCTTAATGTTTTTGGTGTCATACCAACAGACAACCTCTGGCTACTTACCTGCAATTGTAATAATAATTTCTTAATTTAAACACCTAAAAACTAAATATTCCTTAATTTACACAAATAGCATAACATACCCCTGGAGTTTGCATAGATTCTTCAATTCCAAGAATATGAGTCTCAGAAGGCTCTTCTAGAACCTAAAGCGCGAAACAGATAATTTTTATTTAAAAAAAAAAAAAATGGAATCCTTAGTCTAGACTAAGGATTCCATAAGAACAAATAATTATATGTAATTAAATAAGCCAAATGAATAAATTTATGAATAAAACCATAAGAACATACAAAATCCTTCATTTGAAGATTATCAGCACCAATGCAGCTTGTTCTCCCTGCCATCAGAGAAGTTAAATATAAGTAAATTAATATGATTTATGCATAAAAAAATAGCTCACACGATTATTGCATAACAATTTACCAGCTTTACTCGAGAAATCAAAGCCACCAAAAGATGGCATTGCAGTAGAGCAATCAGGATAAGTCATGGAAATATGTTGTAAGAATGAAGAAATCATGTTTCCTCCATCAGCTGTGTTCATGGATAAGTCATCAACCTTAATTTTCCATTTAGCTTCAATCGGTCCATCTTTATCAGTTCTTGACACTGTTAGGTTTGGAAGATTTTCCTCAAAAAATTGAAGCAGTGGCGTCTGTAGTTGTTCCTTGCTTATATTGGATTTTAGTAAACGGATTGCAGTAAGCAATCTTTCAATTTCTACATCGCGAATCATTCTGATTGTAGCACTTTGGCGTTCAACTGAATAAGAGCACCAAGTAAGAGAACATATGGGGTTCAAATCAAAATTCTTAAATTCAAATGTTACAGAATTCAGAATTTGACTCTAAAAAGTCAAAATATATCATCTAACTTACTGACTATAATTTCTAAGCCATCCATGATCGATTTGATCAGATATCGAATTTTCATCATCCAATACCTAAATACTGTAGATTTCACCATAATTTGCAACCGAATTATAGAAAAGCATATACCTTCTTGGTCGATAAACGCATTTTCTTCCAGAAGCACATTTATATCAGCATCACACTGAGTTTTATTCACATGAGATGGCGCAGACTTTTTAGTAGTCTTTCTGGCCTTCCGTGGAGGCATCAGAAATGCAATTAATTTGCTCGCGGCACAAATCAACTGAGTTCGAATCTATGATAGAAATCAAACCGCGATAACGTAGATTTGGGACAAAACGAAATTTTAGAGTTTGATTTAGGGAAATTAAATGTGTATCTACAAAAGAGAAAGCAGATTACTGACCCAGGGTTAAAGCTTCCTTGAAAAAATGTAGAAATTGAGCGCCAACAATTTGGGATTTAGGGCAAATGTTTTTGAATTCTATAATTTCTAATTTAGCGCCTCTATTTAATCCATATGTTTCATTCAGTCCCGCAATTAAAAAATATGTTTTTACAAATGGGCCCTTGTAATTTAGTTATATCAAGGATCAATATGAAACTTGTTTATGTAAAAAAAAATGAAGTGTGATATTTATTTGTTATTTTATATGAATATCCTACAATAACAATGATGTTTAATTCCACCTGGAATGCAAGTATCCTATTAGTATTTATAATTTTAGGGGTGGGTTATTTTCTTTCTTTCTTTATAAACCTTTTATTTTAGAAATCATCTTCATCCTTGCATTAATAATAATACATTTTCTTATGATTAGGCAAGAAAAAACGGGTCCAAACGAAAAGTAGGGAATAGAAGTGACCTAAGCGGCATAAATCTTTGTTGAGCTACATTTGTCGACGAATCAAAAACAGTTAGGTGTATTAAGATATTTTGTTAATCATCACATCACTTGTCAAGTATCATATCTTTCTTTTTTTTCTTTCTAAAATGACACTACATAATAACGATATTCAATCTATTCAAATGATAGAAGTAAGAGTAGATGTAAATAATCATACCTCTTATCGGAAGTAGAGATACTTACATTGAGCTAGTATTCTCTTTTATGACAATTAGCTACTCAACCTCGTCATTGTCAGCCGTTGATACGCTCGACATCGTTTGGATAGGCGAGGAACATTTTCAAATATTACTTTCTTTTTGTATTGTCAAAGTCATAGATTAATTGATAATTTGGCTACTAAATATATTTATAATTGTAAAGATCAAATCTATTATCATCAATGTTTTATACCTTTGTAAGAATATCATTATAAAAAAGTACGATAATAACCCTAATTGTAATACTGGACTAATAGAATTATGGACCTGTTAACCATTGCACTAAGGGCTATGGATAAAGGTTAGTTAAGTGGTTAATATACATGTGTTGAAGCATAACCATTCATGGGTGGTTAGTTTTTTTTATGTGGGTGGTTTTTTATAGTTGAAGTATCCAAATTTTAAGCCTAATTTTTTTAGTAAATTATACGAATGATCCATGTGGTTTACAAACAGTTTTGGATCTAGTCCCTAATTTCTAGAAATTACACTCATGGTAACTGTAGTTTGCACTTCGTATTGCTTTTGATCCAAAATCCTAACGGGTGTTAATTTGGGCTGTTAAATATTTTGAAATGACCAAAATACCCTTTATTTTTTTTATTTAACTTTAAAACTCACCTCTCATCTTTCTTCTTCCTCCTTCTAAATCTAAATCATTAATATGTCTTCTTTCTAAATCTTCACCTAGTGCAGGTTTATTTAGAAACACATTTGCAAAAAAAAAGATGTCTTCTTTCTCAATTTCAGTTCTGTTGTAAACCAATTAGCTCAACTTGTAGAAACATCAAACATTCCAACAACATTCTCATTACACATGATACAAGTGGTACAAGGATACAAGAGATAGTAGAGATACAAAGAAACAAGTATACAACACCACTATTTATAGGTAGAGTTTGGTTGATAAAGGTTGTAACCTTTATGGTCATAAAGCCTAGTAATGAAGGTGTTAAATGGTAATCAACCACATAAATTATGAGTTACAACACTCCCCCTTGGTTGCTTAGATTTACGCCGAACCATAGTTGTATTTCTTCTTCTTGTATCTTCAGACAATTCATCAGTCATTCGCCTCGTTAAAACTTTGTCAGAGAAAACCACTTGGGACAAAAAAACTCTGGTCGAAGGACAAAAGAGTATGATCTAGATGTCTTGAGAAAGGTAATGAACCATATACAGTGTGCCTCATTAAAACCTTGTTTAGAGAAAACCCAGTGGGACAAAAACTCTAACTGTAACACCTCAAATTTTAATGCCAAATAGTGGCCAAAATAAAACATTTTTTCATAAATAGAAGAACTATTCCAAAAAATATGGATTCACAAAAACCTTTGGTATGAAAATCAGAGTATAAAGTTTGGTGTTACAAAATAGATCAAAACCAAAGCTAAGCATAAATCCAATCTAAAGTTCCTCTATTCTAGGCCCCGCATCTCTATCCATGCGTACCTAAACCTTCGATCCCGAACCTGAGTACATAGCAAAACAAACAAGGAGTACGTGAGACAAAAACGTCTCGTGAGCTACATGGGTTTAGACCCGATAATAAAATGAATGTCACATTTCATATAACCAATCAATATACATATATATATCCAACTATCCAGTCTAGTCACATTAGTGTGACCCTATCAAACTTGCTTACCTAGCAATCACAACTAACGTGGATGAGTCGATGGGAATTCACCCCAACTGCCCCTCACTCCACACCTCATGACCGGGAGTATCCCGTGACATCGCATAACTAACGTGGATGAGTCGATGGGAATTCACATGGGAATTCACCCAACTGCCCCTCACTCCACACCTCATGACCGGGAGTATCCCGTGACATCGCATAACTAACGTGGATGAGTCGATGGGAATTCACATGGGAATTCACCCAACTGCCCCTCACTCCACACCTCATGACCGGGAGTTGCCCGTGTCATCTCATGACTAACGTGGAAGAGTCGATGGGAATACGCCCAACTGCCCCTCAATCCACAACTCATGATCGGGAGTAGCCCGTATCATCACATCATCTCAATCTCATCATAACCCTATGGTTATGCAAATCTAGCTCTCTGCTAGCACTTTCATCATCATCAAGTTAGTTCAATACTATCATAGGTATAACTAACTATCAACTACTAGTCTACACAATTAAGCAAATAGACCATAACACAAGTAATGAAAATATTTAACAGGGCTATGTACTCAGTAAATTCCACACGTACTCACCTTAGCAATATGATGCTCAAATCGTGTTCTTGACACCCAATCTCTTGCTTCACAAACCAATCAACTTCCCAAGACTTCACCAAAAGCCTAATACAATTATCACAATATGATCAACATTACAATCTACTAACAATGTGTTCATCTATCTCTAGATAACACCCAACAATCCATTTCCCCCAAATATGGTGATTTACCAAACCCTAGGTTTAACCAACCCTTAAGATTCTTACAAATCAGAATCATACACTTGTTTCCCTTGTTAATACACCATCTATTAAGTGTATACAACACTTATATCACCATAACCCATAACCCAAAGAGCTAGGGTTTCAAAGCCATACACCCAAATACATAGATCTTAAGCTACAAAGATCAAAGAGTGAAGATATACCTTTAATCTTCGACTAGGAGTGAAATCTAACAAAGATTTGAGAAGAAATCAACCAAGATCTGCACTTGAGCTCCAAAATCGCCAAAAGGAAGAACTAGGGTTTTCTATTTCATCAAATGAGCTCCAACCCGATTTTAATGCTGCACGACAATAGTTCACGACGCGAACAATAGTTCGCGTCGCTAACTATGCGATTTTCATAGATCGCGATCGTTAATCGGACGTGAACTTCTTCGCGATAAAAGGCCAAACTCCCTGGAGCTAGTTCGCGATCGCCATCCTTAGTTCGCGACGCGAACTCCTTTAGGCAGCTGGGCTGCACTTTTTCATCTTTGTCTCGACCCGGTTTCGCCCATAACTTTCTCATACGGTGTCCAAACGACACGAAACCAATTCCTACGTTCTTTAAACGATTTATCCTTATTTATCATATTTTTATCCAATTTATTTATTTACAAATTTCGGGTCGTTACAACTATCTTCCCCTTAAAAGGATTCCGTCCTCGGAATCACTCAAAAGAAATTCCAATTTACATTCTACCGAGTATCCATTCTCATTCTCCCGCGGTTATTACCGTCAACCTTTTCTCATCCCGAATTAGTCAACAATATGTATGTAAACATTCAATTAATCCCGTTAGATCCAAACGGTCAAAAATCAATCTTAAGCCTTTAGTGCCCAAATGGGCCAAACTTGCACAATTTTGACCACAAGACTTTCAATCCTTTAACCAATCATCTTATACATATAGAAATGACATGACCCACGCATTATAATCAACTAATTGACCAACACCAATGTCAAAGTCTAGCTTCGACCAAGTTACCACATTCCAACCTCGTCTAACCCTTGACTTACGAACAAAGTCAACTACACTTTAACAATTTCCTTTACCATCGACCTCTAATTATAATTTATCAACCATTAGATACCCAATTCCCAAATTCGACTTGAAAACGCCCAACGGGTCAAAGTGACATAATTTGTCTATAACTCTTTTAATTACGTCATTACCTCTTTCTCATACACACAACTAATACATTATACTACTATCATTGCGAGTCATTCGAAACGAAAGTCAAAACCCATCCTTAACCAAGTCAACTAATCATATGTTGACAAAACTTGACTTTTGCCTAAAGTCAACCATACTTTTTCCAATTAACAGATTCCCTACCCTCGAGATCTCATTCTCGACTTATCACTTCCGGTTACACCCATTAATGTTTCCTTAACAATCGTCCATATTTCCAAAATTTCAAACCTTTTCAAATTTCCCCAAGTTCTCACATTCCCTTATGGTCACATCAACCCTTTACCGTTTCTTAACTTTCATTTGGTCACCTATACCATTTCTTAGTACCATTTCAATCATCTTCGCCTCACATACCATAATTTCACACAAGCTGACCATATCCTGGTTCCCAATGACAATTGCTTTCTAACAGCATCCTTTTTCTCATATTCGAGAAGTCGTAGGCATCCCATACCTATACATGACCTAATGCCACCCGCATTTCCAACCAAATTTTCATTTACCATAACATAATAGCAATACTCATTAACCCCTTGGTTCTATCTTCGTCATATAAACACATACGCATACACACCTACATATATATACATATATATATCACGCCAACTCAATCTGAACGTATCCATTATGCACATATACAATCATATGTATATGTCACCAATACCATCCAAGCATCATCATCATGCGCATATACAACCATATGTATATGTCACGCCAATGTCATCTGACATCCATCCTTTCGCATCGCGTAGCCTTGCTACTATCTTACCCATTCGATCATCCAATCGCTCATCGTGCGTTCTAGCACCTCTCCCATAAAAAAAATCGCATTATCTTTTTCTTCCCTATTCATAAGTCTCCCATCGAACATAGTACTTAGCACAATTCATATAATATTATCCTTCCATTATTATATGCCTTCCAAGGCCATCATATAATGTACATGCATTGCACCCCGTGGGTATACCAATAAAATCTCCGATTGTCGTTTACCGTTTCACTTACACATCAATCATCCTTGACCGGTCCATTTCCTTATTACCGATTTCCAATCCTTTTATTACCACCGGGGTAACCACCAATCTATTCCTTTAACCAAAGTTCACCGGCCAACCCGATCGCCTTTGAGTCAACCAATCGACTCCGGTCTACATTTGTGACCCATGACTTGGCACACATTAGCCCAACATTCCATGTTCCCGTCTTTCTACATCGCGATACCTTGAGATATTTATTTCCCAGTCGTAGCCTCACACACACAATGTCATATTATATCACCTCATTATTATGACATCTTGCCCATACTCGTCATCTTACCCTTAATATCAAATCGATCATCCCTTGCCCCGAAACTTGTTATGGCTACATGCCAATTTTTTTTTTTTTTTTTTTACTCAACCATTTCTACCAATTAAAATATGCCATTCCTGACACTTACTCTTTTCCACCTATGTTACATTTATTAGTTCCAAGGCATCACTATACCTTTACTCATTCTTTTCTTTCCCATTTACATACATTAGCATTACATTTCTTATCCGGATTCCCGCCAAATACTCAAGTTTCAATTCCAAGATTTCCATTTCCAAATTTCCATTCTTACTACAATTCTTACCAAAACTTAGTACTTCATTGTACTACTATCCATTTGTTGGAAACATTTACCGTCCTTGCGGTTCCTCTTTTGATACCATATAATAACATCAACCCCTATATCCTTACTATCTGCGACACATCGAACCATATTCCTTTCTAAAAATATAATTTCCATACACATAACTAACCGGGAAAATCATTCCCCAAATAAACATCCACGTCATACAACTTTCCTCCAATTCCTATAACCACCAATCCGTGCGATAATCCAACCATTAAGCTATATCCACACAATATCTTGGCTTGGTGCATACCCAACCAATCCATACCGATAACCACATCAAACACCCTAATTCCCATGGGCAACAAATCCACCTTAAACTTTCTACCGTCTATTTCTATTTCACAATTTCTATAAACACATTCAACCATAGACGTTTTCCCGTCGGCTACTTCTATTTCATAAACCTCATCTAACATTTCGGACGGCACATTCAATTTACAACCGAACTCATAAGACACAACGAATAAGTAGAATCCGAATCAAATAATATAGAAGATGGCATGAAGTTAATGAATAAAGTACCTGATACTACATCGTGCACCTCTCTTGCTTCCTCTCGAGTCACCTGAAAGGAACGTCCCCTTACTTGAGCCGGTTCCTCTTTCTTTTGAGCCGCGGGCACCTTTGGCTCGATCCTCTTTTTCGGGCACGCATTGCTATAGTGTCCCATTTCATGGCACGAGTAACACTCCACCTCGGAGAGTGTCTTGGATCTACAATCCCGTGCTATATGCCCCGTCTTTCCACAAATATAGCACACCTTCGAAACTCCTCGGCACTCGCCGGCATGGTTCTTCCCGCATCTCTTGCACGGGGCAACGCTTCCTTGCTTGAAGGAATTTGATGTGAACTTCCCCTTTTTAGAAGTTCCCGAGCCACTCTCGGCTTTCCTTTTCTCGTTCACATGGGCCCTCACGGCATTCCTTGTCGCATCTACCTCTTCCACACCCCGGGCGGCACCAATGGCCTCATCGAGTGTGACCGCTCTCCTTACCTCCAATTGGTAATCCCAAGGTAGCCCACAAGCATACCGGACTACCCTCGATCCTTCCTCAAAATAAGTTCTTGCAACAAACGGGAGCAATCCCGTGAACTCCCTTGAGTACTCCTCAACCGACCTATTACCCTTCTTTAGGTTTACAAACCTCTCATGCATCTTCTCCAAATCCCCGTCGGGGCAAAACTTTCTCTTCAACCTCGTGGTAAAGTCGTCCCATGACATCTTCTCAATCACCTCCCTCCCGAGGGTCTCATACACGATATCCCACCACACCATGGCATCTTCTTTCAATAGTTGTGACGCATACGTCACCATATCGGCATCCTTACACTTACTACTACCGATAACCCTCTCGGTTTCTCGGATCCACCTCATTGTTACCTTCGGGTCCGAACTACCCGTATACGTGTTTGGCCTACAAGCCATGAATGTCTTAAAAGAACAACCATAATTTTCATCGGGTCTCGCCCTTGCATCACTACAACCACCTGTGGAGGATTTTTCCACTCGAGTGCCACCATCCCTGGTTTTCTCATCCGATCTAGCCTCGGATACACGATCTCCACCCGACCTCTCACGGTCCCCAATGATGCGGTGCACCTCATCGGCCACCACTCCCTTGAGTTGTTCAATAATAGCTTGGAGGTCCGCCATGGTCACCGGAGTTCTATTAGCTCCGACCTCCGATTCATCAACTTGATGCATCGACGGTTGACTTTCCTGTTCAACCACCACCTCGACATGAGGTATTTCTTCCTCCCGGCCCTCCGGGGCTTTACCACTTCTATGCGTGGTCACCATTTCTTTCAGTCACGACTATACGAAAGTCATTAAACATTTAGTACCTTGTGTATAACCCATTAGCCTCATAAGACTCAATATCCATAATCATATCAATTCTCATCGGTCCCCCTAGGTTCAACCCTAAACTTAATATAAAGTCTCAAGGTCAACCTATCGATCTCAAGGAATCTTACATTCCTAATGCTACAGTCTAAGACTAGGATGGTCATCCAACCTAATTCACTTAAACTATAGCTCTGATACCAAGTTGTAACACCTCAAATTTTAATGCCAAATAGTGGCCAAAATAAAACATTTTTTCATAAATAGAAGAACTATTCCAAAAAATATGGATTCACAAAAACCTTTGGTATGAAAATCAGAGTATAAAGTTTGGTGTTACAAAATAGATCAAAACCAAAGCTAAGCATAAATCCAATCTAAAGTTCCTCTATTCTAGGCCCCGCATCTCTATCCATGCGTACCTAAACCTTCGATCCCGAACCTGAGTACATAGCAAAACAAACAAGGAGTACGTGAGACAAAAACGTCTCGTGAGCTACATGGGTTTAGACCCGATAATAAAATGAATGTCACATTTCATATAACCAATCAATATACATATATATATCCAACTATCCAGTCTAGTCACATTAGTGTGACCCTATCAAACTTGCTTACCTAGCAATCACAACTAACGTGGATGAGTCGATGGGAATTCACCCCAACTGCCCCTCACTCCACACCTCATGACCGGGAGTATCCCGTGACATCGCATAACTAACGTGGATGAGTCGATGGGAATTCACATGGGAATTCACCCAACTGCCCCTCACTCCACACCTCATGACCGGGAGTATCCCGTGACATCGCATAACTAACGTGGATGAGTCGATGGGAATTCACATGGGAATTCACCCAACTGCCCCTCACTCCACACCTCATGACCGGGAGTTGCCCGTGTCATCTCATGACTAACGTGGAAGAGTCGATGGGAATACGCCCAACTGCCCCTCAATCCACAACTCATGATCGGGAGTAGCCCGTATCATCACATCATCTCAATCTCATCATAACCCTATGGTTATGCAAATCTAGCTCTCTGCTAGCACTTTCATCATCATCAAGTTAGTTCAATACTATCATAGGTATAACTAACTATCAACTACTAGTCTACACAATTAAGCAAATAGACCATAACACAAGTAATGAAAATATTTAACAGGGCTATGTACTCAGTAAATTCCACACGTACTCACCTTAGCAATATGATGCTCAAATCGTGTTCTTGACACCCAATCTCTTGCTTCACAAACCAATCAACTTCCCAAGACTTCACCAAAAGCCTAATACAATTATCACAATATGATCAACATTACAATCTACTAACAATGTGTTCATCTATCTCTAGATAACACCCAACAATCCATTTCCCCCAAATATGGTGATTTACCAAACCCTAGGTTTAACCAACCCTTAAGATTCTTACAAATCAGAATCATACACTTGTTTCCCTTGTTAATACACCATCTATTAAGTGTATACAACACTTATATCACCATAACCCATAACCCAAAGAGCTAGGGTTTCAAAGCCATACACCCAAATACATAGATCTTAAGCTACAAAGATCAAAGAGTGAAGATATACCTTTAATCTTCGACTAGGAGTGAAATCTAACAAAGATTTGAGAAGAAATCAACCAAGATCTGCACTTGAGCTCCAAAATCGCCAAAAGGAAGAACTAGGGTTTTCTATTTCATCAAATGAGCTCCAACCCGATTTTAATGCTGCACGACAATAGTTCACGACGCGAACAATAGTTCGCGTCGCTAACTATGCGATTTTCATAGATCGCGATCGTTAATCGGACGTGAACTTCTTCGCGATAAAAGGCCAAACTCCCTGGAGCTAGTTCGCGATCGCCATCCTTAGTTCGCGACGCGAACTCCTTTAGGCAGCTGGGCTGCACTTTTTCATCTTTGTCTCGACCCGGTTTCGCCCATAACTTTCTCATACGGTGTCCAAACGACACGAAACCAATTCCTACGTTCTTTAAACGATTTATCCTTATTTATCATATTTTTATCCAATTTATTTATTTACAAATTTCGGGTCGTTACACTAACGAAGGACAAAAGAGTGCACAATGGTTAATAAGTATTGTATCTTCACACAATCCATAAAGCATTCGCCTCGTTAAAACCTTGTTGGAGAAAACCCTTTGGTACAAAAACTCCAGTCGAAGGACAAAAGAGTACGATGTGGATGTCTTGAGCGGTGGAAAGAACCATATATGGTGTGCCTCATTAAAACCTTGTTAGAGAAAACCCAGTGGGACAAAAACTCTAACGAAGGACAAAAGAGTGCACAATGATTAATAAGTAGTCAACTGGGTACTCCCCCTGAATTCAACAATTCCTTAGTGAGAATGGGGTATTGTTAGTGTCTCATTAAAAAAACTTTGCCAAGGTAAATCCAATGGGACAAAACCCTTGAACTAAAGGAAAAAGAGTACACAAGCATTCATCGGGATGCTCCCCCTCACATGCACACAACATGGTGCAAAACATACGTCAGGATGCAATCATTATTCTCACTCAACGGGGTGTAAAGCATACGCCAGGATGCAATCACTATCCGCACTCAACATGGTACAAAGCATACGTCTTGTTGCAATCATTATTTCCACTCAACAGGGTGCAAGACATACATCCGGATGCAATCATTATTCGCACACAACTGGGTGCATGATACATGTCATTTAGATAGCTCATAGACTTTTCCAAGTCAAATAACTTTGACATGTGTTGGAAAGAATACTTTGACAGTGACTTGGTGAACAAGTCTGCATGATTCTTATTTGATCCAATATGTTGCAGTTCAATCTTTTGAAATGCTTGTTGTTCATGTGTAAAGAACAATTTTGGCGACTTGTGTTTGGTGTTATCCTGTTTGATATAACCATGTTTCAATCGATCGATAACAACAGTTTTATCATCATATATGACAACTGGTTAACTAGGATCATAAGCCAAACCACATTTACTTCGAATATGGACTCTTACATCTCAAAGCCATACACACTCTCTATTCGCCTCAACGAGCGTGAGTAGTTCGGAGTGATTTGTCGAAGTATCAACTAGAGTCTATCTACAAGAACTCTAGGATGTCGCCACATTCCCTATGGTAAAGACATAACCATATTGGGAACGTCCCTTACGCAGGTATGATAAGTGAACTGCATCAGCATAGCCGATAAGGGTCGCGTTATATCGAGTATCAATCGCACTTGATCCACTCGATGACGCATAGGGATAGAATAAGCCCATATCCGTACTATCTTTAAAGTAACGGGAGATGTCTTTAATACCATTTCAATGGTGGCGTGTTGGCGCATTGCTATGCCTAGTTATGCATATCACAATAAAGAAGATGTCCACTCTAGTACATTGGGTGACGTACCATATTGCGTTTATGGCACCGAGATATAAACACTCATGGCTCAATATCTCTTCATCATCCTCATTTGGATGGAATGAGTCACTTTTAATGTCTAAGGAATGAAATGACCATGGAAATAGATTGAGGTTTTGCGTCATGGCAACTAAGCGTCTTAACACCTTTTAGGTGTAATTCTCTTGATAAATGAATAACCTCATCTTTACGGTGCTCGATCTGCATGCCGAGCCAATGCCGTGTTTTCCCAAGATCTTTCATCTCGAATTCCTTCTTCAGAATTTCAGCAGTTTCAAACAACTCTTTCGAGGATCCTATGAGATTCAAATCATCTACATAGACTGCGATAATAACATATCCTGAAGTGGATATCTTTATAAACACGCATGGGCATATCAAAGTATTCAAATATCCCAGTCTGATCAAGTACTCACTTAGACGTTTATACCACATCCGTCTGGATTTTAATCCAAAAGTGATTGTCTCTGTCATATCGAGAACGTGTTCTGTGGTTTGGAACTACTTGATTCAGGAAACTTGAGTCCATCGGGGACTTTCATGTGTATCTCTTTGTCAAGATCCCCATAGAGATAGGTTGTGACCACATCCATAAGCTGCATATTCAATTTTTCGGAAACTACTAAACTGATTAAGTAGTGGAACGCTATAACGTCCATTACGGGAGAATACATCTCCTCGTTATCAATACCAGGGCGTTTAAGAGAAGCCTAGCGCCACAAGGCGAGCTTTGTATCTTAAAATCTCATTATTCTCAGTACGCTTCCTTACGAACACCAATTTATAATCAGTTGGTTTAACATTAGGTGGTGTTGGAGCAACAGGTCCAAACACTCATCCTTTCAGTAAGGAATCCAATTTTACCTGGATTGTGTGTTTTCCATAGACCAGTCCATTGTACTCAACAATACTACTTGATTCCATGTCATCATTGATCATAATGTCAGTGGCCACTGCGTATATGAGCAAATCATCGATGACAGTTTCGTTCTGCTTCAAAATATAGTCTAAGCTAGCATACTCGACATATATATTGAGATTATCGGGATGATGAGAAATTGATGTTTCATCAGGAACACGCTTCTCCAATACACTCCCCTGATACTTAATGATCTGGTGTGGCAAAACGTATACAACAGAATTTCTCCTCCTTTGAGGCAGAACATCCTTGGAACCGAACCGGTCTTCCTCTTTTATTGGGAAGAGCGGCGGACTGGACAACCAATGGTAGCGTCCTTTGCACGGTGGGTTCGACCGATGCAACATGTTCATACGGAACATGGCGTCTCACAAGGACGTCTATCCTTGCAGGCACATATGCAGCAGGTATATTTGATCTCGTGACATTTGTTAAGTCATTAAATGTGTCTGGTAGCTGATTAGAAACATTTTGTAGACTTAGAACTTTTTGCACATCCTTATCACTATGTGCAATCGGGGGATCCATATGAGACAAATTCGGTACATGCCACGTTCTTTCATGTCGTTCCTTATCAACGTTAACGTGCAAATCTCCCCCTAACGACGGGAAGAATGTCTCATCAATGTCACAATTCGCATGTGTAGCGTTAAAGAGATCGTCTGTCAAGGGCTCTAAATAGAGTATGATGGATGGGGATTAATAATCAACATATATTCCTCGTCGTTTCTGAGGTCCAAATTTCGAACGCTTTGGAAGTTCATTTGGAAAATTGACCAAGCACCCAAACACGCGTAAATATGAAACGTCGGGCTCATATCCAGTTACCAACTGGTACGCAGGAAGTTATTGGGTGACCATGGGCCTCAGACGGACCAATGCATCTGTGTGCAATATCGCATAACCATATATAAAAATGGGGAGTTTTGGTGCGCATAACTAAGGTTCTTGCAATTATTTGTATTCGTTTGATAAACGCTTCTACAAGATTAATTTGAGAATGAACGTATACAACAGGGTGTTCAATATCAAGGCCCAATGTTATGCAATAATCATCGAACATTTCAAACTCACCAACATTATCAAGTCTATTTGACTTTATTGGATAGTTCGGATGATTATTCCTCAACTTAATGATATGGGCTAGGAGTTTAGGAAATGTTGCATTCATTGTGGACAACAAAGTTACGTGTGACCATCTTGTTGATTCATCAACCAATATCATGAAATTTTTTAAATGGTCTGCATGTTGGTTGGATAGGTCCACAGATATCACCATGAATTCTCTCAAGAAAACATGATATCACTTTTGTAGATTATACATAAAGTGGTTTGAGATGTGTCTTTATAATCGAGCTATTGTAACACCCAAAAATTCACAAAAATTTAAAAAAAATTTAGTACAAGATTTTAAATAAAAAGGTCCCAATAACTTAAATAATTTAAATCCCAAATAATAAAGTTGTCATTTGAGAAATGTATTTAATGCGGAAATAGTTTAATAAAGTAAAAGTGTTTAAAATAATAAATGTTGTCCACATCAGCACGGGGAAGATACAGCGGTCAACCGTCCACCTTCTCCTTTCCTTTGCTGGTACCTGAAACAGTGGGGGGAAATATGGGTCAGCTGGGAAGATGAGTGAATAATCTCAAAATGTAAACAATCATAACATACAACACATGAGGGCACATCGGTGTACTCCTACTTAGTATCTACTCAATTAATTACTCAGATTTATTTCTCAGATTTTATTTCTCAGATTTTAATTTATATAGCGCGTTTGTGTGATTCGGGTCGATCGCCCCTCTTCACACCTCAGATAGGCGTAAGCCAAAACTCAGACGGGAGTGATCCCAAAACTCAGACGGGAGGTGATCCCAAAATAGGCATATAGCCAAAACTCAGATGTGTGTTATTATGTTTTACCTCTTTAACGTAAATATCTCAGATTGCCCTAGCAAGTAATAGCACAGAATGACTCTGTGCCGAGCTCAGTTACCCAGTCACGATGTCTCAGATCAAAAATAAATAAACAGATGCTCAGATACTCAGATAACTGATCAAACTCATATAGCAATTATGGTGCAAGTAATGTTACACATAAGTCATGCATGTACAACGTTAAAACTGAATACACGGTGAGAATATTCACCTCGATAGGCTAGCCTCCGAATTAATCCATAAATTGATTACACACTTCCTCAATGCAATTTAGATCCTAAAACAATTACATAAAACATATATCACAATTTTGACATCAACAACATAAACTAAGTTTCTGAATTTCCCGACACAGTTCACTAAAATGGCCGTATCTGCCGAACCGTAAGTCAAAAGGACTCCAAATTTAACTTTTCAAAAACTAGAATCCGATCTTGACAATTGACTGTGAGACAAGTCATCTCCAAATCTGACCCTAAGGGTCTTAAAAACAGTTTACAAAACAGTTCAGACGCACATCTACATATCCCTGCGGCAGCTAACTGTTCTGACCGTAACTTCTAAAGTGTAAACCCTTTTAACGAGTTCTTGATCAATTCGGAAAGCTAACTCAGAGGGCTACAAATCTCTTTGAGACAAGCCTCACCTAATTCGACCTCTAAGATACTCAAAAACAGTACGCAACATGGCGGTAACAATCTGCCAGAAACTAAAAACGTAACCAATAACAATTCAACGTAAAACCCGACACCGACACCCGACCATCTACAGAGATGTACAGAATTCTCGGGTCCCTGGGTTCTTCGAGCATGGCTCGGGATTGTACTCAAGAATATTTTAAACGATACAAAGAAAAAAAAAGATTAGAAATATACCATATGAATCAATACGAGAGAGACAGTAACACCAACAAACGGCTGGACTTCTCCTCGGTCTTGGCTGCTTGCTCAATCGATGGAATAACAAGGAGACTTTCAATAATAATTATGGAAATCATAAGAGGTGTCTGCCTCCTTAAATTAATTCCCTAAGCCACCGTCCAAAACAATTATACTTCCACCGCCAATTAAAACAACCAAGTACACAAGGCCACGAAATAAAATTCTACAAATTTCTATTTGAATTCCTTGACAGCCACGTGCACTTCCCTATAAGTTATAGTTGGTCAAGATGAATTAAATAAATCTTTTGCTGTGAATCATAACCAAAAAGGAATACCACCACCGCCAATTGATCATGTGCCCCCTCTTCTGATTATCTTTCGTCGGCAAGCCATCCATCCAAAAATCACCAGAAGTCTTTCAAACGGCTGTTTTCGTATTGCCTTTTTTTTTTGTCGAACACCGGTTGTAGCGTAAGAGGTGTTTTAGATTTAAGGGTTTAAGAGATTAAAACCCTAAATCCACTAATTCATCAAGCCCCCTGCTCGGAAGCCCGACCCACTAAAATTCTCAGCCTTGGCCCTTTCCACTCAATCTCGGCCTTTTACTCTTTTGGCCCGACATAAAAATGAACCTGACTCATTAAAATGGAGAACCAGTTTAACTCGAACGCTCACGCGGCTAAATAACTTCTCGACATTAACTACGACTAATATAAAAATGCAAACGTCTACATAATATGAACCATCTAACTACATGTCATCTAAATAATACGAAACGTCTATTAAATTATAGAGTGACTAAATAGCTAAAACGTCTAAATAATTAATGCGTCTAATAAAAACGAACCGTCTAACTTCCTTATAACTAATTTACTAATTATTCATTTTAAACTCAAATATGACAATTAAATTAATATTATTTGGTTATTAAAATTTCAGGGCGTTACAGCTATTTGGCATAAGCTTTTTGGATTAATCACGAAATTTTATCAAGATGCACATAGGATACATTCATAGTTCAAAGCATCGTATTTTGACCCGGGTGTCCCAGCCGGTCATGCCATGACATATAAGTTCCGCCATTAACAGGGGCTCGACGAAAGATTAGATTGCTTTCAATGGTTTAGATCGTAGTAAAGTACAAACCGTTTGACAAACATCTCAACTTCTCCAATATACGGTTTTGGTCGTATTTACCGGAGGTAATGTAAAGGTATTCAGTACCATTTTCTCGAGCAGTTTTGAGATGAAAACATGTTTTCTCGAACATCCTTAAAACTCAACAAGTTACGACTGGAACTTGGAAATGGTTGTCAATGAAGTTACTTTTAGGCGTAATGTTGATAATATAGTCCTTATGTTTTATGAAAGTGTATCCGGGTACCACAATCAACCAGACTATCAACATACCCAATATACATGCCTCGAAGTAATTATAATTTAAAGTCGGTCACGCGTATAGACTAATTTCTTAAGGAAAAGAAACTTTAAATTATTTCGAGAAACATAATCAATGTAATCAAACCATAATCTAAAAGATAAACATTATCCAACTGGGTAAGTATAATCCAAATGAAACATAAATCATGAGCTGAACAATAGCTCTATTATTTCATTTGAGCCACAAAATTGGTGGTCTCAAAGAATTCATGTTTGTTTCGATATTTTCCTACAACGGGAGGAGAAATATTGGATTTAATTATCATATAAAATGATAGTTTATATGCTTATGGTTTGTATGAGCATAAATTGTGTGTCGAATCAGCAGGTTCGAAAAACACAAGTGCGAATGGTTCTCATTTATCGAACGACAGGTCGATTTATAGACACCAATTCATCATATGTATATAACCATATTCGGGGGAAAGATTATTTAGTCAACCCTTTTCGGTAGCTCTATTCGAATACAACCAGGAAAGACGGTGAGGGTGGACAGCGCTTGTGCGTATCGAAACCACCCATCATTAGGAGTCAGAAAAACCGTCTATCTTTCCTAGACATTGTAATGTGAATAGGTGAGCATATTTGGGGATGATTTATAATATCTTTCACTTGGGTAGTTTTAATACAATGCTCATAAGTCCGTATTTTTCGATTTGAGTTCGAATGGACTAATAGTGTAATTCACACATTGAATTACTAACAACAAATTAAAAGACTTATTTTACATTGCATTCTATGCAATAATGGTTTATAATTATCAGAAATAGAATTTCATTCAAACCAAAAAAATATGTTTAGTTATCATAATTAGTTACCATAAAGATATTCTTGTCAAATATGTAACCGTTAAAATTTCATTAATTTTAACTGTGAGATAAAACATAGGAAAAATTAAGTCTTATCAAATAACATTTGAATGTTACAAACATGTAAGAATGTAACTTTATTAATATCATAAAGATATTATAATGCTTAATAAAAAAATCTCTTTTTAATTAAACAATTTACTAATTCAAAAATGAATTTTGTCAAATGCATATATAAATTAATAGGTCAAGTGTAACATCCAAAATTTCACAAATTTTTAAAACTTTTTAAGTACAAGATTTAAATAAAAAGGTCCCAATATAAAACCCAATTATAAATGTTAACATTTAAAAAATATAATTAAAGCGGAAAAAGTTTTAAATAAAAATTAAGTTTAATAAATAATAATGTTCCACATCAGCACTCAGAAACGATACAACTGTCAACCGTCAACCTGCTTTTTTCCTTTGCCAGAACCTGAAATAATGGGGAAAGTTTTGGGTCAGCGGGGAAGCTGAGTGAATAATCTCAAAATGTAAACAACTACAACATACAATACATGAGGGCACACAAGTGAACTCCTACTAATTTACTACTCAATTAATTTCTCAGTTTTCATCTCTTTTAATTTATATAGCGCGCTTGTGTAAATCGAGTCGAGAGATCAACCTCGCCTCTCCTTACACTAAAATGCCACTCAGGCTACCACACAGAATTGCCACTCAGGCCACCACACAGATTTGTTATTTATTTTTATGTTTTCAACTCATAACATAAACCACTCAGATAGCCTTATCACATAGTAGCACATAATGACTCTGTACCGGCTCAGATACTCGGCACGTCTGTCTCAGATGAGTGATAAATAAAAACAGTCACTCAGATACTCAGATAACAGATCAATCACACAGAAAGTAAAAGTAGATCAAACAGTTAACCACATAAGTCATGCACGTATCGTTATAACTGAATACACGGTGAGAATACTCACCTCGAAACGTACGCTCCGAAGGTCTCTCAGCACCCTACAGTATCGTTCAGCTAGCGTCTAGCCGATCCTAAGGCACGAATTATAACCTTGATTAGGCTTAACCCAAAACTCATCTTAAAATATAAAGTATCTCAATTAGGAGACCCCTAATTAATAAATCATGCTAGTTTAATAATAACGAAGAATTTTCCTTGGTTAAAATAGTAATCCAACATTTCCCTTAATAAAAATGGTATTAAAACATTTCTCTTAGTTAAAATAATATTAAAAGATTTCTCTCAATTAAAATATTCATCTTAATTAAATTAATATTAAAAGTTGGCCATATTTAAAATCTGCCCAAGGAAGTCCATAACCCACCCTTCCTTATTAACAATACAATAATACGTATGATATAAAAGAATCAGAAACGGAAAAGGATTCTACCCACAAAGGCTCTTTTCGAATATCACTGTTCTTGGGACTTAGATACACTCGTTCCTGCTTCTGCTTGAGACTCTTCGCACGAAAAGAGATATCCACCGGAGAAAAGAAAAACGGCGACGGGCTACCACCGTCAAAGGTTGCTCGAGCTAGATCTCTCCTCCAAAACCGGCTGATCTAGATACTACTCTCGGAATACTCGGTTGCTCAAGACCAATACACGAACGGAAATATCTACGGGTTAAGACAGAATCGAAAGTTCGAACATGGAAGAAATGAAAGTGTAGCTCACCGGAAACAAAGCTTCGCCGGAAATGAGGCTTTCATCGGAAGAGAACGTACGGCGGAGCTCGGGAACAAAACTCCAGTGAAACAGAATAAAACTCACCGATAGAGCAAAAACGAAATGGTGATGGATGTTTTATACGTAACAGCGGCGGAGGAGAAGTGAGTGGCGGCCGGAATTTACGGTGGAGGAACTCAATAATCACGGTGGAAATGGAAGCGAACGGTGGCGGAAGTGCTCACCGGCGGAACCGGAAACGAACGGTGGCGGAAGTGGTATTCATGGCTGCTCGGAAAATCAAAACGGAAATGGGGAATGTGGTGTCCAACAATCAGAGAAAAATGATGATTTCGAGGGGAATTGTCGGCTACGAGATAGGGCAACATCCTTAAACCTTTATTTACTACACATGGGCCTTCTTAACGGATCTCCATTCCAAACGGACTCTTACTCCAAAAGTTGTAGCCTTGCCCAAATCTTACACCAAATTTAACCCGAGCCACTCCTCATTTACACACAAGTTTTGATACCAAAAAAATCAAAATGAAAAGTAACGATGGAAAATCATGACTAGGAACTATCGTTTTATTCTTTTAATTATAAATCCATTGACACAAATAAAAATATATTATATAAATAATCACCAAGAGGGGTAATATTTAAATCTTTAATTAACACTTTCGTATAAAATTTAACCCTCAAATTAAAATCTAAGAAATTAACAAGGATATAAGAGAAATATTTAGTTACCAAAATTTCGGGCGTTACATCAAGTCATTTGTATTATTCAATAAAGTCAATAATATTAAATTAAAATCAATGTCATTGATATTGAATTAAAAATGTGACAATTTGAAACTCCAAAAAGTAATTACACATTTAAATACCGTAGGTTTCAAAAAGAATCTCTAATTAATACTCCTGTTAACAAATTGGAGCAAATGACATTTCAAGTAAATGCGTCATTTATTTTTATTTATTTGACATTTTTCTTATTCATATAAATTTAATATAATAAAACAATGGAAAGATGGTAAACACAATAAGGAATTTGAAACTTCATTGCTTCACAAATTTTTTTACGAGTTCATATTATAAAGATACTTTCTTCATCTTGTTGGAGTTAACTTTGTATATATCCATTGAAAAAAAATCATTTCTTAAACTTTTTTAAAAGAATATGCAAGATTACCATCTCATATTATGGTTACTAGCAAATTAATACTATATATTTTTTTTTCATAACTTTGTTTTTATACAATCCAAAAATGTGAATGAATTTCACAAACAAATTGTTACTTTTTGTAAGCAAATATATTGTGAAGAGAATAAAAAATTTGTATGATCCAACAAATATATTGTTTTTTTTCCTTAATCCAACAATAAAAAGCAATATGTTTTTCATATCTATTTTATATTTCAAGTTGTATAAACTAAAAATAAAAATAATGGTTCATGAAAAACTTACTTGCAATATGTGTGAAGAACATTCTTTAACATTTCAATTTGTTGCTTATCGAACGACGAACGTAGAACGACTTGGAGCAAAGTGCCGATAACGTGTTGTAAACCAATTAGCTCAACTTGTAGAAACATCAAACATTCCAACAACATTCTCATTACACATGATACAAGTGATACAAGGATACAAGAGATAGTAGAGATACAAAGAAACAAGTATACAACACCACTATTTATAGGTAGAGTTTGGTTGATAAATGTTGTAACCTTTATGGACATAAAGTCTAGTAATGAAGGTGTTAAATGGTAATCAACCACATAAATTATGAGTTACAACAAGTTCCGTTTTCTCAGATTTTGCTGGTTTCACTTTACTTAGCCATCTTCAAAGTTTGATTCAGGGCATTAATACAACTGGATCAAATGGAGGGAAAAAAATTTGTGCATACTATATTGAATTTGGTGTACCATATTTTCAAGATAAATGTTCAAGATCACATTGGTGTTTACAATAGGCCTACCTTATAATTATGGCACAGGGCCACCAAAATCCATTGAAGGGAAGGGCTGGTTCGTCGGTCTCGGAGGCTCTGAGCAATCGTCATCCCCAATTCCCCATGATGAACAACGCGAGAAAAATCGATGCGTATAAGAAATGGTAAATGATCCGGAGCTCATTTGGTTGTCTAACCAGATTTCAGTATCCGGATCGATTAATATAATTGGAACGGAACACTCGTATCGATTCATCTCTATTATTTTTCTATTTACCTACTAAAACCCTAACACAAAATTTACAAATCAACAAAACCTCCCACCTTTCCAATACCCAGTAGAGATTATTAGCTGTCGGAGATTTTGTAACGCCACCACCGCGTCAGATGAATCTAATTGTGATTTGAAGTTGTTGCTCAGGCCTAGAGTATGCTGCAATAACTGAAACTTCATTTTGCTCTAATTAATTTCCGATGGTTGTTGAGGAAGATGGTGATGGGGTGAGGGAATGATGTTGGTGGGTTGTCAGATTGTACAGATCATATGAGGATGTTTGAATCTAAGGATCAATGATTAATATGAAAGGTGAGAAAGATTAGGTGGAGAAGAGTGTTGAATGAATGTGGTTTGGGGATGGTAAGAAAGAGAAAGGTGAGACATGGGAGATCTTAGGAGGAGGAAAAGAAAGAAGGGAGATGAGTTTTAAAAATAAAAAAATAAATGGTATTTTGGTCATTTCAAAATATTTAAAAGCTCGATTTAACATCCGTTAGGATTTTGGACTAAAAATAATACGAAGTGCAAACCACAGTGACCACGAGTATAATTCCTAGAAGTTAGGGACCAAATCCAAAACTGTTAGCAAACCACAGAGACCATACATGTAATTTACTATTTTTTTGTTAATCATAGCCCCAAATGCAATGGTTAGCATTTTCCACTAAATTATAATGTAATTTAAATCAGTTTACTTTTTTTTTGAACGACAAACACACAGACCCTCTACAGTACTCCTAAATCTATATCATTTTGTTCACAGTGAGACTCGAACTCATAACCACACAGGCCAAAGGGAAACCACCTTCCAACACCTTATACCACTAGACTACAAGCCCTTTGATAAATCAGTTTACTTTTTAATGATTCAGTTTTAATTTTAAGAATTGAAAACTAATTAGTTTCATCTATTTAATTCGTATGAAACCGATAACATAACTACCTAACTACAACGTATATGTACATATTAATTATTCTCCAAAACCTAGGATAAATAATTCTAAATGAAAATAAATAGCCAATAGATTCAATAAAGAAATAAGCATTATTAGAGAGAGTGACCAATGGGCAAGTACCTAGTGGCAGAAACTCCATAGCCACGTTCCGATCGTAATTATAGCGATCATCCAAAAATTATTTAAAAATCGAATCTAATCCACTTTCCAGATACTTCGTGTCAATTCAATTGTATCCTATCGAGTATTATTGGAGGTAAATTGCTACTCTTTCGTCTTATTACGTCTCCACGTCAATCACGATTCAATCCAATTCTCAAACAAACAACTGATCAGATTCAATCCTCGATTTTAATGGAGGTTATTTCTCTAACTGCCTCACTTCTTCAATATCTCTCCCCTCTTGCACCAACTTCAATGTCGCTATCAGGTATTTTCTTCACTCTCCCCTGTTTTCTCAAAGATTCATCACAGCGATCGAATTTTCATGTGTGTTTTTTTTGGCTCAAATATCTGATTCGTCAATTTAGTCCATATTAACCTCAATTCTGTTTTGGATTATTGAAGTACGATGTTATCTGGTTTTGAATTTTGCCATATGTTAAGAAATCTAATTTCTACAAAAAAAGGACAGATTGTATTTGTTTTTTAGTGTTTGACCACATGTAGGTTGATTTAAAATCTTAAGATAGCTTATATAAGTATCTTAATAGGCAAAATTTGTTCTCGAGATCTACTGTTTGTGTTCAATTTTGGTAAAATTGATCTAATTTATAAACCTGATGTGCTACAGATTAGATTTTTAAAAGCTCTTGTGATTCAAGATGTCAGCATATGGCCATCAGATGGAACGCGAGTATTCTGCTAGAACTGTCTCAAGTGGTGAAGGATCTGGTTTGCTTAAATCTATATTATTATTTAATATTTGTTATTTAAAGTTAATAATATTGGTAAAAAGGTTTACATTCCATCATTAAATGTTGTTCTTGTTATATTTGTATTTGTATAGATATGGGAAGTCAATTTAGAATGGAATCTGTGATCTACATGTCATCATGTGCTGCAACTATCTTCATTGGATCACTCCTAATAGTCGGGATTCTGTTTATGACTTTACTAATTGCATTAACCGTAATGTTACAATCATGTCAAAGTAAGGAAGCTGGAGTAGTTGAATCATTTAAACCTGATTATCATCATAATAATCACGATTATTGCAAAATGGCTGCCTTAAACGCCGAGATTAATAACTTTGAAGAACATTTTTTGCCTGAATTGTGTAAAGACGTTGCTATTAAGTACATAAAAGAAGGTCATTACATGAGAGAATTAAACAATTCAGTGTCATTAGTTGAGAATTACTTCAATGGAATTACACCGAATAATGATGGTCACGATTTGGTGTTAATGGACATAGATGACTTCCTTCCAACTGACACTTTGCGTGAAAATCCATTGTTATACGGGTAATCAAATGTTTATTTTATTGGTTTTGAATGACGGTCTTTTCATAAGACACAACATTAAAAATTTATACATATAACTATAACAACCTCCTTAATTTTAGAAATTACACATTTCCATAGATTAGCGTGCAACTGTTTATGCATTACAGACATCCATAAGAGCTGTCATTATCAAAACCCTTATTTTATTTATTAATAATTGGAGTTATAAAACGTAAGGGGCTAATAAATTAAGTAATTAATGATGTACTTTTTAATCTTTTGGTGTAGATACAGTCGATATAGTTGTGATGATTGTGTTAAAGAAGCAAAACATATGAAACATGTTTTCTTGGTTGAATTATACACAAAACTTAAATCGAATGGATGGCCGATAATTTTGTTATCAAGAAAGCCTGAAAAGTTACGAGATGCCACCGTTGAGGATCTTACGTCAGCAGGATGTCACGGTTGGTCAAAATTAATCATGAGGTAATATTCGGTTAGTAACTTTTAAATTAACTATTTGTCATTTTTTTATAAATTGTTATTAATTGGTGTAGATCAAACGAGGAGATTAAAATGGATACTCGTGATTTTTTTTCGAAACAAAAAATGGGAATTCAAGCGGATGGTTATCGTATTAAGGCTGTGATTAGCAGCCATATGGATGCATTATTGGGCGCTTTTATCAAAACAGAAAATTTCAAGCTTCCAAATCCTCTTTCTGTTGCTCTAAATCAGAGCTTAATGATGAATGCACAAAAATAAGGAATTTGGGTGTTGGGAAGGAGAATTTGCTTATTGTAAATATGTTTGTTGAGAGTATTTTTCGGGGCACAAGATTGGGAATCAAAAGAGATTATTTTTTATATTTTTTATAATATTTTTTTTTCTTCCTGTGTTTGTATTATTCAACATGGAGACCACACATATTGCATATACTATTTTTTTAGTTAAAAAAGGCAGGTTTGTTAATTATGTATATTTTAGAGATGGTAATTTTTTCACCATATATTTTGATCTACATTACAATAATGTCTTTATATGTTTGTACCGTCTTCAGTAATACTTTTATAATGTGATAAAACATCAAAAAATGTTGTGTAGAAATTAATTCTCAAGCGACATTGTCACAAACTCAGAGTCAAATATTAATCTAGCTACTTTTAAATACCATTAGTATGTGGTCTTCTCACAACATGTTTTCAATAATTAAGCTGTAAATAGGCACGTACCATTGTAGTTGAAACGATGGAAATTCATTTAAGCACCATAATTTTTAAGTCTTACATCATAAAGTTCAAGTTTTATAGCTTAGTGTATAACTGTGTTTAACAATGGTTGTGGTGGTTACATTAAAAATTGTGGTGTAAACATCACTCCCTTTGAAACAATAGGTGTGAGTCAATTAAAGTTGAAACAATAGGTGTGAGTCAATTAAAGACTGACATGTGTACAGATTAGTTAGAGTTTGTTATAGAGTTAGTTGCATTTCCAATATGTGTGTAGACGGTACATGTACATGTGATTATTATGATGAGACATACTTTATATATTCATATGACATTTCTCTCTCAAACTATTCCATAAATCGATGGTTTGGAGAAGCTCATGCTATGGTATTTTGTGCATATTCAGTTCCGACCACTAAGCACACCTCGTTTGCATCTCTCTTTGCTAAGCTTTTTCTCACCAATTCGTTTACTAATTTGTATTTTTTTTTAAAGGTCAAGTGATAAAACTTAGAGTTCTAGGGATAAGTGATTCTTTTAAACCTCCTGGTCATCGACGGAACAAAAATTCAAGCTTCAAGTTTTAGGGATAAGGTACTTAAATATATTTGTTATTTTAAACTTTTTGAAATCCCCTGGTCATTGATGCCTTGAGGAAACAAAAAATGTTGAAGAGTTCACATACTTCCATAATTTTTACCAACAAAAAAAAAAAAAAAAGATTTTGTAGCGAGTACTCGGTTACTCCGTGAGTACTTGTTTCAGGAATCTATATATAAAGTTATAAAACATATAATATACATATAGTTTACGTAATTTTAAATCAATACATATTATTTGATAAGAGTTTAAACTAAATTATGGTGTACATGATTAATAGCTTATTTTTATTTGTGTTGGCCCAATACATATTCAAATACTTAGCCCAATGTCTATTTAAATACTCAGGCGAATGACTTACAACATGTAATAGTTAGTATTTGTTATTAAGTGCTTATTAGTGTTGGCCCAACATATATTATATCTTGTCCCATAGATACGACCATCTAGAAGCAACACATCGCCTGCCGATTTCTGAAACACTGCCTATTCTTTTCCTCTTCTTCATGCAAGAAACCCTGCTGCAACAGTACAGATCTCTGCCACCGTCGCTGAATATTGATGCTCGGTGGTAAGTCCCCGTTGCTAACTGATTTTGACCGCTTAACACCGCCGTTGACCGAATATTTTGACCCGTTTTTACAACTGTTTTAAAATGTGATGTTGGGGACTTTTTTTTTTTTTAAATGTGAGGTAGAGATTTTTTGGCTTCTAAGGGACAGTTTATGTAATTTGTTACTATGATATAAATCAAGTTAGTGTATAATTGATAAACGATTAATCATGATCAGACCGGCTGACCAGCACAGGCTCGAATTGGTGGAGATTGTGCCGCTGTTGTGAAGCCATGTGTGCTGCTGTGGCTCGTGGGCATAATGGTGTTCGTGGTGATCAATCTAATCGTCATTCCGGTTAGGATCACTGTTTTCTTTTCTTTTTTATTATAATATAAACTCTATTAATAACAAAATTACAAGAATATAGTCCAGATCTGTTACGTAACAGCCTTATTTTCCCTTTTTTTCTTCTTTTGAAATTTTCAAGTTTTTATAAGTAATTTTGACTATTGTATTATACATTGCCTTTATATTATTCAATATATATCATTTATATGATTGTTGCATCATAACTATTCAACGATATTGTTAGCCGGTTCAACCGACCGGTTCCCAACCGGTTCGACCGTGTTTGAAGAATTTCCCGGTTCTATTAGAAATCCGGGTTTTAAAACATTGGTTAGGATACTTGCTTCCTGTTAAATCTGTAAGTTATCTTTATTTTTCTTCATGTTTTTATATTCTTAACATGTAATTACTTTCTAATTAATATGTTACTTTAGCCAAACCAAAAAATAAGTGAGGTCTATCAAAAGGAAAGAATATAGAGGCAGCTTGGAAGGGGGACTTATAAGAGAAGAAGAATGACTTATAACGAAAGACCAACTTATAGACATACCGTATAATGGTCGTATAAGATCTTGGTGTGACGAATTTCTACTGACAACGGATCTTAACAAATAAGGATCTCAATATATTATAATCTAATCACAAAAGAATGAGCGTTTAATCCCGAATGCTCGTTATCTTGGGGAGGACATTGCGATTGTCAATATGCGGTGGTACTTTCATATGACGTATTTAGATGAGTTTATAGAATCATGTGTATGTATATGGGCCCACCAATCCAATGTGAGCTCATAATGCTGGAAAGTAATGTAACATCTTATGAGTGGAAAAAGATGATCAATGGGCTTTCTTCAACGGGTCACAAGAGGTTAAATTGGGCCGACCCGGTTTTGGTTCAAGCCTTTTATTTTCAGTGGAATGTTTTTTTCTTGCAATTTTTTGGTTTCCATGGATACGATTAAAGAGCGATTTTACGAAACGCATCTACCTGGATCTTCATATGAGTATGGTTTGACAAATACCATTTACACGTTCATAGAAATGGGTGGTTTCTTCACTCTTACTCATAAATTTTTTGTTTTGTTAAAATCAACATATGGAGACTTAAAGATTTTCGTAGGACCAAATGGGAGAAATTGTAGTCGATAAGCCTGTAGAGTTATGTGTGTTCAAGCATATATAATCCTTACCGGAATGGGAAGATCACAACCAGATTTGTATACGCTTGAATACACATAACTTGAGAGGCTTATTGATCATATTTTCTCCCATTTGGTCATACAAAGATCTTTAAGTTTCCATATGTTGATATTATCAAAAGAAAACCTATGAATAAAAGTGAGAGAAATGAGTAGCTTGTATTTTTCAATCCGTACTCATATGAGCATCCAGGTAGAATTGTTTCGCAAAACCTCTTTTTAACCGTATCTGTAGAAACCAAATAGTTGCAAGAAAAAAGATCCCAATAAAAATAACGGGCTTGAACTGAAACTGGGTCATCGCAATTTGACATCCTACGACCCGTTGAAGAAGGCCCATTGATAATCTTTTAACATTTATAAGATGTTACATTACTTTTCAGCATTATGAGCTCGCATTAGGCCCATATACGCGTGCACGATTTTTAAACTCGTCTAAATACGTTATATGAAAGTCCTACTACACATTTACAACCGTATTGTCTTCCACAAGATATCGAACACTCAGGAATAAACGATCCTTCATTTGTGATTAAATTATAAATGTAATGAGATTCGTCTTTGTTAAGATCTGTTGTTAGTAAAAACTCATTACACCAAGATCATATACAACAATTATACGGTATTTCAATATATTTGTTTTTCGTTAAGAGTCCTTTTTTCGTCTCTTAATTAATGAGACGAACTGCTTGACAGCTGTTTCTACACTTGTTAAACCATGTAAGTGGATCCATGAGACGAATTGCTTGACAGCCGGGTTTTAAAACATTACCAAAAACGCTATAATCGATAATATTCGTTAGTAACTTTTAAATCAACTAATTTTCATATTTTATAAATTGTTATTAATTGGTGTAGATCAAACAAGGAGATTAAAATGGATACTCGTGATTATTTTTCGAAACAAAAAATGGGGATTCAAGCGGATGGTTAACTAAACCTTCGTCTATTGATCATATGTTATTCTAATCACTTCATCATCGTAGCGGCTCATAATTTAAGTGATAGGCGAATTTTGTCTGTAAAGTATTCCGTTAACTAAAAAACCATTGCAATTCAATCAATTGCGTTAACTAAAAACCCTATAATCGATAGTATCGACCATTATTTAACTATCAATTCGCAGATTTGGGTAAGCTATATTTATGGAATCCCTTTTCAGTGTTTGTTCAAATTCATTGTATTCATCAACTCAAACCCATAAAATACAACCTTTTTACCATTCCTGGCTTCTGCTTTTCTTCCATTCAGTTCGAAATCACAACCCCAGATTTGGGTATCCTTAAAACCCCAAAAATTTTATAATTTCCAGCCGTTTGTAGTATCAAAAAAGAAAGCGTTAAATTGTTGTAGTGCAGATGAACTATTAGCAACGAGTTCTGATGAAAAAGAGCATTTAAAAAATGGTATTGGAAGAAAATATCTTGCGGTTTTTGTTTCAGGTGCTGGGTCGATTTTTCGTGCTGTTCAGGGAATACTTAGCGGTGATGTTCAAGGACAATTTTTTGTTAGGGATAGGGTTTTGATTTAAGTGTGTTTTTGTGTGCAGATATGAAGAAAAGAGAAAGGAGATGGTGAGAGTGAGGGTAAAATTGTCAATTTAAAAATTTAACAGCAAATTTTAATGCTTGTTAGTATTAGGGATCAAAACCAATACGAAGTCCAAACCACAGTGACTATGGGTGTAATTTCTAATACTTAGGGACCAAATACAAAGCAGCTGTCAAACCACAGGGACTATTCAGGTAATTTACTCTTTAATATAACCAATAAATCTTAACCTATATATGAGGTATAGGTTTGAAATTCTTTTGCCAACTAATCAATTTCAAGCTCTCTCATTGGTCCCAATGCCACATGTAATTCCCCTATTGGCTAGGAGGCATCCTCCCTACATTCTATAACAAACCGGAAATTTCAAACCTCCTCCTGCACTATAACAAGAAACACTATAATTACGGGATTTTATCAAACATCCTCAACCCTATTCCTCCGCCGTATCGCGTCCGCCGCTCCGCCGCAACAACACCGCCACAACCGGAAGCAAAAACATAAACACAAAATATCTTCAAACACCCCTAATTCGTATGCAAGAGGACGTATCTCCAGCACCGCCCGATTTCAACTTCCCCTGCCCCCTTCAATCTTCTATGGCCGACAGTATTGATGCTGATTCGGTTTCCATTACTTAATTATTTGGCAGACTCATTTAAAGTCATCAATCACTCGACACAAGGCTCATATAATGAAGTTAGACTTGATATTGAGATTATTGGATAATGATGAATTGAGCCCTGAACGAGTCAATGATGTTAAGGATTTCTTGGACGATTATGTAGAAATAAATCATACCAATCTTCCTTATATCTCAATAGTAACGATCGTTGCAGGAAGATTTTGATGAATTTGATGATGTTGACATGCTATACAAACACCTTACGATTGCTTGAATCCAATTGGTAATTTGATTAATTTGATTAATTTGAAAGGAGTGATTTTGATTGAGATTTGTAACTGAGGATTTTGATTAGGGTTTTATATGAGATGGTGGAGACCTGCTGTTTCATGTACGAGGGAGGTAAAACAGAATATAAAACGGGGGTGTGTACGGCTTTTTATAAACTGGTTAACATTCTTGCTATATATCCATTCGAGGTAAATTTACTCCCATTGCATTTCTAAATTAGTCATGAAACTTTAGCAATCTTTACTAAAACCATCCAACTTAATTTATCAGTTTTAAAATGTAATTAATGTGTACTCGCCAATTTATTTAGAATTGTGTGCTTCATACGAGGGTAACAAATACCTGCTTTCCAAAACTGACAAACTATAGGTGCTGCACAAATTGGTGCAGTACAGCGACGATCTTCACCATCAACTGTTGACTGTTCTTGTTCAAAGCCTCCATCCCGATCAACATTTATTTGGGGCTGTTTTGGTTAACTTGATATCCAGAGTAAATTTGGCTCAAATTTAACAGCATTATCATCGAATTCTGTATACCAGATTGTTTAAAACGTTAAATTTTTAGACTTTATTGTTTAAAAATGTTACCAAGTGTTTATAACTTCATTTTTTCACAAACTGAATATGTATAATTGAAAGAAAATAAACAAATCCAATCACTAAAAAATGTGTTTAACTTACCACCTTTATTTTATTTGTTTAACTAGCCATACTAAAGGACTGCTAGAAAGGCAGAAGCTTGGAATGTTGTAGAGAGATCCATGAACTCACATCTTCAGGGACTACATCTAATTATTTATATATCCAATTTATGTTCTATCTTTATTATTTATTTATGAGTTAAAATTCACAGGAAACAGAGGCAAAAGCTGCAGGGTCAAATGAAAGAGAACGTAACGATTGGCACAAACATTAACGTTCATGCGTTAATTCCAGTACATATGTATCCGGCAGCTGGCGAATGAAAAACATTGTTCCGTCACCGAATGAAGCTTTGAAAAGAAGCCAAATGGGCCTCGAGAGTCGAGACAATACGTTTTCTTCATCAAAATCCGATAGCTAGAACAAAATCGACATTTGAGAATGGTAAAGTAGTTGTTATGGTATATTCTTTTCTCATCTTTTATTTTAATTGTAATTAAGGGTTGACTTTTTATGTGCGAGTTTGACTAACATAGTATCGAGTGCTAGCAGTTTGGAGGAAAGTTTTTACGTTCAAGCATCTTTGGATACACTCTAAGAAATGGAGAAATCCTTGAGAATCAGTTGTAAATTCATTCTGTATTATCTACGAAGCAAAACATCAAATGCATTTGAAACCGTCGTTCGAATAAAAGAGTGAACTTGCTTCTTATATGTCAAGACTGACATGTTTCACATCTTTCATATTTTTTTATAAATTATGTATTCAAGTATAATTGTTATCATCATATAAAAAATTTAACATTATTTAATCAACACATATTTTTTTGTTAAAACATCTTTTCATGATCCTTACGACAAATATTTGTAGAATGATTAAACAGATATGAATGTAAAGTATGTTGCTCTTTTAGTCAGGAGAAAACCCTTTAAAGGAAACATGCTTAACTAATGTTACAAAGACGTAACTTATTTATTTTTTATAACTTAAATCAATTATATTAAGGCGTCCATGGAATAATTAATGGATGACATGTGTGAAGTTTAGAAGTAAGTAGGCATATGAGTAGGAAGAAAAGGTAAGAAGAATTATCATTTCTCTTTATAAAACTAACAAGTTGCTATGTTAATACAAATCCCATTTATATAGGATTTATATTAATTAGGATTTGTATGTTACAAAGATATTTACAAGTTCTTTGAACCGTGTATTATCATTTTAAAAGTAACAGACATGCGGACAAATATGCATTAACAAAAGATCTATATTACTTAGAACTAATTATATTAAATATGCACCTATATATTGAAAAATGTTTTGACTTTACTTATATAGATGAATAACCAAACTGGAAACAGAACATCACTCATTGGACCATGTAGAAACTTCTGAAAGTTTGGAGTTTCAGAAAGCTCTTTAGGTTCAAAAAAATATGGTGGTTATGGTTCGATTATAAAGAAGTTTTATTTCGTCTCTAAATTTCATATACCATTTATTCATGTATTAAAAATTGTTTCTTATCATTTGAATTATGGATTGTTATGTTATTTCAATAGTATCACTATTTTGTTATTTTTCTATCTCTTGAAGCATGCCCACCCATTCAGGCGGGCTTTGAAACTAGTATGTATATATTAGTGATAGTGATTAATACTACAAGTTTTACATTATATATAATACTAATAAGATTAAAAACAATGAATATAAGATAGCTTAATGATACAAATCCACATTCTTATGATCTTATCCAAGAGGTCTCGTACAGTGAATAATTTCTTTAAATGAGATTATAAGTATAAATTATAAAAATTTTAGGGGTTAAATTATGTAATCTGAAAATGTCAACAACACTTTTTATATTTCATTCATTTTTTTATACTAAAAATGCTATTTTCTTAAACTTTATGATTCATATTTTAAAACTTAAATTTGTATAGTTCATACATTTCACCTTAAACTTTTACATTACCAAATAGTTCATTTATTTTTTTTACTATAAAGTATTTGAACTAGGTTTCACTTTATTTTATTTTTTTACAAATAATGAATCTTAAATTGAATGTGAAAAAGTGTCTTAATATCCACAGCAACGCAAGGGAAGCTAATGACTCGTTAAGAACAATAATGATAATCAAAATATTATTTTTGATCTTTTAAGTAAAATATTTCCAAAACGTAATATGTCCTCCTATTTGGATTGCATGTTTATTAAAAAGTATTCATAGTCATATTTTATTAACAATGGTTTCATTGCATGTTATTCAACCGTTTTCAATGACAAGAACAAATCCTATGTCAAGGAACAAAGAGAATGAAGTGACTATTTTGCCCTTCTTCCGGATGATGCAGTCATAATCATCCTTAAACATTTTCTGTCTGATAGACTTCGTTACAAGTATCGAACTATCTGCAAACGATGGTATGGGTTAATTACTAACGAAATCCTTTTAAATCATTCTTTTATAATAACCGAGGATCAAGAAGGAAATCAAATTGTTCGCCTCATGTGCATAGAGCAAGAATTAGATGCACTCAAAGTGAAAGGTCAAAGCATTGACTTACGCCACAAAGGTCGTCTTAGATCATGGTGCAATGAGTATATATAGTTAACAAACCTATACAATTCAAATTGGCAATACGTGTATAACCTAATCAAATAGGAAGGAACTTTCATTCAGGAGTGTTTCATACCACATGATGGAGGTTGTCATTGTTCTATAGGACTCTCTTATGACATCTTTAAACGTGTTTACAAGATCATTCACTTGCATATGGGCCAACCAATTAGATGCGAGGTCACAATACTGAGAACTAATGGAACTATCTATGATTGCTATGGTGAGATGATCGATGGGCCTAGTTCATGGGGGCATAGAATGTCAAAGTGGGACGACCTAGTTTCGGTGCAAGGGCGTTACTTTTTTTGGGACGTTTTCTCATGTAATTACTTGGTAGCAAAGGACACCGTCAAAGAAAGATTTTACAATAAACTTTTACCTGGATGCTCTTATGAAAAGGGACTAACAAACACAAGCTACTCATTCATAGAAATGAGAGGCTTTCTAAGTCTGCTTCATACGCTTTCTAACTATGGTGTATACGCCTTCCGACTTACGTGTGCTCAAGTGTTTATACACCCGGTTGTGATCTTCCGATACAGGTGTTGAGCCTTTTTATAAGTGGGCGGTATATAATCGTTTGTAGGAAACCAGAAGGATACTGGAGCTCGCTATATTACTATGATCTTGAGGATGGAAGCATGAGGAGGCTTGATATTCATGTTGCACGTGCTGACCGTTGCCTAGTGCAATCGATTTCACGAAGTTTCGTCGATTGATCGATCGGGGCAAACATATATGCATGCTGTTTATACCAAAGGATTACTTCATTTTATGACATTTTTTAGAAAGAAATAGTGATGCTTGTCTTTTTGTTGTTTTAAAGTAGTTAAACATTTAGGTGTATAGTGATTATGGTGATGAATGGTGGTAAGTAGTTACGGTGGATAGTGAAAATAGTGATGGTAATGTGTGGTGGTGCGTAGTTATGGTTAATAGCAATGATATTGATTGTGGTGATGAGTGGTGGTAAGTAGTTGTAGTGGTAAATGAAATAATATGAGTTAGTGATTACAAAAATAATATAATGCGGTGTAGTCAATTAATCAATATCGATCTTAATAGCTTAGTTGGTTAAAAGCACTTTGCTAATAATACGAAGGCATCAAGTTCAAGTCATGGATCACCCTATTTTTAATAAACATAAATACGTTTAAACATAGCAAGTTCGAGCACTTTGCAAAATGCATTCTATACTTTAAAATCAAAGATAAAGGTAAATAATATGTCTTAGCTAAGCCATACGGTCCAATATCATTCTTTAGCAGTTATTTATAAAAGTCTCAACGGTGGGCAAACATTTCTGAGTTGCGGAAAGTTTTTCAAAAGTGGGCCAAATTTTTTGGTGCAAGTCAGGTTCTCAAGAAGAGTTTTTCTTTAAGATTAAATCGTAAACCAAATGAAACCAATTTCAGTTTGAAGAAAATGTAACTATAACTCAAATCAATCAAAATTTAAATTCCCGTCCTTAGTTCTCTCAACTAAACCTTAACCCAGAAATCTCAACGCTGTTCTTCCTTGTCTTCCACTATAAAACCTTCAAACATAAATAAAACCCAACCTCTGCTCAAATCATTATTCCGGAGAATTTCCACAGTAAACGATTTCGCTAAGGGCTTCACGCAAACTTTTATATCACCCTCCTTGTAGTACTACTTACAGTTGCCATTTATATGTTGCGGCACTACCACTTTTGCCTTCACCATCTTCTTAATCAGAAGCTCATCGAAACCCTCACAGGAGATGGTAACGGTGTTGGCCGTTTGTTGAACCACGATTGAGTCTTCTGGAGAGGCAAAATACCCAACTGGAACTGGAAACACTATTATCCCTTCTTTCAATCGTCGTATGATACGTGGTTCAGTGATGTAAACCATCTCCGTGTTCTCGGTTTTCCAGAGGTATTTGATGGCATTCCCTGTAAACAACTCAAATTTGTAAAGAAATTGGAACAAAACTAAACAAATCATTTGGTTTGGTTGCTTATAAACGTTTTAGTAGACATTCTATTTCAAACGAAATCAAAACCAAACTTACTCCATGTTTATCAACAGATCAAAACCATACAAATGATTTTTGATTTTTAAATCATTTTATAAGAAGTCTTATTTCAAATCAAATCAAAACCTACTCTTCATCAACAGAACAAAACCCCACACTTGATTTTGTTGTTCAAATCCTTTTAGAACATATTTTAAATCAAATTAAATCAAAGCCTACTACTTAGTTCATCAACAAAACAAAACCACACATATCATTTGGGTGTTTCAATCATTTGGTTGATTTCACTTACATAGTTTTCTGCAGAAACGGTTTCCATGTTTTCCCATGTTGTTCATAGCTCTTCTTTTCCAAAAAACGGGTTCAAGTGTAAATGGGGCAGAAATGGTGAAGAGTGCAAATCGGGCAGAAATGGCGTATCAAGTGCAAATGGTGAAGAGTGTGAGAAATGGTCGTATCAAGTGCAAATGGTGAAGAGTATGAGAAATAGCGAAGAGTGCAAATTGGGCATAAATGGCGTATCAAGTGCAAATGGTTAAGAGTGTGAGATATGGTGAAGAGTGCAAATTGGACAGAAATGGCTTATAAGTGCAAATGATGAAGAGTGTGATGGTGTAGCAATTGGTTTCATGGTCAGAGATGCTCTAAGCCCAGGCCCAAGTCCTACTTAGTGAAACTTAGTCAAACTACATAAATCATTCTTAGACTTTACTTTAAAAAATGTAGATTATGTTTAATTTTTATCCGAACTTTTATAAATATGGATATTGTTTTACTCAACTTATATTACTATTAATTAAAAATATGATATATTTATTTAGTAAAAATAGCAACTATAAAAGGAAAATTATCTTTTCGCTTTTCAAAGAGAAAGGAAAATTAATACTTTTAAGGAAGTTTAGAGGATCTCCAATATTAAGACTGAAAGTAGTTGCAAAAACTTACTTAAATTGATACATAGATAGAATTTCAACTAAATATTGATAAATAAGTTTAGATAAAGCTTTTCTTATGTTTTATAAGCAAGAGTTTTTTGTAAACATTCAAATAAAATACTTTATAAAAAACGTCCATTATAAGTAGAGATGCTCTTAGTACTAACCCAAGATGCTCTTGATACTACCCCTTACTATTAAGCACTTACTCGTTTAAAACTACATTATTGAGTTTTTAGTATAGAGTTAATATATAACAAAGACCAAATTTTTTTGAGATGATACGATAATATTTAGGTGGTTTTATTATCATTTTCATTATAAAACAGTGTCAAAGATTGTTACTATTTCAATAATAATATTGTTATTTTATATCACAAAAACTTAAGTGGTCCTCTTATATATTAGGATGAGCATAGAAGGTTACTCGATTTCGACTGAAATCGGAACATATTATAGCAGTTCCCCTATTGTTGGAACTGGAACAAGAAGCTGGTTCCAGTTACTATAACTACTAATTATCTCCTTTTAGTATAATGAAATAACACATTTGCAAATACTTTTATTTTTGAACATTATTAATTTTATTTAGTCAGAAGATATACTAACTACCCAATTTAATTTAATTTAATTTAAACCTTGTTACAATATTTTGCTTAAAATATATATAAAGTTAACAATATATCACTTAACTAGCCTATAACCCGTGATGAATCACTGGTGACTTATAAAAATTTCATAAAATTACGTACGCGACACATATTCCTCTTAAAATTAATCCTTTTTATTTAACCCATTTGACGTAAATCACAACGAATATTTACCCATTCATAAATAACTGGGTCAAACATGTTATTGATCTTGAGCAGCAGAACTCTCCAAATCCATTTGTATCTCTTAATAACTTGAGCATCAATGAAGCATAACTATTCACATCATTTGTCAACAAAATATATTTCCAAATTCAAAATAAAAAATGAAATAGTCTTTGTTACAAATTGGACATATCATTATAAAAATTATAGTAATTACTAATTAGGTAAGAAATTTCATTTGATTGACTCTTTATAAACATAACTATAAGGATTGTCAATTTAAATATTAGAAATTACTCAGTAAGACTTAGCTCGTTCGACTTCAAAAATCAAACTTACCCTAAGACCCATTTCTTTAGCTTATTCATAGTTGAAAATTGTTTCAATCGAATTAGAACTCTAGAGTCAAGAAGCTTGTTTGGAGTCACACTATCAACTTAACCCAAAGTATGTCCTATGAAAAAAGTCAACCATTGAGTAAATGGTTTATAATGATAAGGGTTAATTATTGTTAAAACTCAAAACAAATAAAAATATATAAATGGATTAAAAGGTCGAAAGTTGCTTAAGTGCATTCAACTATTTACAACCTCCTAAATAAATTAAAAGTCAAAACACCTAAAGTATTTTACACGAAAATGCAATATGTATTGATCAAAATGTTGGATGTATAAGACCTACTGTTCACATACACATTTGTTCATTAATTGTAGTAAACTTCATTAGCTTCATTAACTTTATTTAATCCAAATTCTCAAGATTATCCATATTCCATGATAACACATCATGTACTACAAATTTGTACCCCTACATAGCTCAAAGATGACATAACCTGTACTAATTAGCAAAAATATGTACCCCATACATTAGTTTCATGTACAGTCTCATTAAATCATCAAGTAAAAATAACATTCTCATTGAATTGAAATATAAATCAGAAGCCCAACATATATACTAAGTTGTTGATTAGTTAGAAGTGCAACAGTTAATGCTTCGGTTTCCAATTCCATATCTCTAAGTCGATATTAAAATAGAAAAGTTCTAATCTTAAAAGTTTTGTCAAAGTCAAACCTTGACTTGAATTTCAGTGACCATCTATATTTTGTATGCAGTATTTGAACACAAAGACCAAACCATAGTTGCATATATAGTGAATCAAAAGGGGTCACCTGGATAGTACGTGTCTAGACTCTAGATCATCATATCGAGAACCATCTTTAGGCATGTAATTTCTCATAATCTCGTATTTTCCCTGAGACAACATATAATAATTATTAGCATCATCCTACAATTAATTGTTCAATAGCTTCGATTTTAAAATTACCCGTGAATAAAACCAGAAAACTCAGTAACTGGAATATTATTGGTATTTATTGTTCTTCTATAAGTATAAAAGAAATATGAACAAATCCTTAGCGACCTTGACCCGTTTGACCAATTCCCCTTTAACCTGTCTTTTATATTACCCTTTATAAATTAAACATAACCCGATAAACCAACTAATAAATAAAGGATCATATGTACCTTAGTATGGGTCCGGGCCAATGTATTTTGATTGCGAATTATCGGGGATTGAAATTTGTTCTACTTAAAAGCATGACTAATTCCGGAATTTAGTTAATTTTATAGAAAATAGAGTCAAAATTCAATTTGGTATAAATTGTTGATTTGTTTCCAAAAATTGGATAAATTGATATTCTGATAAAATTCTGTTATTTGTTTCAAAAATTGCTCGTGTTTTACATTTTATTTAAAAACGTATGATAATTCTAGTGAGCATTTTAATATTAATTTGGATTGAGTCTAAAATGACGACGGAATGGTAAAATACCTGTAAAATACTTTTATTCATTGTGAATACTAAATAACATAGTCGGCGTCTATAAACTTTTTGATGTCCTGCATACAGAACTATAAATGAGTTTCTCTACATGATACAAGCTTAAATGTTGAACCATCCGTATATAAATGTGGCAAGAATAAACATTCTAAATTCTTATTTTAAACTTTTTAAATAATGAAAAACAATCAATATACAATGAAAACGATTAAAAAGCTCAACGCCATCCACGTACACCTTAGGGCAACATCACAAATGCTTTTATCACGCTATATGGTCAAGCACAAATTTACATTTTAAAGAAATTAACACCACTAATGCTAATTATTTCCAATGTATACATATATAGTTATGAACCCTATTTGAAACAAAATACTTACTTGGATGTAAAAAAAAGAAGTGAATAAGCTGTTATTAGCAGCAACGTGAGCCGTTGCAGCAAGAAATCTGATGTACATGAGCCGTTGCAGAGAGCAGAGTTGCGATTTCTCATCTCTACAATCATCATTTTAGTACACACCTTACAAGTAGTACATGATCGCCAGCAAAAAGCCTTCTAGAGTTGAAAAAAATGCTCCACGTTGTCATCAATAGATAAAAAAAAATTACAAAATCGCACAAAGATAAAACGTTAACTGCAAGAGGAAGCTTACAATTGAATCAAGGGGAAAACTAAAATTGATCAATATAACGTATCAAAAAGTTTTAAATAATCGAATGTGTGATTAATTGGTGCTTATTTGATTTTATTTGGTTACCATATATATATTTTTTTACATAATAATGTATACCATATCCTAAAATATGGCAAAATTCGTTTACAATAAATGCACTATAAAAAGTTTACCATGAATGTTAATGATAAAAAAATATGGTAAACATTTCCTAATATGCAGTATAAAACTTATATCATTATTCGTTTACCAAATATATGGTAATCATCGTAATAGGAAAATATATCACAAAATTCGATTTTCAGGCACATGAACGTGGGATGAGTTGGCAGCCAAGTGGCAGCCATGTCAGCTTTGAATAATGACGTCATTATGACGTGGAAAGAGCTATGTGGCAAGAATTCAAAAACGCTTTAAAAGCATGACTAATTCTGGAATTTAGTGAATTTTATAGAAAATAGAGTCAAAATTGTAACACCACAGTATAAGAGCTTTTTTTTTTTTTTTTTTTTAAATAAGCATACGGAAGCGATTTAAGAGAAATAACAAACTCCTAATTATTACACCCATCATAAAATATTACACGTTAACTAATTATACCAAACATTTAAGGTGTTACTAAAACAGGCTCGACTCAGTGAACAAAATCAGAGTTCGGTCAGACTTCCAAAACCCGACTCTTGTCATGCCAAAACCACAACCTGAAAAGAGTCAACAAATGAGGGATTAGCACAAAGCTAAGTGAATAGAAATAAACATCAATTTGCTTAACCAAAACAAATTAGAAATCAAGAGAAATCGATAGGGAGAAACCGTCCAAACTTCCACAAGCAATTGGACGTTACGAGAGGATCGGCGGTCGGGCGAGGACCTTCGACTGTTGTCGGCCAACAACAGTCAACCGATGGCTTCTTTACTAGTGGCACGGTGATCCCTCCTTACGTAACGAATTCGAAGGAGTCCGATCACCCCCAACCAAGAGTAACGAAGCGTAGCCGAAAACCACCATAGCTAACCTCTAAAAACATGTGCACATACTACCATTAACCACTAGACCAAGTATAAACTTGTAAAAAGAATTGCAGCCAAGAAATCTGCTCCTGACAAAGTTCCCGTCGTGAACTCAGAGTTCGCGTCGCGAACTAGGAGTTCACGATCCGCGAACTTCCTCACGACCAAGACCCCTTTTCTCTGACTCGAGTTCGCGATCGCGAACACAAGTTCGCGACGCGAACTCCCCCAGATACCAAATCCTGCACTTTTTCTCAAAACTCTACCATTCCCTAATTTTGTACATCACACAAGAAAGAAGGTTAAGTCCACTCACCTTAGCTTCCTTTTCTTGTCGAGCTTAGTAATCTTATATTACTGAGGCTCCTTTCCTTTCCCTGTACAAAACGAACACCGAATTAGTTTCCCGAAATCATCAATTATGTAACAAGTACTATAAGTTTAAGTCCACATCTTTGTAACAACATCTTACAACTTATTCCCTGCATTTCCACATATCAATTACCAAAGTCTAGGATATCATCTAGTTAGTTCATCATGCTTTACAACTAAATTACTCCTTAGGCCCAAACGGGTCAAAAACAAGAATGAAGAATATGGGATACACACAACATTATCCAATGAGCTAATCTACTTGATCAGTCATCAAAATCACATAGCTAATATGCTACTTGCATCCAATTGCAAGTTTCACCAATGTTGACCTTATTTAGGTCAAATTGCACCAATTGTCAAACAAACGGGTCAAAACCCAAAATCAACATAATCATACTTTCCAATTGGACAACTAGCACATAAATGACATAAAATTGATAATTAAAGTTTGCAAGCTATACAAAACTAAAGTCAACTTTCAGGTTTGCCCAAAGTCAACAATCTACAAATTAGCTAGTTTATGCCAAAGTTCCAATCTAGCCAAACACTACTACTAAATTGCCAATTCATCAACAAGATAACTAGCAATTTCTACATTATCAATTATCATTCTAACATGCATAATTTACCTAACAAAACTTCAAGAACATCAAAATTCACAATTCAACAAATTGGGGAAGAACTCCATCTTCTTCCCAAGAACACCATTAATGAAGCTTCTATGGAAGCTTCACCAAATGGTCCATAACTAGCAACAATTCATGTAATACCTGCAAGAACTCAAATAGACACTAAATCAAGCATCAATTTCGGATTGTGACTAAGATTCAACAAAACTCCATAAACAAGACAACCCTAGTTTTTTCAAAGCTCAAGACTATGAAACCCTAGCTAAAGAAGGAAGAAGATTTACTTACTTTGCTTATATAATCCGAAAATCACACAAAGAATGCAAGAACTTCAAGGTTAAATCTTTAATTTGGGAGAAAAAGCTTCAAGTTTGTGTGTGTGTGTGTGTGTGTGTGTGTCGACTAAGGCAGGCAAGAGAGGGGAAAATTGGACACTTCACAGACACGTGTAGAGATGCAAACGGGTACGGGTAGTAGCGGGTACTGCAAAACCCGTACCCGTACTCGACCCGCTATTCCCATACCCGTACCCGCCCCGTACCCGGTTAAATACCCGTCGGGCTCGGGTAGAAAAATCCCCGCCGGGTACGAATAACCCGACGGGTACCCGTTCAATAAAAAAATTAAACAAAATAGTTAAATCGTTTAATACTCTTAGTTCGTTTAGGCTTATTTCGTTCAATACGTAATGGAGTAACGGGAGACGAGCCAAATTTTAACCATTATTAAATTGGGCTAATGAGAGATTAAGAGTTGGGCTAAGTTTGAGTAGTGACTAGTGGGTTAAACCCATATTAAAAAAAATTACACATTAATATATATATATTCGGGTCGGGTATAAACGGTGCGGGTATTATAAAACCCGTACCCGACCCGTACCCGCTATCGGGTATGAAATTTAAACCCATCCCCGACCCGTTACCCGTTTAGTCGGGTAATACCCGCCCCGTAAAACTCGGGTACCCGTGGGTACCCATACCCGCGGGTTAAATTTGCATCCCTAGACACGTGCCCATCTAGGCTTAATTTCTGATTTTTCATTCAACCACACAGTATAAAATACATGATATTTGATTCGCAGATAATTAATTTAGACCTAACCAACTCCAATTATAACAACGAGGATATTTTTGGAACCCGGGTTCAAAGGTGAACCCAAATATATAAAAATCACTTAAATAACTAAATATTCTAATTTTACTAATTTTTAACCCCATGGTTAAAAATACAATTAATTCAATTAAATCAAATAAAATTATATAAAATATTAAATAATAAAATACTACTTACCAAAAGTAATAGAATATTCTAGGTCGGGTCTCGGGTTGTTACAAATCTCCCCTCCTTAAAGAGATTCCGTCCCCGGAATCTCACCTTGATCAAATAAATTCGGATAACGATTCTTCATATCTGATTCGGTTTCCCACGTCATATTGGCACCCAAACTATGTTTCCACTTAACCAAAACCATCGGTATCTGTTTCTTTCCTAATTTCGTTACCTTACGATCCAAAATTTCTACCGGCTCCTCAATTAACCGCTTTCTCGAATCCACCTTTAAATCTTTGATCGGTAGAACCGGAATTTCATCTTCTACACTACATTTCCTCAAATAACAAACATTGAACGTGTCATGAATACCCGACAATTCCGGAGGAAGATCGAGTGTAACAGTTTGATCATTCACGACTTTACGAATAGAAAACGGCCCAATAAATCTCGGTGCTAACTTTCCCCGTTTCCCGAAACGTATAAAACCTTTCCACGGAGAAACTTTCAAATAAACCCGTTCTCCCTCAACAAACGTTACGGGTCGACGCCGTGGGTCCGCATACATTTTCTGTCTATCCCGAGCGGCTTTTAACTTCTTACGCGCAAACGCTACCTTATCGGCCGTTATCTGAACAATCTCGGGGCCCGCAAACTGTTTTTCTCCCGCTTCAAGCCAACATGTGGGAGTTATACACCGTCTACCATACAACATTTCATATGGTGGCATTTTAATACTCGAATGATACGAGTTGTTATAAGCAAACTCGATCAAAGGCAAATGAGAATCCCACGACCCACCATATTCTAACACACAAGCTCGTAACATATCTTCTAAAGTTTGTATAGTTCTCTCTGTCTGACCGTCAGTTTGTGGATGATATGCCGTGCTCAAATTCACCCGAGAACCTAATTCTCTTTGCAAACTCTTCCAAAAGTTAGAAACAAACCGAGGATCCCGATCGGATACAATAGATAACGGAATACCATGTCGGGAAACTATCTCATCAATATACAACTTAGCCAATTTATCGAGTGATGCAGTTTCGTTTGTGGCCAAAAAGTGAGCACTTTTGGTCAACCGATCGACAATTACCCAAATCATATCGTGATTCTTTTGAGTACGGGGTAATTTCGTGACGAAATCCATTGTAATATTTTCCCATTTCCACTCGGGTATATCTAACTGTTTTAACGATCCATACGATTTTTGATGTTCGACCTTGACTTGTGCACAAACATGGCATTTTTCAACAAATCGGGCAATATCTAACTTCATAGAGGGCCACCAATACAAAACTTTCAAGTCATTGTACATTTTTGTACAACCCGGATGAATAGATAAACGTGATTTATGTGATTCTTCCAATATTAATTCCCGCAATCCCCCAAGTAACGGTAGCCAAATTCGTGATCGAAACGTTTTCAATCTTCGAGTATCATCAACCAACTCATCTTTTCGCTTACACATAATTTCCGATTTCAAGTTTTCGTCTTTCAAGGCTTCTATTTGACATATTCTCAACCGGTCAATAATATCGGACACAATTTCCATACGCATAAACTGAACCACCTTCGATGATCCCTTACGGCTTAAGGCATCGGCAACTACATTAGCTTTTCCCGGGTGGTATCGAATTTCACAATCGTAGTCTTTAATGAGCTCTAACCACCTTCGTTGCCTTACATTCAAATCTTTTTGTGTGAAAACGTATTGAAGGCTTTTATGATCGGTACATATAACACATTTGGTTCCATAGAGGTAATGTCTCCACAACTTTAACGCGAAGATCACCGCCGCGAGCTCTAAATCATGGGTCGGGTAATTCTTTTCATGGGATTTTAATTGACGAGAGGCATAAGCAATCACCCGGTCTCTTTGCATTAGTACACAACCCAAACCCGCAAAAGATGCATCACAATAAACTATGAAATCGTCCGAACCCTCGGGTAGGGCAAGTATTGGGGCTTGGCACAATAATTGTTTCAAGGTTTGAAACGCCTTTTCTTGCTCATCACCCCACCGATAATGAACGTCCTTTCGTGTCAACTTCGTTAACGGACTAGCAATCTTTGAAAAATTCTTAATAAGCCTTCTATAATAACCGGCCAAACCTAGAAAACTTTTAATTTCGGATGGAGTCTTCGGGGCACTCCAATTCATTACCGCGGTTATCTTTGATGGATCAACTTTCACTCCTTCTTTACAAATTACATGCCCCAAAAACTGCACTTCTCGGAGCCAAAACTCACACTTCGAAAACTTAGCATAAAGTTGCTCCCGTTTCAAAGTATCTAACACCTGTCTTAAGTGATTTTCATGATCCAAATCGTTTTTGGAATATATTAGAATATCGTCAATAAAAACAATCACAAACTTATCGAGAAACGGTCGACATACTCGGTTCATAAGATCCATAAATATTGCGGGAGCATTTGTCAAGCCAAACGGCATGACCAAAAACTCATAATGACCGTACCTCGTTCGAAACACGGTTTTTGGGATATCGTTCTCGTGAACTCGGACTTGATGATAACCCGAACTTAAATCAATCTTCGAAAAATATGAAACCCCTTGTAACTGATCAAACAAGTCATCTATACGCGGCAACGGATACTTGTTCTTAACTGTTCGTTTATTTAATTTGCGGTAATCAATACACATCCTCATAGTACAGTCTCTCTTTTTAACAAACAAAACCGGTGCACCCCAAGGCGACGAACTCGGCCTGATAAAACCCTTATCTAATAATTCTTGTATCTGTGTCATCATTTCCCGAATTTCTGACGGTGCCAATCTGTACGGAGCCCTGGCTACGGGACTGGCTCCCGGAACCAAATCAATTTTAAATTCTACCTCCCGAATAGGAGGTAACCCAGGCAATTCATCGGGAAAGACCTCCGGGTATTCCGATACCACCCGGATGTCTCTAACAACCCGCTTTTCTTTTATGACATCAATGGCATAAGCGAGAAACGATTCACATCCTTTGACTAGAGATTTTCTACCTTTCATAAACGAAATAATAGGGAGAGATGTATTAATCCGATCCCCCTGGGCCACTACGTGTGTCCCGTCAGGCAAGGGAAAAGAAATCAATTTCTTATCACAATTAATTAATGCTCTATTTAAACTAAGCCAATCCATTCCGAGGACCACATCAAAACCAGATATTGGCATTAACAGTAAAAACATATTAAAACATGCTCCTTCTATATCAATTTTAGCCCCGGTCACAGATGTTGTGACGGGTACCACATAACCATCAGCTACTTCCACTTCCAATGGAGTAGTCACCACAGAAGTTGGCAAATTAAGTTTTGCATAAAAGTTCACAGAAATAAATGAGCGATTAGCTCCAGAATCAAACAACACACGAGCATCGATGTTATTTATCGGAAACATACCGGTAATGACATCATCGGTAGTGGTAGCCTCTTCGACCGTCATTTTGAAGGCTCGACCCTCTAGTGTAGGACGGTTCTTCCTCTTTTGAGGAGATGATGCCGCCGACCCCCCAACCGACCCAGAACCCGAACCCGATCTCCTCTCCGAAGGACAATCACCGGCTATGTGCCCTTCTTTATGACAATTCCAACAAACACTTCTTGGGAATTTACAATCATTCATCTCGTGCCCAAACTGACTGCACCTGACACACCGCATCGTTTGAGCCGTACAAGCCCCGTTATGAGAAGATCTACATCTAACACACCATTGTGCCTTTTGACCCGAATTTCCACCCGACTGTTTACGATTCGAACTCGAAAACCTTTGATTTCCTTGCCGCTTCTTGCTTTGTTGAGAACCCGATTGTGTGGACTTGAACTTTTGATACCCCGGTCTGTCTTTGGTCACCCAATTATGAGAATTTAAATCACCTTCTACAGTTTTGGCCAAATCAAAAGCCTTTGATAGTGTGGTTGCAAGTCTTGCTGTAGTTCGGTATTCGGGACGTAAAGCACCAATAAAATGATTTATTTTTGATGACTCATCGGGTACCCATTGTTGCACAAACCTTAACTTCTCATTAAATTGTTCGATCAAATCATCAACTGTCATCCTCTCGGTCATACGCAAATTTAAGAATTCCGATCGAATTCTATCCATCTCGAATGAATTACAATAATGCTTGCACACTTGCTCTTTAAATTGATCCCATGTTATACTATTTTTGACATCCTTGGGTAGATGTTCAATCAAGGTATCCCACTGTTAAGGCAAAAAGCCTTACCCCTTTGGATCTTAAGATAACAAAACAACCTAGACTAGCTTTGATTAATATGTAGAATAATATAGCTAAGTTTAGGTCTGATACTGAGTGATCAGTATTAGAACTCAGTATCAGTACTCAGTATCAGATAGTGATAATGAGTAGAAGGACTGAGTGATACTCAGTATAGTAACGGACTAAGATCAAATCCCTTGATCTTAGTCATTTTCCTTGCTTAGTCCTTCGGTTACTCCTTTGCTCATTATGTAAGATCTCTATAACATTATAAATAGAGATCATCTTGCAAAGGAGTACTTACCAATTTACTTTACACATTCACATATTTTGTAATTGATCAGTGGTCTTGTTATTCCGCAACAAGCCACACTTAGTGGATTTATACATTGACTATATTCTTGTGTTATCACTTTAATATTTTTCTAAGTATAATATTCTATCAATTAACATTACAAACCAGGGTTGTTGTGACCTAACAACTGGTATCAGAGCAGGCTAAATAATCTTTTATTTAGTCGATCTATAACCCTGGCAGCCATTTCCTACATCTATCCCTCCAACACTCAAAAATCCAAAATGTCTACAATTATTGCACCAGTTATGTCTGGAAAGGGAGTACCCATCTTTGATGGAAAAGACTTCCATCAATGGAAGCTCAAAGCTCAGTGGTATCTTGAATCTATTCACCATGAGATGCTCACTGTGCTAAATGATGGTCCCATCATTCCACAAACTGTGGAACCGGTTGCTGCTACTGATGATGCTCCTGAGGGCATAAGATCTGTACCTAAACTAAAGCACAACTGGACTGATACTGACCGTCAGTTGTATGCTTTAGACTCCAGAGCTAAAGGAGTGATTGGTAATGCTGTTACAAAAGAGATACTTAATGCAATTATGAAATTGCCAACAGCAAAGGCTATGTGGGATAGCCTATCAGTCACTTATGAAGGTACAGCAAAGGTGAAGTTGCAAAGAAAAAGCAACATGAGAAGGAAATATGAAAATTTATTTTCAACTCCAAATGAAGACATCACCACTCTCTATAACAGGTTCAATACTGTTATCCATGATTTAATCAGTGTAGGCATTGTGAAAGAGGAAGGAGAGCTTGTTCAAAAGTTTCTGGATAGCCTTCCTCAACAATTTCTTGACATGACAAACTCTGTCAATGCTGCTAACAACATTGAGTCATACACTCTTCAAACTTTGTATGGTTTAATGCTGAATCATGAGGAGAATAATGCTGCAAGACTGATCAACTGGAAGAAAACTGACAAGTCTTCCACTGGTATGGCTCTAGTTGTGCAACAGGCTTATACTGTGACTGAGCCAGAAGAACCAGAAGTTGATCTTGCTGATGCTGAGGCAGAAGAGCTTGAAACTCAAATGGCTCTCATGTCTATGAAGCTGGATCAGTTGAAGAAGAAGAGGCTTGGTGTTAGCTCTTCTAATACTGACCCTAGATCAGGTCTGTGCTATAGGTGTGGAAAGCCTGGACATATTGCTGCAAATTGTCATACTAAGTCTTCTGAGACTGACCAAAATGACAAGATTGCATACCGAGCAAAAAGATATAGAGACAAATATGTCAAGCTGAAGAATTGGAGCAAGGGAAAGAGGGCAGAAGGAAATGGAGCACCTCATCAAGCACTTTACTCAGAAGCCTGGATGGATGAAGAGTTAAGTGATGATGAAGAGGAGATTGAGAATAAAGCCTTTATGGCTTTCACTGAAGATGATTTGAAGAGTTCCTTTGAAAAGGATATCAAAGAGGCTGAGAGGATGAGTGTTCATACTGATTGGGATTCCACTCAGTTGTACAAGGTAAGTTCCTTTCAAACTTATTCAGTGAATGAAAAAACCAAGATTTTTGAGTATATGCTTGTTGATCTTAAAACTTCTGTACAAAAAGAAAAAGCTTTAAAATTAACAATTAAAGAACTTGAAAGGGTAAATAATGAAAACTTGGATAAATTAGCAAAATATAAAGATTTAGAACTAAATTTTTCAGATTTAAAAGACATTAACCAAAGATTAGCTGATAAAGCTCATTTACACAAACTTGAAAAAGAGAAATTTGAAAAACAGTGTAAATCTTGGGGAAATGCTTCAATAAAATTAAATAAATGTTTAAATGAACAATTTCCAGAAAATGTGAGGGCTGCACTTGGTGTTGATCCTCAATTTAAAAGCAGGAACAATTTTGCTGATTTATTTGAAGAGTTTTCTACTATGAACCCTATTAATTTTGTAAAAGCTAAAACTTTATGTGAAGTTGGATGTCAAACTGAGTCAGATGATGAAGAAAATGAAATTTTAGAAAAACCTATTGGTCCTTCCATCTGCTCAAAGTGCTATACTGAGCTACAAGAACTCAGTATTGAATTTCAAATAACAGAAATTTCTGATACCGAGCTACCAATAGTTCAGTATGACACTTCTGCTGTTCCACCTTTTGAATTATTATTTAATACAACAACTTTTGAATTATATAATGATAATAAAACAACTTCTATCTCACATGTTTCATCAAATACAGAAGTTGCAGGAACAGAAACATCAAATACTGAGACATCTAAAGAACCTGTTAAAGTTGTTCCTTCAAAACATGATAAACAAAAGACAACTTCAACTAGGTCTTTGGTTGGCAAAGACAAGAAGTCTACCACTAATAAAACTAGAAAGACTTCTCTGCCAAATAAAAATAAGCAACCAGATCATCCATCTCCTAAACCAGTTAAAAACAATGTTAATACATCTATTAGAAATAACAAAATTAATGTTTTAAAAACACTTGGTGATCAGGTCAAATCTTTAAGTAAACAATTTGCAAAACTCGTTCATACTGACCTACCAAAAGTGAAACATTTTTCTAAAATACCATATGAAAATATGTTTAGAAATAGACCTAGGAAATGTTATAGATGTCATCATACTGGTCATAAGGGAGATGAATGCTGGACTGATCTCTCAAGTCCTAGGTACTCAGTACCAAAGAAAAGGAGAGAAACTAAGTCAGTATCACCAAAGAAAACTTCTAAAGTTACCCCTGAAGTGATACCGACCTCTCCACATAAAGAGATCAAGTCAAATTGTGTTTATCACACCAAAGGTCCCATTCAAAAATGGGTTCCTAAAAGGAACTAACTCTTATTTTGTGTCTTGTGCAGGGTGACAGAAAGTGGTACTTAGATAGTGGCTGCTCAAGACACATGACAGGCAGTATGGAATACCTTCTTAATTATACTCCAGAGAAGGGTCCTTCTGTCAAGTTTGGAGATGACTCGGTGGGAAAGACAAGAGGTTATGGTGTGATCAAGGCAGGCAACATAACTTTTAAAAGAGTTGCCTATGTAGAGGGTCTTAAACACAATCTGCTCAGTATTAGCCAGATGTGTGATGATGACAATGAAGCTCGATTCAGAAAGGTTGCAGGAATCATCTACAATGATAAAGGGCAGCCTGTACTCATTGCTAGAAGAGAAAAAGACGTATATGTGGTCAACCTATCTGAAATAGACCCAACTATTCGAGTATGCCTGCTTTCTAAAGTCAAGCCAGAATTACATTGGCTATGGCACAAGAAACTCTCTCACATAAATTTTAGAAATATCAACGAGCTCAGTATGAAGAAACTGGTGAGAGGATTGCCCACAATTACTTATTCAAAAGATAAGTTATGCTCAGCATGTGAAATGGGCAAGCAGAAGAAGAGTTCATTCAAATCTAAAGTCAATCATTCCATCAATGAACCTCTTACTATGATACATATGGATCTTTTTGGCCCCATCAGCACACCATCTTTGGCCAAAAAGATCTATACTCTAGTCTTAGTTGATGAATTCTCAAGATATACTTGGGTCATCTTCCTCAAGACTAAGTCAGATGCAACAACAGAAATCATTGCCTTTATAAAAAGAGAGGAACTTCAAAAAGGCAACAAGGTCAAGCAACTTAGAAGTGACCATGGTACTGAGTTTAAGAACTCGGTATTAGCAGATTTCTGTGAAGAAAAAGGAATCATTCAAAACTTCTCTGCAGCCTACACACCCCAACAAAATGGTGTTGTAGAAAGAAAGAACAGAACACTGATTGAAGCTGCAAGAACTTTATTATGCCATGCTGGACTGGCACTGAGTTTCTGGGCTGAAGCTGTAAACTGTGCAAACTTCACTCAGAATAGAGCCACTATAGTCCAAAGACATCTGAAGACTCCTTATGAGTTATACAATGGCAAGATTCCTAATGTGGAATATTTCCACATCTTTGGGAGTAAATGTTTTGTACTCAGTACAAAACAAAATCTCAATAAATTTGCTCCCAAAGCAAATGAAGGTGTGTTCATGGGCTACTCTCCACACTCCAAAGCTTTCAGAGTGTATATCATCTCAACCAAGATGATTGTAGAATCCATTCATGTCACATTCGATGAAGATCAGAATGAGCATTCTACCTCAGCAAGTGAAGACATAAGTGGCATAGATATTCTATGCAATCCAGAACACTCCATTGCTGAACAGCCTAAGTTTCATCCACACTTTATTCCTAATAAGCTTAATGAAACTGATCAAGTTCAAACTCAGTATCACTCAAATGCGTCTAATACTGAAGTTCCCATATCAGAGGACCTTCATACTGAGTTTCCAACTAATGATCTGAACCACTCTATTTATGAAGAAGGTGAAACATCCAACACTTCACAAGAATCCACATCAACTCTGCAAAATGAAGATGAACAGCAACCTGCACTGTCTAATACTGATCAGAATTCCACTCAGTATCAGACAGACAACACTCCAAATCAACAAGATATTGTTGATCCTATTTCAAATGCTCCCTTAGGAAACAATTTAAGGGAACACAGAGACCATCCACACTCAAACATTATTGGTCATATTGAAGAAGGTGTCCAAACAAGAAGAAAATTAGTATTTCCAACCCAAGCAACTGCAAACTTTTGTTTTTTCTCAAGTTTTCTATCTACCATTGAACCAAAGAAAGCTGATGAAGCTTTATTAGATGAAGATTGGGTAGAGGCTATGCAAGAAGAGCTCACAGAGTTTGAAAGAAACAAAGTTTGGAACTTAGTACCACCTCCTTCTGGCAAAACTATTATTGGTACTAAGTGGGTGTTCAGAAACAAGATGGACAAGGATGGTGTTGTCATCAGAAACAAAGCAAGGTTAGTTGCTCAAGGTTACAGGCAAGAAGAAGGCATTCACTATGATGAAACTTTTGCACCAGTTGCAAGAATTGAAGCTATTAGGTTGTATCTTGCATATGCAGCCTTTAAGAATTTCAAAGTTTATCAGATGGATGTCAAAAGTGCTTTTCTAAATGGAAAACTACAAGAAGAAGTTTATGTTAAACAACCTCCAGGTTTTGTTGATCCCAAATTTCCTCATTATGTTTTCAAGCTTGATAAAGCTCTATATGGGCTCAAACAAGCTCCAAGAGCCTGGTATGACACCCTGTCTGAGTATCTTATTGAAAATAAGTTTACAAGAGGTAAAATTGATAAAACATTATTTTCAAAAAGGAAAGGTTCTGACATCTTACTCATTCAGATATATGTAGATGACATTATCTTTGGTTCCACTGACAAGTCAATGTGTGACTGGTTTGCTAAGATAATGTCAACTCAGTATCAGATGAGTATGATGGGAGAACTTACTTACTTTCTTGGTTTACAAGTTGAACAAAAGCCTGATGGCACTTTTATAAATCAAAGTAAGTATGTGCATGACATGTTAAAGAAATACAACTTTGAAAATTTATCTTCCATGCACACTCCTATGGGTACTCAGGATAAGATAAGTAAGGATGAAACTGGTAAACCAGTATGTCAATCCACATACCGAGGTATGATTGGTTCCTTACTTTACTTAACTGCTAGTAGGCCTGATATCATGTTTGCCACATGTTTGTGTGCTCGGTATCAGGCTGATCCTAAAGAATCACACATGAAAGCAGTTAAGCGCATCTTTAGATATCTTACAGGTACTCCTAACCTGGGTCTTTGGTATCCCAAAGACTTAAACTTTGACCTTGAAGGGTACACAGATGCAGATTTTGCAGGTTGTAGATTGGACAGAAAGAGCACAAGTGGAGGATGTCAATTCCTAGGTGGAAGATTAGTTGGCTGGTCATCCAAGAAACAAAATTCAGTAGCAACTTCCACAGCAGAAGCAGAATATGTTGCTGCAGGAAGTTGTTGTGCTCAATTATTATGGATGCAGTATCAACTCTTAGACTATGGGTTTAACTTTCATAAGACTCCTATTCATTGTGATAACAAGAGTGCTATTGCTATCACAGAGAACCCAGTCTATCACTCCAAAACCAAGCACATTGATATCAGACACCACTTTATTCGAGATAATGTGGAAAAAGGTAAGGTTGAAGTTGATTATGTACCAACAAATGAACAATTGGCTGATGTATTTACTAAACCTCTTCCTGAGGAAAGGTTTATGTATTTACTAGGGCAATTAGGTATGTTGAATCCTTAATCTTTATTAAATTTCTTTAAAACTGAGCGCTCAGTATCACTCCTGTTGATACTGACTACTCAGTATCACTAGTATGTTATCATCAAAATTTAAAATTTTTATTTTTTTATTAATTTCAAGAGTAAATTAATTGTTTTTATATTTTTTAAAAATTTTTTAAAAAAAAAAAATTAATTTTTTTTAACTCAGTATTGGGGTATGACGGCTTTTACACCGAGCTTAATCCTCATACTGCTCAAACGGTAACCTTTCTTAATAAGAAAGTTACCGTTGGCAGAGGATAAGGCAGTCAAATCAGTCGTTTTTACTTCCCAATACCTTAATTATCTTTCAAATCTCCTATAAATAACCGTTTATTTTTACTTCAAATTTTTTAACTGTTATTTCTTTCCTTCATCTTCAATTCTCTCTGCGATTAACGATTTCATTTTCTCTTAGCAAGCAAATTTTTTTTAAAATCAAAATCACAGATGGCGAATTACACTTTTGTTGCTCCAGAAGTTCAATCGGAAATCCAATTCCGAAATAATGAAGTACCCAGGTTTGCGAGGAACAACATCACAGCAAATTTCAATATTCCTCAAGCCTGGGCATGCCAAGAGTTCACAAACATTGTCACTTTTCTGAAAAATTGCCCAATTGCTCGTGCACTGACCTTGTCTCCTCGAGCAATTTACCCAGAAATGCTTTGCGAGTTTTGGTACTCAGCTACACTCGATTCTCCAGATATGATTGCTGGGTGGATAATTAGAGATCAAAGAAGGGCATTTGTCTCTACTGCAATCATTCGTGAAGCACTGAGACTTCCCGCTCAAGCTCAGTATGACCCATTTGTTGATCGATCAGAGGCACGCTCTGTACTGCCCTTTCTGGGTCGAAGAGGAACAACGGGCACAATCAAAAGAAATGAATTTGGTCCTATGTGGGGTATTCTTATCACAACAATAATTCGATGTATGACCCACAAGACGGGAGCTTTGGACCAAATAAACGAATTTGGGATGCAAATAGTACATGCTCTGTACTATGGAAGAAATATCGATTATGCTCGCCTAATTTTCAATGAATTAGCTACACTGGTTCGAGCAAACACAAGGGAATGCAATGTCCCTTTCTGCAGATTTCTATCACTCATCTTTCAACACTCAATGCCCACACAGATTTATGATGATTTTCACAGTCCAAGAGTTGATCTTCCTCCACTCAGTGAGAAGATTTTCTTTTACAGACCAAGAGAAGGAGAACCTCTTCTAAGTCCTCCTATGTGGGCCATTGTTCAAGAACACATTGATGATGTAGAACACATGTCTGATACTGAGTCAGACAATGATGATGATGATGATGATAATGATGATGATAGTGGAAATGGAGCACAGGCTGGTCAAGATATTGAGATGCAGGATGTCCCACAAGTTCAAGAACCAACTATCTCTCCACCTGCACAAGATCTTGCTGCTCCACATATTGAAACCGATCGTGAAACTGAGTCCTCAGAAGACACACCACTGGTCCTTCACAGAAGAAGAAGGAATGTTTCTCCTATCATTATGGGCAACTTATCATCTGAGGAGGTGCAGCCTGCAAATGTTCCATCATTAACTGCATCTATTCAAGCCCAAAGCTTTATTGCAGCCACCGCTGACCTTCCAGGTCCAGAACAACCTCCACCTGCTCAACCAATTGAGGAACCTCATGTTCCTCTTGATGTGGAGATTCAATATGCACAAACTGCACTGGAAGGTGCTCAGCATGACAGAGGGGTCGGTATTGAAGATGTTGGTGCTGCACATCAACAAACACATGATCCTGCACCGACCTCTGCAGATGCTCGAAGGGAATCTGACAGAGTCTCAGGTATGAATTTCTAAAACCCTTAAACTTATATATATATATATTTCATTCCCAAATAGAGACTAAGTATTGGCCAGTACCAACTCAATACTGACCAAAGTCTCAAACGATCTTTCAAATATATATCCTCTTATGGCCAACATAGCTAGCCCACTGCTGCTATGCAAAATTCATATACTGAGCACACTAAATTGATCATTGTCAGTCTACAGTTGTCTCAACATTTAAAGAGACAATGGTGGTTGATCTCATACTGACATCCACTGGTGCTGCTTGAATAATGTCCAACTTATTTTTGAGTTGGGTAGCATCATTCAAGAAATGATCCCAAACCCTTAAGCCACAAAATCCAAAAATATCCAATGGGGTTTAGCCACATTTCTGTTATCACTCTCATACCGAGTGATAAACATTGAAAATAACAAGAAGCACATCCCAGGCTTCGAATTCCCACACCCAAACCTTTTAGTAAATGTGACTTATCCTATACTGAGCTACTTAAATTTTCACACTCACCTTTACTAAAATCTTCTTACACATGCTATGCACAAGTCCACAATATTTCATCCTATACCAGATGAAATACAGACTTCACAAACTCTGTTTATATGATTGTAGAATTAAACAACACCACAATTCTATTTGATAAACCTTTCATTTTAACCAGTTTTATATTTTTGTTTCTTTAGCACCATCTGTGCAGGGTATTCAGGCATCTCACACTGCAGCAGACCAAGTGACTCTGCAAGCAATCATGCAGCACATTCTGGCCATCCAACAAACTCAACATGTAATACTAGCCAGAATGGACAAGATGAGTGGTGATATTGACTTAATAAAACAGTCAGTATCACTCCTTCAACAACCACAGCAGCCTCCACAAACTCCACCAGGTTCACATGGTGATCACAATGAAGAAGGAGAAGGAGAAGGAGGTGCTGGTGATACTGATGCTGCAACTGAGCCCATGCCCTCCCCTACTCTTGAACAACCTGAAGGGGACATGGGTGGTGATACTGATCCTCTTCCCTCCTCATCAAATGATAACAAAAAGGGGGAGAACAGACAAAGAGATACTGAGGTTGATCAAACTGAGCCATCTGCTCAGGGGGAGAAAAGAAGAAGATTGAATGAAGATCAACCTCCACAACAAGACCAACAACATCAGCAAAGCCCTCATACTGAGCCAATTCGGATTCAGTATGAGAGAAGAAGACAAAGAACTAGGTCAGCATTACAAGTTCAAGACCCTCTTGAGCCATCTGCTCAGGGGGAGACTCATACTGACCAACCACAGCAAGCTTATTCTGAGCCACCTGCTCTAGAAGAAAATAACTTACAAATTGTGGTCTATAGACCTTTTGTGTGGCCCATTGCTGATGATGAAGATGAAGAACATCCAGTGGAATCAGAAGATTTTTTAAACTTTGCATTGGATGAAGCAAATAAAGAAACCTCTTCATCATCATTCTCAGATGATGAAGAGCATACAAGAAAATCTATCTCATCTCAAGCTGAAGGACCTTCTAGAATTCCTAGAAGACCAATAACCAGAAGAATGACAAATGTGGTTATGTCCTCAGAATCTAGTGAAGAACAAGATCCAGCTCCTCTGATCTCAAGACCTAGAAGATCTGCCCAGTTTACTGAGGGAAAGAGTGAAGCTGAGGATGAGATTGAGGCCCAAAAGTTCTTCCCTGTTAAGGAAGAACCTGAATCTGAGTCTGAAGATGTTCCAAGAAGATCTCATACTGTAAGAAGAACTGGAGATGAATTACTTGAACAGTATTGGAACATTGTGGCACAAAGAACAAGATATAGGGAAACAAGGATGAGTATGCTGAGGAAGAAAGCATTTCCAACTGTAAGAGACATATACTGGCTAAATGAGTTTGTCAACAAAATAAAGGTCAAAACTGTTGATAAATCAATTGTTGCAACTTGTACTGGGCCAGTCAGTCCTCCAATGAAGTTTCTCCTCCATGACATTCAAAATATGGGACTTCATGATTGGATAAAAATTGCTAGACTGATCAAGGAAATGCCTTCAAGATCTTCTGAAGCCCAAGTGATGATGGATGAAATCTGGGCTGTATCTGCTATATGCTATGAAAAAGGCATTCTTTATGCAGCAGTATACAGGGCACTCAGTGTGATGACTGAAGCTATGAGGAACAACAAACCTGAGTGTCTTAATACTTTCAGAATAATTCCCACATATACTGTTCCCCCTAATCTCATTTTTCAGGATCAAAAGAGTACCATATATCCAACATCTGGATACATGTATACTGACTCAGATGACAGGGAATGCTTCATTACTGAAGCAGATTTGGCAACAGCTCCTATCAGCCATTTGGTGGGCCTTAAATGGATGATAACCAAGAAAGAAGATGCTTGGTTTAGAAAAAAGATAGTTGCTGTACTAAACAACAGGCAAGATGAACTGAAGAAAAGAGAAGAGTTCATCCATGTGAAGAAAGAAGTCTTCTACGAGTTTGAATCAATCAACAAAGACTAAAGAAGAAGACTTTGCAGCCTGTAGCTTATTTTGTTTAGTTTTTCTTTGTAATTGTTTTGTTATCATTAGATAGGGGGATATTGTTAAGGCAAAAAGCCTTACCCCTTTGGATCTTAAGATAACAAAACAACCTAGACTAGCTTTGATTAATATGTAGAATAATATAGCTAAGTTTAGGTCTGATACTGAGTGATCAGTATTAGAACTCAGTATCAGTACTCAGTATCAGATAGTGATACTGAGTAGAAGGACTGAGTGATACTCAGTATAGTAACGGACTAAGATCAAATCCCTTGATCTTAGTCATTTTCCTTGCTTAGTCCTTCGGTTACTCCTTTGCTCATTATGTAAGATCTCTATAACATTATAAATAGAGATCATCTTGCAAAGGAGTACTTACCAATTTACTTTACACATTCACATCTTTTGTAATTGATCAGTGGTCTTGTTATTCCGCAACAAGCCACACTTAGTGGATTTATACATTGATTATATTCTTGTGTTATCACTTTAATATTTTTCTAAGTATAATATTCTATCAATTAACATTACAAACCAGGGTTGTTGTGACCTAACACCCACCAATTCATAGCACCACCTACTAACTTCCGTGTGGCATACATCACCCGGTGTTGGTCATCACACCCGCAAGCATCTAAGGTTCTCTCCATTTCTCTTAACCAGTTCATAGTGACATTGGGATCCCTGGTTCCACTAAATTCAGGGGGTTTACAGTCTAAAAATTGCTTGAAAGTACAATTTGGTTTCATACCGAATGGATAAGGTTGATTGGTGAATTGATATTGAGGTAAACCTTGGCTTGGGTTAACATAATAGTATTGTGGTTGTGACATTATAGGATGAGGCTCGGATGTGGTTGACATTAGGGGAACTGTCATGGTAAAGGCGGGGGTTGTGGGAATTTGCATGGTAGGGACGGACATTGATGGAGTAAAAACGGGAGGGAAGTTTGGTGGTTGGTTATTTTGGTTCTGGTTCATACTATCAACCAGATTTTGGAGGTGTTCTAATCGGCTTTCCATCCTAATAATATAATCTTCTCTGTCTTCATTTGTATCCCGGGATGTACCAATAGTTCCTTGTTCGGGGTTCGGCATGGTTATCGGCGGATTGGGGTCGTTATCTGTCATATCTGTAACAAGCACAACATCTCACGAACTGTTTGTTTAAATCGTTAGTACCTATCTACTAACTACTACTAACACACAATTCATATTCACTCGACTAATCCACTCCCATAATTAAGGAAGTTTGACCAACTCGAGCCAAGATTTGGGAATGGTACACCTAAATGTGCAACCATCGCCAAACCTAGGCTCTGATACCAAATTGTAACACCATAGTCTAAGAGCCTTTTTTTTAAATAAGCATATGGAAGCGATTTAAGAGAAATAACAAACTCCTAATTATTACACCCACCATAAAATATTACACGTTAACTAATTATACCAAACATTTAAGGTGTTACTAAAACAGGCTCGACTCAGTGAACAAAATCAGAGTTCGGTCAGACTTCCAAAACCCGACTCTTGTCATGCCAAAACCACAACCTGAAAAGAGTCAACAAATGAGGGATTAGCACAAAGCTAAGTGAATAGAAATAAACATCAATTTGCTTAACCACAACAAATTAGAAATCAAGAGAAATCGATAGGGAGAAACCGTCCAAACTTCCACAAGCAATTGGACGTTACGAGAGGATCGGCGGTCGGGCGAGGACCTTCGACTGTTGTCGGCCAACAACAGTCAACCGATGGCTTCTTTACTAGTGGCACGGTGATCCCTCCTTACGTAACGAATTCGAAGGAGTCCGATCGCCCCCAACCAAGAGTAACGAAGCGTAGCCGAAAACCACCATAGCTAACCTCTAAAAACATGTGCACATACTACGATTAACCACTAGACGAAGTATAAACTTGTAAAAAGAATTACAGCCAAGAAATCTGCTCCTGACAAAGTTCCCGTCGTGAACTCAGAGTTCGCGTCGCGAACTAGGAGTTCACGATCCGAGAACTTCCTCACGACCAAGACCCCTTTTCTCAGACTCGAGTTCGCGATCGCGAACACAAGTTCGCGACGCGAACTCCCCCAGATACCAAATCCTGCACTTTTTCTCAAAACTCTACCATTCCCTAATTTTGTACATCACACAAGAAAGAAGGTTAAGTCCACTCACCTTAGCTTCCTTTTCTTGTCGAGCTCAGTAATCTTATATTACTGAGGCTCCTTTCCTTTCCCTGTACAAAACGAACCAAATTAGTTTCCCGAAATCATCAATTACGTAACAAGTACTATAAGTTTAAGTCCACATCTTTGTAACAACATCTTACAACTTATTCCCTGCATCCACATATCAATTACCAAAGTCTAGGATATCATCTAGTTAGTTCATCATGCTTTACAACTAAATTACTCCTTAGGCCCAAACGGGTCAAAAACAAGAATGAAGAATATGGGATACACACAACATTATCCAATGAGCTAATCTACTTGATCAGTCATCAAAATCACATAGCTAATATGCTACTTGCATCCAATTGCAAGTTTCATCAACTTTGACCTTATTTAGGTCAAATTGCACCAATTGTCAAACAAATGGGTCAAAACCCAAAATCAACATAATCATACTTTCCAATTGGACAACTAGCACATAAATGACATAAGATTGATAATTAAAGTTTGCAAGCTATACAAAACTAAAGTCAACTTTCAGGTTTGCCCAAAGTCAACAATCTACAAATTAGCTAGTTTATGCCAAAGTTCCAATCTAGCCAAACACTACTACTAAATTGCCAATTCATCAACAAGATAACTAGCCATTTCTACATTATCAATTATCATTCTAACATGCATAATTTACCTAACAAAACTTCAAGAACATCAAAATTCACAATTCAACAAATTGGGGAAAAACTCCATCTTCTTCCCAAGAACACCATTGATGAAGCTTTTATGGAAGCTTCACCAAATGGTCCATAACTAGCAACAATTCATGTAATACCTGCAAGAACTCAAATAGACACTAAATCAAGCATCAATTTCGGATTGTGACTAAGATTCAACAAAACTCCATAAACAAGACAACCCTAGTTCTTTCAAAGCTCAAGACTATGAAACCCTAGCTAAAGAAGGAAGAAGATTTACTTACTTTGCTTCTATAATCCGAAAATCACACAAAGAATGCAAGAACTTCAAGGTTAAATCTTCAAATTGGGAGGAAAAGCTTCAAGTTTGTGTGTGTGTGTGTGTGTGTGTGTCGACTAAGGCAGGCAAGAGAGGGGAAAATTGGACACTTCACAGACACGTGCCCATCTAGGCTTAATTTCTGATTTTTCATTAAACCATACAGTATAAAATACAGGATATTTGATTCACAGATAATTAATTTAGACCTAACCAACTCCAATTATAACAACGAGGATATTTTTGGAACCCGGGTTCAAAGGTGAACCCAAATATATATAAATCACTTAAATAACTAAATATTCTAATTTTACTAATTTTTAACCACATGGTTAAAAATACAATTAATTCAATTAAATCAAATAAAATTATATAATATATTAAATAATAAAATACTACTTACCAAAAGTAATAGAATATTCTAGGTCGGGTCTCGGGATGTTACAAAAATTGTTGATTTGTTTCTAAAAATTGGATAAATTGAAATTCTGATAAAATTCTGTTATTTGTTTCAAAAATTGCTGGTGTTTTACATTTTATTTAAAAACGTATGATAATTCTAGTGAGCATTTTAATATTAATTTGGATTGAGTCTAAAACGACGACGGAATGGTAAAATACCTGTAAAATACTTTTATTCATTGTGAATACTAAATAACATAGTCGGCGTCTATAAACTTTTTGATGTCCTGCATACAGAACTATAAATGAGTTTCTCTACATGGTACAAGCTTAAATGTTGAACCATCCGTATATAAATGTGGCAAGAATAAACATTCTAAATTCTTATTTTAAACTTTTTAAATAATGAAAAACAATCAATATACAATGAAAACGATTAAAAAGCTCAACGCCATCCACGTACACCTTAGGGCAACATCACAAATGCTTTTATCACGCTATATGGTCAAGCACAAATTTACATTTTAAAGAAATTAACACCACTAATGCTAATTATTTCCAATGTATACATATATAGTTATGAACCCTATTTGAAACAAAATACTTACTTGGATGTAAAAAAAAAAGTGAATAAGCTGTTATTAGCAGCAACGTGAGCCGTTGCAGCAAGAAATCTGATGTACATGAGCCGTTGCAGAGAGCAGAGTTGCGATTTCTCATCTCTACAATCATCATTTTAGTACACACCTTACAAGTAGTACATGATCGCCAGCAAAAAGCCTTCTAGAGTTGAAAAAAATGCTCCACGTTGTCATCAATAGATAAAAAAAATTACAAAATCGCACAAAGATAAAACGTTAACTGCAAGAGGAAGCTTACAATTGAGTCAAGGGGAAAACTAAAATTGATCAATATAACGTATCAAAAAGTTTTAAATAATCGAATGTGTGATTAATTGGTGCTTATTTGATTTTATTTGGTTACCATATATATATTTTTTTACATAATAATGTATACCATATCCTAAAATATGGCAAAATTCGTTTACAATAAATGCACTATAAAAAGTTTACCATGAATGTTAATGTTAAAAAAATATGGTAAACATTTCCTAATATGCAGTATAAAACTTATATCATTATTCGTTTACCAAATATATGGTAATCATCGTAATAGGAAAATATATCACAAAATTCGATTTTCAGGCACATGAACGTGGGATGAGTTGGCAGACAAGTGACAGCCATGTCAGCTTTGAATAATGACGTCATTATGACGTGGAAAGAGCTATGTGGCAAGAATTCAAAAACGTTTTCTTTTATTATATATAAAGATAAAGATTTGAATAAATGAAAATATGTTAATATATTTTAAAAGAGGGTTACCATCACGTAATTCTTGCAATAAGTCGGCTATATTTAGATATTAATTATTAAGTATGCATCCACATTTCCTAGTGTTACCATCGAATTACTTGTAGCGTATTTAGCGAGCTGAAATTTGATTATTGCATTTATTGCTTTTTTTTTGAACGGCAAAAAGAAGTCAACGGCCACCCGCACCGAAGACCCCCACGAGCATAAAATTAATATTAAAAACCTAGCCAGAGGCTAGGAAACAAATACACACATCTGAAGTACAAACAAACCAAACACCAAAACTAATACCAAAAGAAATAAACAAACAAAACACCACTAGAACCACTCCAAGAAAAAGGCAGCAAATCGCCTAAAGCTCATAATGTTAATGGATCATAATATATTGAAACATTCGCATGTAATTTGTGTCAAAATCAATTAATTTAAAATCGATTACAAGCCGATCTGTTTTGACCGACAATGACCAAATTCTGTCTGGTTTGTGCAAGTCTATTTACTTATATCAAGTCCCCTTTCCCTTATCTTTATCAATTTTCTTGGATTTACGTATGTTTGTATTGCCGGAAAAGAGAATGAGTTCATTGGAAGAAAATATGATTTACATCGAAAAGAACGAATGGTTTGTCTTTATACAATCATCTCATTAACTATCACATAACAAAAGAAGTACAAAAGAACTTATACATCCACCTATTCGTGTTTATCCTTAAATTTTTTTTTTTTCATAATATCATCGGCAAATCCTTGGAAAGTCAAATCCTCATAGTCTACAAAACGAAAAAACTAACATATATATTAAAACTAATTAAAAACTAAACAAAACTATATATATATATATATATATATATATATATATATATATAGGGTGCGATTCAGCGCAGAACCGTTTTTAGCGACAGAACCATGTATCGACCAATCAGATTGCAGCAAATATTAATTATTATATATTTATTATTATTAGTCAAAAAGGGTAGTTTAGTCAAATAACAAAAACAAGATATATATGGAAATCAAAAAATGTGCGCTGGATCCCTAAAAATATGGGAAGTGGGGTTTTTTTTTTTAGGAAGTGAGTTTTTTCCTGGGTATGTTCATATATTTTTTCCTTTTCTGATTTAATAATTTGGTATTCCGACATGTAATATGCGATATGAAAAACATATGTGTCGTTTTAACATCGAATGTATAAAGTCGTTTCCCAAACACATTCGATGTTCATGAAAACACATATGAAGAAGATCAACAACGAACAACATTTGATGTAGCGAACAGCATTTGATGTAGCGTGTGGCTTAGATGACTTAAAACATTGAATGTTAAGTACATTGTGTGTAGATACGATTTTGTTTTTGCCCGTTCATCAAGACGAAGAGGAGGATGAAGAGCAAGTTGATCATGATTCAGATGATTAATATACAACATTACATTCAAAAGTCAAAATACACTTGAAAAACATATAATGTATAAGGGCTGGTAAATTAACATCCGATGTTTAACATCGGATGTTTGCTGTAAAATAACATGCATCCTTCGAATACAGAACCCAAAAAGCTTCGAATACATTATCCAACCGATTACTTCTTCTTTCTTTTTTTCCCTTCGAATACGAAACCCAAAAAGCTTCTGAAATGAACAATTCGAACTTCTCTCCTTGAGGGATTGACAATTTCTCAAAAAACTTCTCAAAAACGCAGATTTGCCAAAAACGCAGATTTCTCAAAAAGCTTCCCAAAAACGCAGATTTGCAAACAATTGGATGGAGTACTTACAGATGTATTTATCGATCATCGGCGACGGATTGACGATTTCTCTGAAACCTCTTGATCAAACAAACTGAAACCCCCAATTTTGAGGAGGAATTGACGAAGAAGAAGAGAGAAGGAGGCATGAGAAGTGGGTCTAGGGTTATGGAGAGAGAATAGGAAAATGGGGAGAGGGGGATGGTTTTAAGACATTTCCTTTTCATTTTCTTTTTTTTTGTAAGATACCCATTATACCCTTTCATTTATTTTCTAACTTAAAATATAATGGATTTAATTTAAAAAAAGTCACGATTGATCTTCACCGTTAGATTCAAAAATTAAAGGTGCAAGATTGGGTTCTGCGGTTCTGTAGCTTAAATGGGTTCTGCGCTGAATCGGACACTATATATATATATATATATATATATATATATAAAAGTGAGATCGAGTAAGGACTTTTTTTCCGGTGAGGACTGCGAGGACAAATCTCGTGCGTTCATCTTAATAATATGTGGCTCAGATTTTTAGGGTTTTTTCTAAAATTCGTGATGGCATTTTTGTACATATTATAGATCTTTTTCAGTTATTCTTGTAAAGGGTAAACTATTTAGGGGGTATTTGATCTTTATATAAAATTAAACTCACGTACAAAGGATCCTCCACGCGCCTAGAAAGAACTTGTACACACTCGCACCACATGTCGCCATCTGATTGGCTGAACTATATTTTTTTCCACCCACTTTAGTTTTTTGGTTATAATTTTTTTTTCTTTGATAAAAAAAAATTCTGAAAAAACCAAAGTTTTTAAAATTAAATTTTCTACAAAATAAGCATAGTCATGAAAATTTGAAAAATAAAATTATATATTGAATATTTATTAATTTTGGATCATTTTTATTTTTGGATCATTTTCTTATTTTTTTGATCATTGTTATTTTTTGGATCATTTTGTTAATTTTGGATCATTGTTAATTTTTAAATTGTTTTGTTAATTTTTTATCATTGCTAATTTTTGGATAATTATTGATTTTTGGATCATTTTTTTTTATTTTTGGATCACTGTTTGATTTTTGGATCATTGTGACATAAAGTAATTAGGTTAAATTAAAAAAATATGAATTATAAAAATGATATTTAATCAATTAAGTCAACGGTATTTGAATATTATTACTTTAAATGTTGCATCGTTTAACCATCATTCTTAATCATGACCTTGGCAAGGAAAATTATATACATTATGTCAATTAAAAGCCCAATGCAAAGAAGACCAGCCCATTAAAGTCCATTTACATACGAAATGGATAGCCCAGCTTATTAAAACCTTGACAAAAATACCCTTAATGAACATGATTGGTGGAGAGTTGTCCTCGCAGTCCTCACCGGGTTTTGAGTCCTCACCGGATCCGGACCCTATATATATATATATATATATATATATATATATATATATATATATATATATATATATATATATATAGTGGAGAGTTATATAGAGAACCCATATACCCTTATTAGCCAATCAGAAATTAGATAAATATTTTAATTTATTTAAATGTAAAGGGCAATTCCGGTATTCAATGTATTTCAGATTTTATCGGAACAATTAAATTAATTCCTATAATCATGGAAAGTGGAGATTTCATGTATCTATCTTCCTTTTGAAAACCGGATTCCTATAATCACGTATCTAAATCACTGCCGATTGAATTCACCCAATATATATATATATATATATATATATATATATATATATATATATATAGGAATGAGTTCCTTTGAGAATTAATATATTGAGTGAGAATGTGAGAATAGATCTCAGCCATTGATCTGGGTGGATTTGGGCTCACGGCCCGGCAAAATCTGCCACGCGGCGCGAGGGGGCACATGTGCCCTGTTTAATCATCGATGATTACCCTATGAATACATATAGGGTAATCGTCGATGATTATAATTCTCACATTCTTACGATTTTTTCAATTCTCAAAGGAATTCTCCCATATATATATATATAGGGTGCGATTCAGCGCAGAACCATTTTTAGCGACAGAATCACAGAACCCTCTTCCAGCCAATCAAATCGCAGCATTTAATAATTAATATGTTTTTATTAATATTAAACGAAAAGGGTATTAAAGTCAAATTGCACAAATCATTTATAGATGGAAACCGAATAAATGCCGGTTGGATTCCTAAAAATATGGCAATTCCGTTTTTTTTAAATATTTGAACAATAGATGTTTTGGAAATTATTTTTTTTATTAAATATCTGGAGTTAAATATGGCAACGAACACCAGTAAATATGACATTGAATGTCATACGTACCAATCGTAACATTGGATGTTTTCCCAAACGACATTGAATGTCATACGAAATTACTACACATTCAATGTATACTACTGATACGTATAAACAAAATCAATCATTAAATGTATAATTCGCGAAACTAGTCTCTCAAATAGACTAAACAGATGATGTTTACAGCATCAATGCAAATCATTCAATGTATACTAAACAAATGTCTCTTTTCGAATAAGCATAACAGTTGATGTTTGCAACATGGATGTAATTTATAATACACACGTACCAACCGTAACATTGGATGTTTATGTCATTGGATGTTTAACAACATGTATGTAGTTATTTTATAGTGAAAACATATAATGTGTAGTTCTACATGAATGATTAAATACAGTTAATGATTGTATTAAAACATTGATATTTTTGTGGCTGAAGCAGATCGTGATACAAGTGTTTTTGAGCTTTTGCCAACTCCGGAAGGTATTCAATAATGTCTTGTGTGCTAATCCAAATTTCCTAGTAACAAAGATTGTAATTAATTAGAGATTTATTTAGAAAATTATATTTATAAAATATAAGAAATAGATACGAACCATAACATGGCTATCATGAACTGATAATTATCATCAAATCTGCAAACATTCACAAAGTCAACTTTGTTGTGAGTTAGTGATGTATGAATATGTGAAATTACATGAATCCAAAATATTATAAATCAAAAATCAATAATCTGACAAGAATCCAAACTCAATAACTAAAAATCTATAATCAAAAACTAATATTATGAAGGAAATTCAAAACATGTGTACCGTATTTCATAAGAACATGAAAGAGCCCCCAATCTCCACGTCCTCTCTCGTACAGCTAAAAATCAATCAGTTCTTTCATCACAACACAATCACCAACCATCATAAGAACAAAAACTAATATATTACTAACCCGACATAACTATCGAAGCTTCAATTTCACTATATCTTCCTCGTCTGAGGAACGTAAAAAACCCTAAATTCGAACCAGGAAACACAACGATGGTATACGACTACCGCGATTTCTCCTTTTAATCCCACAAAATCGTATATTGTAAAAGTTTTGGCTAATATCAGTGACATATTTTATCAATTTTGAAAAGAAAGAAGCGCAAAATTGGGAGCAGTTGTTAACATGATCACCGAAGAATCTGCACATGAATGGAAAATGAATATTTGTTTTAAATGGTGTAAATAACTTCTGCACTAAGCTTCCGAAACTACCCCTGGACACACAAAATATCAGGCCTTTTTAATTATTAAAAATTCATAAAAAGGCATCTTTATTATTGACCATAGATCTAATCATCAACGGTCAATATTCATTAATTAGGATGGTTCTGTGGTTCTGTCGCTAAAAATGGTTCTGCGCATATATATATATATATATATATATATATATATATATATATATATATATATATATATATATATATATATATAGTGAAGGATTCCATACAGAACCCATATTATTTACAGAACTCGTAGAACCTAATCTAGATCGTTGGATTTTAAAATTAACGGTTTAGATTGATTGTGTCATTTTCATAAATAAAAAAGTTATATTTTTAGTAAATAATAAATGAAAAGGGTAAGATGGTAATCTTGAAAAAAAACTCCTTACATAATACGTATCCTCTTTTAAACCACCCCCTTTTTTCTCCACATCTTTTTCTCTCACATCATTCTCTCTCAGTATTTCTTACTTTTTTTTTTCTTCATCGTCTATTTTATAAAAACCCTAAATTGTTTCATCTCAAAATTACCACGCCTCCCCTGCTCTATTCTTGTTAAAATTTTCGACGTGCACATATGTCGGTGTCCATCCCGTGAGATCAATCTTTCACCCACAGTGCCACAATGTTTTCTTTGTTTATTCGCATCAATCAGAGAAGTTGTAACAGACCGGGTTTCTTCATTCATTCAAGGTATATATCCAATATCTTTATAATCTCGATCTATACTCTTATTTTCTTATTTTTCTTGATTTTGTGTTGTGTTTTCGTTATTTGATTGTGCTCGTTTGAGTTTTCATCAAAGAATTTTAGAATACGAAGTATATAGTAATCAGGTTATCAAAAAGTTATTATCATTATATATAAATAATTTAACAAAACAGTTGTTTTTTCTTTGCTTTAGGTACTGAGTCCTCAAATTCTCACCATTTAAAAACTTGATAAATCTAGATTATATGTATATTAAAAAAAGCATCGAAACGGAATATGATTTATTACTAAAACCAGTAAAAGAATCATTTTACGTTGTATATAATTTAAATGTAAACTCAAAAATGAAACCACTACATGTTTGATACAAAGTTGAACACAATATTCCAAGGCTATATGGGTAACCACTCACCATGTTAAGATCGAGGGATAGAATCTAACCAACCACCAGGATGTTTTGAATTTTGATTTTATACACATATGTATTAGGTGTATGTTCTTTGATTTCTCATTTATGTTTGTTTCCTACATACATGTATCTATTACATACATGTATTTGCATATTTGGCATATACTAATAACTCGATAATTATATTATTTGCATTGTTACATATTTTTGACTTTGAGATTGTTGTTTTTAGAATGTATTTGGATTTCGTCATTCTAACATGATAATTACATATTTTCCAGGTTTTTGGCTAGTACATTCATGTCCGAAGTAAAGTAATGATACATCTATACTGGTAGATTCAAAGATTAAAGAACCAAATGCAATTAAAAAGGACAATAACTGAAACAATTGTTGATGATAAAAAGGGCACTGCTAAAGAAGTTGTTTTGTACATAGAAGTTGTTCTTAAATGTTAAATGTTAACGATCAGATACATATGTGTTAATTAGTACATGTGTGTTATTCATTGTTGTTTGTACATACATGTTACTCATTATTTGTAGATACATAAATGTTTTTCTGTACATATATATTATTCAACATTTTTTATTGTAAAATAATATAAGTGTTTCTAGATAAATAAGTGTATCATCATTAAATAGAAATATATGTAGATTCGTAACATATACATTTATGCACATCCGTAAATAATACATACATGTATAATTACAATTTCGAATTTAATTCCTAAATATTAGGAAATTAAAAAAAAAGAAATAAAAAATAAAATTGTAAGATGTCGTAAATACCCCCGAAGCATTAAATAAATTAAATTATCATAAATTAATTTACTAAATTCTGATTGGTTGAAAATAGTTCTATGAGTTCTATAAATAATTTGGGTTCTGTATGGAATTCGACCATATATATATATACAACATATAATCCATTCCTTTGACATTAACTTTGCTTAGGAGAAACATGTTAAAAGATCGTTTTTAAGGGTATAGATAAAAGCGTATATATAATACCTCAAAATTCTTAGTAATATGCTGACAAAACAATAGTATGTTAGTTTAAATTTGAGCAACGGTAACAAATTAATAGCAAAATAATTGTCTATTTTTCAATGGTGTAGAGCAAATATACATATACATATACAAAACAAAGATATAGTATATAAGATGCATGAGGATTTGCATTCACTAATCATAAATATAACTATATGAGTATAACAGATAATTTCAATGATCAAATTTCAAAATACATATACTTATTATAATCAAAACCGTATCATTCCATCTCTTCATCTTATGCATCCACTTTCTCAATCCATGAGTAATGTTAAGAATTATGTTGTTCCCTGTATCCCGATTCTCGAATATCAACATCACTTATTAAGACACTCATACACATATGTATTAGGTGTATGTTCTTTGATTTCTCATTTATGTTTGTTTCCTACATACATGTATCTATTACATACATGTATTTGCATATTTGGCATATACTAATAACTCGATAATTATATTATTTGCATTGTTACATATTTTTGACTTTGAGATTGTTGTTTTTAGAATGTATTTGGATTTCGTCATTCTAACATGATAATTACATATTTTCCAGGTTTTTGGCTAGTACATTCATGTCCGAAGTAAAGTAATGATACATCTATACTGGTAGATTCAAAGATTAAAGAACCAGATGCAATTAAAAAGGACAATAACTGAAACAATTGTTGATGATAAAAAGGGCACTGCTAAAGAAGTTGTTTTGTACATAGAAGTTGTTCTTAAATGTTAAATGTTAACGATCAGATACATATGTGTTAATTAGTACATGTGTGTTATTCATTGTTGTTTGTACATACATGTTACTCATTATTTGTAGATACATAAATGTTTTTCTGTACATATATATTATTCAACATTTTTTATTGTAAAATAATATAAGTGTTTCTAGATAAATAAGTGTATCATCATTAAATAGAAATATATGTAGATTCGTAACATATACATTTATGCACATCCGTAAATAATACATACATGTATAATTACAATTTCGAATTTAATTCCTAAATATTAGGAAATTAAAAAAAAAAGAAATAAAAAATAAAATTGTAAGATGTCGTAAATACCCCCGAAGCATTAAATAAATTAAATTATCATAAATTAATTTACTAAATTCTGATTGGTTGAAAATAGTTCTATGAGTTCTGTAAATAATTTGGGTTCTGTATGGAATTCAACCCTATATATATATACAACATATAATCCATTCCTTTGACATTAACTTTGCTTAGGAGAAACATGTTAAAAGATCGTTTTTAAGGGTATAGATAAAAGCGTATATATAATACCTCAAAATTCTTAGTAATATGCTGACAAAACAATAGTATGTTAGTTTAAATTTGAGCAACGGTAACAAATTAATAGCAAAATAATTGTCTATTTTTCAATGGTGTAGAGCAAATATACATATACATATACAAAACAAAGATATAGTATATAAGATGCATGAGGATTTGCATTCACTAATCATAAATATAACTATATGAGTATAACAGATAATTTCAATGATCAAATTTCAAAATACATATACTTATTATAATCAAAACCGTATCATTCCATCTCTTCATCTTATGCATCCACTTTCTCAATCCATGAGTAATGTTAAGAATTATGTTGTTCCCTGTATCCCGATTCTCGAATATCAACATCACTTATTAAGACACTCATACACATATGTATTAGGTGTATGTTCTTTGATTTCTCATTTATGTTTGTTTCCTACATACATGTATCTATTACATACATGTATTTGCATATTTGGCATATACTAATAACTCGATAATTATATTATTTGCATTGTTACATATTTTTGACTTTGAGATTGTTGTTTTTAGAATGTATTTGGATTTCGTCATTCTAACATGATAATTACATATTTTCCAGGTTTTTGGCTAGTACATTCATGTCCGAAGTAAAGTAATGATACATCTATACTGGTAGATTCAAAGATTAAAGAACCAGATGCAATTAAAAAGGACAATAACTGAAACAATTGTTGATGATAAAAAGGGCACTGCTAAAGAAGTTGTTTTGTACATAGAAGTTGTTCTTAAATGTTAAATGTTAACGATCAGATACATATGTGTTAATTAGTACATGTGTGTTATTCATTGTTGTTTGTACATACATGTTACTCATTATTTGTAGATACATAAATGTTTTTCTGTACATATATATTATTCAACATTTTTTATTGTAAAATAATATAAGTGTTTCTAGATAAATAAGTGTATCATCATTAAATAGAAATATATGTAGATTCGTAACATATACATTTATGCACATCCGTAAATAATACATACATGTATAATTACAATTTCGAATTTAATTCCTAAATATTAGGAAATTAAAAAAAAAAGAAATAAAAAATAAAATTGTAAGATGTCGTAAATACCCCCGAAGCATTAAATAAATTAAATTATCATAAATTAATTTACTAAATTCTGATTGGTTGAAAATAGTTCTATGAGTTCTGTAAATAATTTGGGTTCTGTATGGAATTCAACCCTATATATATATACAACATATAATCCATTCCTTTGACATTAACTTTGCTTAGGAGAAACATGTTAAAAGATCGTTTTTAAGGGTATAGATAAAAGCGTATATATAATACCTCAAAATTCTTAGTAATATGCTGACAAAACAATAGTATGTTAGTTTAAATTTAAGCAACGGTAACAAATTAATAGCAAAATAATTGTCTATTTTTCAATGGTGTAGAGCAAATATACATATACATATACAAAACAAAGATATAGTATATAAGATGCATGAGGATTTGCATTCACTAATCATAAATATAACTATATGAGTATAACAGATAATTTCAATGATCAAATTTCAAAATACATATACTTATTATAATCAAAACCGTATCATTCCATCTCTTCATCTTATGCATCCACTTTCTCAATCCACGAGTAATGTTAAGAATTATGTTGTTCCCTGTATCCCGATTCTCGAATATCAACATCACTTATTAAGACACTCATATACAGTTTCAATTCAACAATTAAAACTTAAAATCTCTATTTCAAACTCGTACCATGAGTCAAAATCACAGAATACTTGCTATTGCAACTACTAATATATTAATACATGTGGCAGTTTTAATCTATTTGCTTTCGAATAACTTGATTTGGACTGTGTTTTTATCTCGATACGTAAATAGCTAAAAAGGAAACATGCCAAATGGATGGAAAGTTGCATAAAATTTATTTTAAAAGCTTACATCCTATCATTGTTCTTGTAGTAATAATATATAGCATACATGATAGATGACACATTTATATGAAGATCAAAATTTAAGAAAAACGTTTATAGCTCAAACCGACCACTGCCCATATCAAAACCAAATGGGATAACTCAAAAGTTGTAAAATAATTGCATTATGTTGCAGGCCCATTTTCTTATTAATTGGTCAATTTTGGTTACGTTTAATCTCAAATAGGTCAAATTAAAAAGTAGCTACAAGGGAACAAGTCAAATTGGTCGATTGTCACCAAAAGCATAGATTTGATGCATATCTTCAATTGCTTTTTTAATCTTTTTTTTTGTTGTAATACTACAATTAAAAAAATGAGGATATAGGTACTCATGGGTCAACCCAACCCACCCATTTGACCACCTCTAAGAATATGTAAAGTGGAAAACTGATTAGATTATGTTTCATACTTGAGCAGCAAAAATGCAACCATTCTGGTCGTTATCAAACACCTAAGTTCCTCTTCTGAGTCAGTATCCTTCAAAGGAAAAGAAACACAACATTTAGACATGATCTCATATCTATAACTATATTTCATAATTTGTAGAATAAATAGAGCCACCTTCAGTTTTCTAGCCATGAGATTCAAAGACTCAGGGAAATCAATGGTCCCATTTTGATCAACATCAACTTCATTGATCATATCTTGTAATTCAACCTCTGTATTATTCTGGCCCAATAATCTCATAAGTGTTCCCAACTCAAAGTCAAGCATTAATTCAGCCCCTCGATGTCGCATAATATGATAATCATCATTCTTATGGTTGTGATTTGATCCGACGCATAGCTTACAGTTTTTATATACTCCAGATGCTTTCACCACCATATCTTTGAGCTAATAAAAAACATTGCACATGTGGTGGGACCATGAAATTCAGACAACGGTTCACCGCAACATTAATATCATTGGAGTTATTAATCTGGAAGATATACTATTTAGGATTCAACGAACAGGTTCTCAAGGAACAAAATTACAGCAAGCAGACTTCCTATTCGAATCAGTTTCTTGCGATTCAGTATAATTCGGAAACAATTGTTGGTTAAAATAAGAGGATATACCATTTCATGAACAAATTACAGATCAATTGCAAGTTTGAAAGCCAATTATAAGTATATGTATGTATGTTTGCACGTATTACCTTAAGTATAGGTAGCAAATTAAGAGACGGATTATTGATTGTGATAAAGCTACATCATCATCTTCAACCACCACTTTAGTTTTGCGAATATAGCAGATATGGAGGCGGTTGACATGAGAAAAAGATGGAATATACCGAGGCGGTGAGATGGTTCTAATTGATTATGGCGGTGGAGCATATGGATAATTTTAATTGGGCGATGGAAAGAGGACGATGGATGGAAGCAAAAAGCCCTAATTTCAGATTGGAAAAAAAAAGATAAAGATGGATGAATGACGTGGCATCTCTAGCAAACCTCACATGTAAAAATCTGGTAAAAATCTGGTACATAAAGTTTTCAAACGTGGCATCAAAAATCGGTGAGAACTCGTGAAGATATCTCAAAAAAAATTCAAAAATTCTATAAAAATATATATAACTTCCCATAATTATTACTATATTTGACCAAAAAAAAGAATTTTGAAAATTTTTTTATAGGAAAATGATAATGACAGCCCTAAGGGCTGTCACTAAGAAGCCAAAACACGCAAAAAAACACTTGTACAATAATTAATAACCGCCCCCTGCATTTTAGGAATCAACCTCCACCACTGAAAGTACAAACGATTTATGCACGTAATCACCTCTTAATGACAGCCCTAAGGGCTGTCATTAACAAAACTCAAAATTATAATCCACCTTTTTTTTGGATCATAATAAAGATCCATTTTTTTTAGATCAAAATTATGATCTATATTTTTTTTTCATCATTTTTGATTTTTTTTTGATTTTTTTGGATCATATAGGCTGCGATTTTTATATTTAAAAACGATTTTTTTTTTTTAAAAAAAAGTTTGTTTTAGATCATTTTCAGAGTTTTTTTTGGAGTTCTCGCAATCCTCGCCAATTTTTGAGTCCTCATCGGATCCGGACTATATATATATATATATATATATATATATATATATATATATATATATATATATATATATATATATATATATATATATATATATATATATATATATATATATATATATATATATATATATTCATGCGTTTCAAAATAAGTGATACACTTTCAATTTTAGGGTGTTTCAAAATAAGTGATACACTTTGAAAAATTATCATATTTGGTAAAAGGTAACGGGAACCACACCAACTAATTATTCACATACTTCCTCCGTATCACAATAAGTGATACATTTGAGGTTTCACGTTTTTTGAGACAAAAAAATTGAAGTAAAGTTAAAATATATTAATGTAGACTTAAAATATATTATATTAGATAGTTAGTGGATGATGGGACTCACTTTTCTTGAATAAAGTGATATTAATGAGTTTTAAAAGTAAAAGTAAGGGTATAATGGTAATTTTAATTTATTAAAGTGGATAGTTAGTGGAGATTGGGTCCCATATTTTTGCCAAATAAAGTAACTTTTGAAGTGTATCACTTATTGTGAAATACCCATAAATGGAAAGTGTATCACTTATTGTGATACATAGGAAGTATAATATAGTGAAAAGACACATTTACCCATACTTTTACTTTTAAACATCATCAAATTTACTTTAATCAATATGTGGGGACCCTTTCTCCACTAACTATCCAATTCAAAGTGTATCATTTATTTTGAAACGGAGGAAGTATATTGTTGGCTTGCTGAAAAGCACCCCCCACTGAAGGGATTTAATGAAGACAAAAAAGTAAATAGTTAGAAGACAATCTGAGGATTAGTTCCTCAGATTGTGGGTAACTGAATCTGATCAGTTCGGACTTCAGTTACCCAGTTACATTATCTGATCACTATCTGAAACAACGATCAGTTCCCCGTGCGGAATCAGGTACTGGTTAACAGATCAGATAGTGTAACAAGTTCAGGGCACATTGGACAATAACGCTGAACCATTGAACATATACTTCTCTAAGCAAAACTCTTAGTGAAGGTCACTGAAGCTGAAGGCCATCTGAAGAAGCATGAGTATCCGAAGACTCATGGCTGCCAGAAGTGTACACATGCTCGAAGTTTCAGTGTCACAGAAAGACACAAGTAAAGCACAAGACGACAGAAAGTACTGTCAGAATTCCGTTAGTGGTGCTCGTCCCATGAAATATCCTCTGCACCAACGGAATTGTCACACGTGGAATCGATCGATCATTCATTTGGCTTTACATTTCCCAATGCTATAAATTGAGGACTTAGGCGATCGATTTCTGTGTGCACCCAACAAGGTTACACGCTGCTGAAATTACTCCATAATTTTATTCCTTTGAGCAGAGTGTAAACCACCAGTTAACCTGAGTTACTTGATTCGAGAATTGAATCTTCTTAACAAAGGTGTCTGGTCTTGTGCTTGATCATTTGTTGATCATAAACTTGTCTTAGATAATATCTGTTGTTGTCTATCACATGCAATTAGTTTAGTTAGGATTTGTTCTTAGCTATTCCACAAACTGCATACATCTTTATTGTATCATTATTGATTAATAAAGAAAAGTTTAAAAAGTGTTGAGTGTTACCATTAATTTTAAATTGATCAGTGAAAGCGTATAGGTGTAGAAATTCACTTATTACGGGACTAACATATATATATATATATATATATATATATATATATATATATATATATATATATATATATATATATATATATATATATATATATATATATATATATATATATATATATATATATATATATATATAGTGTCCGATTCAGCGCAGAACCGTTTAAAGGTGCAGAACCGCAGAACCATACAAACATCCAATGTTTTCTTTGTTATACATAAGTTGTATATTTTCATACACGTTGTAATACATTTACACATCCAATGTTTCTAATTTTTTATACACATAATATATAAATATATTATATAAAAAATTGGAAACACTGGATGTGTAACTGTGTTACAGCGTGTATGAAAATGTACAGCTTATGTATAACATAGAAAACATTAGATGTTAGGATGGTTCTGCGGTTCTGCATCTTTAAACGGTTCTGCGCTGAATCGGACCCTATATATATATATATATATATATATATATATATATATATATATATATATATATATATATATATATATATATATATATATATATATATATATTATAGTATATTAGGAAAAATGTATAAGTTTTATACTATCTGAACCAAAGACATTTACATGTTAGTGAATGAAACTTTTGCGGATTAAAAATTAAATCGAATATCCACTAACTCAAGTTTAAGAAGAACACAAGTATATTAGAATAGAAGGTTAGCAAGCGGGTAGAGAGCTGCATCTTTCAGTTTGGCCCACCAAATCATTTAAAGGTCCGCCTCCTCGATTCTGCCTTTAGCTCCTCGATTATGAGTATCCTTCACCCTGTAAATACAGAACATTGATGGGGGAAATGTACAATTCCATATGAATCTCTAGCCAAAAACGTTAAAGGCTTCCAAAACATGGATGCAATACATGATAAATCGTCTTTTCATATTCCTGTTCATGTAAGACTATCATTATCTTAATTTTGTTACATTTTATGTTCCATCTGCAGAGACAGATTGTTTTGATGCCAAGATACACCTTTCAGCTGATTGTTTTCATTTAGTGTTGCAGTCATTGTAAAAGGTTATTTCTATTGATCGTGAATTGAATATGTTATTAACTGTTTGTTATATTTAGAGTAACGGGGACTGGGACATATATAGCTGTGGGATCCTAATGTTAGAGATATTGACAAAATGTTTCAAGAAAGGATTATGGATGATATAAGGAAAAAAATTAATATTCATTTTAGAGTAATGGTATATAGGCCTACTATTTAGACCCACTCATAGACCTACTAATTAGATGAAGACACGTGTCAAAATCAAGAGATAATATTAGGAGAGAGAATTAGTGGAATACACATATCATCCTATCAAGTGGGTAGTGTTAGACACAAGACTAAGTAAATAAGATTTGATGATCGATAGCTAAGAAGAATAAATATCAGCTGAAGTATGTATCTCAGCTGAAGCAAGTATATACAATAAACCTTCAGCTGAGTACGTACTTAGCTTTAGGATAACAAGTCAAATCAGCAGATATTCACGAGAGTTCATTCGAAGTCTATGACCAAAGGACAAAGACAAGAAGATGACTATTCAGCTGATTGTAGAATCAGCTGATAGTACCTGCTGCAGATGAAGACTTAAAGGAAATGTTCTTGACACTTTGAATATTTCCCTTTCCCGCTCAAAGAAGAAGAAAACGATGAGGATCTTCTATTTTGGAATAGAAGATAATGTCAGTACAACATCATCGTTTGTCCCTCCAAGCATGTAAACGGAAAGTCAACTATTTCTGTACTTATGTAGTACACCCTGTGCGTTAGAAAGGGTACCGGAAGTAGTTGACACAAAGTACACTTGGGACAATAACTTATGCAAGAGCATTTAATGTTCCATGGACAAGTCCACATCGACGAATAATATGTTTACACGTCGTCTAACTTGTGGGCAAAGGAACATGGATCTTGGGGTATATATAGAGACGTAAATGCTTGCATTTACACACACCTTTAAGCATTCATAGCACAAGAACATTCTCTGAGAGTTAGTTATTTGTCTAAGTATTAACTCCTCCATAGTTATTACTCGGACATTAATATCAGCTGTTAGTATCAGCTGATATAACTCTCCTTGCATAGTCTTCTAGTTTTGAGCGATTTAAAGTGTCATTTCAAGTATAGAGTTTTAGTTAGTGTGTACTATCTATTTCCGTAAACTTTGTACTGTATTAAGATTGTTTTAATAAACTCTTAATCATTGAAATCTTGTTGTTCATTATCTTATCTTCGTAAATCAGTCTTAACGCCACACGTTAGTGTCGTTGGGATCCAACAACTGGTATCAGAGCAGGTGTCAAAATTGTTTTCTATCAATTTTGAGCATCTGTTATGGCTGAACCTACATCATCAGATCTTTCATCATCTGGAAAACCTCCTAAACTCACTCAAACCAACTATCCCATGTGGAAAACCCGTATGTTGTCCCACATGGTTACCTATCACCCAAAACTTCAAGATAACATCACGATAGGAAAATATGTACCCAAAACCCTCATCCCTGGTACTTCTGAAATACCAGAACACTATGTAGTGAAGTCTGAGGCTCAATGGACAGACGCTGAAAAACATCTTGTCCATCTTGAGAACAAGGGTAGAGATATGCTTTTCCAAGCAGTTGGTGACGAACTGTATCACAATATTCAATTTTGTGACTCAGTTAAAGAAATGTGGGAGAGGCTGGCTGAAGTTTATGAAGGCACATCAGTTGTGCATGAACACAACAAAAACATGCTCATACATGATTATGAACTGTTTAAAGCCAAGCCAAGTGAGACTATATCTCAAACTTACAATCGTTATAACATTCTGTTAAACGAGCTGAATGTAACGACCGTAATTTTCCAATTTGTAATGTCGTATATTTAATTCGGAATTTATATGAATTTTAGTATTTGTGTTAATTTATGTCTTGAGTTGTGCTTTATCGAGTGTTGAAATGATCGGGACTTAGTATAACCGGGAACGGGTAAAAACTTGGATGGAAACAAGTTTAAAGACCAAAAAGCTGGCCTGAACAGCCCCCGCGGCGCGAGGCAAAACGCGAGTTCCGACAGTAGGGTTCAGAAGCGAACACGAACATCTTCGCGTCGACCTCGCGTTGAGGTCGCGACGCGAGCTAGGCGCGAGCCTGGCGCGAAACCTGGTAAAATGCGGCGACCATATGTGAAACCCGCGCGACCTCGCGGCGCGAGCAAGACGCGAGCGGGGCGCGAAGTTGTCTGAACTATAAAATCAAGAGTGTAAGCTAGAGTTTCATAACACCCTCGAACCCTACAACCATAGCAGCCGAAATTGGAGCTCCTTGGTCGGTTTTTGGAGCTAAAGAGCTCAAATCTTCATCACTTTGAAGGATTCATGCATCAAGGGTAAGGATTCTTGCTTGTTATACTTAGTTATCTTTATTTTGAGCTTGGTATGGGTAAAAATGGTGGTTTGGGAACCAACCATATCATCTTTGGGGAAGATGAACTATTATGGGTGTAAAGTACTCCTTGTAGGCTTGTAATCATGGTGTACAAGTTAGATTTGGGATGTATGATGGAAAATCTTGAACTAGGGTTTGAGATTTCACCAAGTTGTATGAACTTGGTGGTTGGGAATGTCCTTATGGATTAATTAATAGCTAGTATGGATTATAACTAGGTTGTTATGGTGATATTGATGTTAGGTCAAGAAGACCTTGTGATCTGGAAGTAAAGATTGTGTGGTTGAACACGAGAATTGGATAGCTTGGCTAAGGTGAGTACATGTGAACTTTCAAAATTGGGTACATAGCTAGAAATTGTGTTATGTTAAAATGCTTTTATCGAGTCTATAAGTAAATTAGTTGACTATGTGATTTTTTAATGAATTGCTTATATGATGATGAATTGTATTGATTAATTGATTAAGAAATGATGGAGCTATGAGCTCATAATGATAAGTGATAACTGATGATGATGATGATGTCCCTAGGCCCGTGATAGATTGGATGCATTCCGGTTATCACGGTACCTTAAGGTTAGCGATAGATTGGAGGCATTCCGATTACCCAATACCTATGAGTCCTGGTAGATTGGAGACATTCCAATTACCGTGGGAATGACGGTCTTGATAGATTGGAGGCATTCCGATTATCTTCACATTGGCCAATGAATTGAGTAATGAAGTGACCCAAACGAAATTAGTAACATTATTTTAAGTATAAACGATATTATGTGACTAGTTGTTTATCGGGTCTAAAACCCATGTATCTCACGAGACAATTTTGTCTCACGTACTATGTTTGTGTTTTTTCTATGTACTCAGGATCGGGATCGAAGATATAGGAGGCCCGTTTAGAGAGGAAGCCTTGTTGAGATTAATTTGGTGTTCATAGTTAGAGCTCTTATCCTATGGCTTAGATATATTTTGTAACATCGTTTTTGTAGATTCTGATGATCTCAAACAAGAAACCTACCGTTTTATATTTTTGGTTATTTGGAAATGATGAAATGTTATGTATTCGGTTGGAAAATGTTTAAATATTATTTTTCAAAATTTGAGGTGTTACAACTTGGTATCAGAGCTATAGTTTAAGTGAACTAGGTTGAGTTGACCATCCTAGACTTAAACTGAGCTAGTAGGACCATAGGTTCCATAGGATATCTAAGAGTTGACTATTGAGACCCTAAGTGTAGGTTCAATATGTTTGACCTTGAAGGAATAGGTCATGCTTGAAATTGGAATGGTCAATGTTCCCAATGTTTGATAAATCGACTTCTAAATGGTTTATGTCTTGTTATAGCAATATGGTGCACACTAGAAGTGGAAGAGGCCCACTTGATCAAGGGCAAGATTCGAATAACATTGTTCATCCGGTGTTTGGCCCTCCACCTCGGGAAGAAGTGGAGAACTCGGGTGTCGAAAGGAACAATCACACCCCAATCACCGTAGAACACCTCCAAACTATGTTCAACCAAATGAGGGACATCGTGAATGACGATGTGAACCGAATCCTAAATGAGCATCGAGATCGAGAAAGGCGGGGAGAGTCTCCACCCCGCTCAAAGAGCAAGTCAAGTAGTGATGCTCAAACCGAAAGGTCTTCGACGGAAGAAGAGGAAAGTGACCCCGAACCAAGGGAAAGGAGGGGGTGCACATTCAAGAACTTTATGGTTTTAAGCCCGATAACTACTACGGTAGCTCTGAACCGAAGGCCACGATCCGTTGGATTCGTGAAACTGAGCAGGTCCTTGAAGCTAGTAAGTGTAAGGAGGGGGATATGGTGATATATGCTTCTCGATTGTTGAAAGATGAAGCCCGCGTGTGGTGGGACACCATGTATAAATCCTTGGGGAAGAGGGCGGTGTACAAGATGAATTGGGAAGGGTTTGTGAAACGGTTGAAGGCAAAATTTTGCCCCGAAAGAAACTTGGAGAAACTTCAAGAAGAATTTGTCCACTTGAAGAAAGAAAGCATGAGTGTAGATGAATACACAAAGAAGTTCATGGGATTGATCCCGTTTGTGATCAAGTTGTACCCGGATGAGGGGTCCCGGATTGTCCGTTATGCTAATGGTTTCTCGTGGGAGTATGAATTGGAAGTGAAAAGAGCCGCCACGCTAGATGAAGCTATTGGTGCGGCGAGGAATGTTGACGAGGTTGGCCAAATAATGATCAATGAAAGGCCAAAGTTTGAGAAAAGGAAGTTTGAGGGAAGCTCGGGATCGGTGAAGAAGGGAAAGTTCACCCCGACTTTCTCTAAGCAATCAAGTGTGGGCACGTGTAGGAAGTGTGGTAAGGACCACAAGGGTGAGTGTTTGGAGGATTCAAAAGCTTGTTTTAAGTGTGGGAGGCCGGGGCATATGGCAAGGGATTGCCGGGCCAAGCCGTTGGATGAGATTGAATGCTACTCATGCCACGAAAAAGGGCACTATAGCAATGCGTGCCCGAAGAAGGGGAGTGAGACGATGGTGTCGACCGCTCAAAAGAAAGCGAAACTGACAAAGGTCAAAGAGAGGTCCTTCCAAATTACCCGAGATGAAGCCAAGGAGGCCCACGGTGTTGTTTCAGGTACTCTACTCGTAAATTCTATTCCCGCCCGGATCTTGTTTGACTCGGGTGCTACTTATTCGTTTGTGTCTCATGATTTTGTTGTAAGTTTGAATGTGCCTTTAGAACTCCTAGATGAGATTTATGATACAGAAACGCAGATGGGAAAACCACTATAGTACAACATATGTGTCGGAATTGTGAATTAGAGATAGACGGGAAAAAGTTTAAGGTAAACTTATTACCGATGGAAATTGCGGGATTTGATATAGTTATTGGTATCGATTGGTTGGGTGAACATCAAGCAAAGATCCTATGTGGAAAAAAGATAGTTTCGATCAAGACTCCCGACAATGAAAAAATTTATGTGTATGGAGAGAGACGACACCATATGCCATGTCTTATGACCGCGGTTAAAGCAAGGAAATGTCTAGCCAAAGGGTGTTCGTCCTTTTTAGCATACGTGCTAGATGGAAGAAAAGAAAAGAGGACGGTGGAAAATGTGAAAGTAATTCGGGACTTTCCCGAGGTTTTTCCCGACGATTTACCGGGATTACCACCGGGGAGACAAGTAGAATTCCGTATTGATTTAGTTCCGGGGGAGACACCGATAGCTCGTGCTCCATACCGTTTGGCTCCCACCGAAATGCGGGAATTGATGTCACAATTACAAGAATTACTCGACAAGGGATTTATCCGTCCTAGTTCGTCTCCATGGGGTGTGCCCATATTGTTCGTAAAAAAGAAAGACGGTTCGATGAGAATGTGCATCGATTACCGAGAGTTGAATAAGATGACCATAAAGAATCGATACCCGTTACCTAGAATCGACGACTTGTTTGATCAACTTCAAGGTGCCGACTATTTCTCAAAGATCGATTTAAGATCGGGTTACCATCAAGTTCGCGTGAAAGAAGGAGATACTGAGAAGACGGCGTTCCGTACACGTTATGGGCATTACGAGTTTTTGGTAATGCCATTCGGGTTGACTAATGCACCGGCCATTTTTATGGACCTTATGAATCGGGTTTGCAAACCATTTCTCGACAAATTTCTTATCGTATTTATTGACGATATTCTCATTTATTCTAAAACCGAAGAAGAAAACGAGGATCATCTAAGGAAAATGTTAGAAGTACTACAACAAGAAAAATTGTATGCAAAATTTTCTAAATGTGAATTTTGGATTCGAGAAGTCTGATTCCTCGGCCATGTCGTGTCACGAGAGGGAATCAAAGTTGACCCGTCGAAGATTGAAGCGGTTATGAAGTGGGAACCACCAAGAACTCCGAACGAGATAAGAAGTTTTCTCGGGCTCGCCGGTTATTACCGCCGATTTATCCAAGACTTTTCTCGAGTGGTGACACCACTCACTTTGTTGACCCGAAAGAATAGTGAGTTCGTGTGGGGAGAAAAGCAAGAAAACGCATTTGCCATATTGAAAGAAAAATTGTGTAACGCCCCGGTTCTCACGTTACCCGATGGAATGGAAGAATTTGTCGTGTATAGTGATGCTTCACATAAGGGTTTGGGTTGTGTCTTGATGCAACGAGGGAAAGTGATTGCCTATGCCTCTAGAAAATTAAAGAATGCGGAAGAAAGGTACACGACCCACGACTTAGAGTTGGCGGCAATAGTGTTTGCTTTGAAGTTATGGAGACACTACTTATACGGTACAAGGTGTACGTTGTATACGGATCATAAAAGTCTTCAATATGTTTTCACTCAAAAATATTTAAACATGAGGCAAAGAAGATGGATCGAATTGATACAAGATTATGATTGTGAGATCGTTTACCATGAAGGAAAGGCTAACGTGGTAGCCGATGCCTTAAGCCGGAAGGTGTATGAAAAACCGAATAGAGGAAAGTTAACAAGGACTGAGGTCGTATCGAGTATTGTGGAACGAATCAAGAAGGCCCAGTAAGAAGTGATGGAAAAAGAGGAGTTAAGGCAAGAACGTTTGGGAAAGAACCAACATTTTGTAGAAAATAATCAAGGGTTGAAAATCGTTGGTGGTCGAATTTGGGTTCCCAAGTTCGGGGGTACTCGAAAGGAATTGATGTATGATATGCATAAGTCAAAGTATTCGATCCACCCGGGGAGTACAAAAACGTATCAAGATATGAAGAAGATGTATTGGTGGCCCGGGATGAAGGCAAGGGTGACAAAGTATATTTCTAAGTGTGCCACGTGTGCACAAGTAAAAGCCGAGCATCAAGTACCTTACGGGGTAGCTCAATCGTTACAAATCCCGGCCGGAAAATGGGACGACATAACAATGGATTTTATTGTTGGATTTCCAAAGACGAGCAAGAACCACGACGCCATTTGGGTCATAGTTGACTGGTTGACCAAAAGTGCATTATTCTTGGCAATCCGGGAAACCATGCCACTTGAGAAGTTGGCAAAGTTGTATGTGGATGAAGTAGTAAGACTTCATGGAGTCCCGTTGTCGATTGTGTCCGATAGAGATGCGAGGTTTACCTCGAGATTTTGGAGATCGTTGAAAGAGGAGTTGGGAACGAAATTGCGGTTGAGTACGGCTTACCACCCACAAACCGATGATCAAAGTGAAAGAACCATTCAAACGGTTGAAGATATGCTAAGATCGTGTGTGCTAGATTTTGGAGGTAAATGGGATGAACATTACCGTTAGTCGAGTTCTCCTACAATAATAGTTACCAATCGACTGTTAAAATGCCGCCTTATGAGGCGTTGTATGGAAGGAAATGTAGGACTCCATCGTGTTGGCTCGAAGCGGGAGAGACGAAACTCACGGGTCCCGAAATTGTGAAGGTGACCAATGAAAAGATTGGAATAATTCAAGCCAATATGAAAACCGCACAAGACCGACAACGAAGCTACTCGGGTTTGAAAAAGAGACCGTATGATTTAAATGTTGGAGACATGGTGATGTTGAAAGTATCGCCTTGGAAAGGCGTGATGTGGTTTGGTAAGAAAGGCAAATTGAGCCCAAGGTATGTTGGCCCGTTTAAGATTTTGAAACTGGTCGGTTTGCAAGCATTTAAGTTAGAACTTCCACCCGAACTTCAAGGTGTTCACGATACGTTTCATGTAAGTTATTTGAAGAAGTTCGTGGGTGAGGTTGAAAACATAATCCCATTGCAAGAATTGCGGGTCGATGCCCCGAACCGATTGATTGAGGAACCCGAAGCCATACTAGAGACAAAAACGAAGAAGCTTCGGAACAAAGAGATTGAATTGGTGTTGGTCAAGTGGAAGCATTCCCTTGGACCGAACTTGACTTGGGAAGTCAAGGATGAAATTCGGAAAAGATACCCGGACTTCATAAACTATGATGAGATTCCGAGGACGGAATCTTCTTAAGGGGTAGGTAATTGTAACGACCGTAATTTTACAATTTGTAATGTCGTATATTTAATTCGGAATTTATATGAATTTTAGTATTTATGTTAATTTATGTCTTGAGTTGTGCTTTATCGAGTGTTGAAATGATCGGGACTTAGTATAACCGGGAACGGGTCAAAACTTGGATGGAAACAAGTTTAAAGACCAAAAAGCTGGCCTGAACAGCCCCCGCGGCGCGAGGCAAAACGCGAGTTCCGACAGTAGGGTTCAGAAGCGAACGCGAGCATCTTCGCGTCGACCTCGCGTTGAGGTCGCGACGCGAGCCAGGCGCGAGCCTGGCGCGAAACCTGGTAAAATGCGGCGACCAAATTGGAAACCCGCGCGACCTCGCGACCCGAGCAAGACTCGAGCGGGGCGCGAAGCGGTCTGAACTATAAAATCAAGAGTGTAAGCTAGAGTTTCATAACACCCTCGAACCCTACAACCCTAGCAGCCAAAATTGGAGCTCCTTGGTCGGTTTTTGGAGCTAAAGAGCTCAAATCTTCATCACTTTGAGGGATTCAAGCATCAATGGTAAGGATTCTTGCTTGTTATACTTAGTTATCTTGATTTTGAGCTTGGTATGGGTAAAAATGGTAGTTTGGGAACCAACCATATCATCTTTGGGGAAGATGAACTATTATGGGTGTAAAGTACTCCTTGTAGGCTTGTAATCATGGTGTACAAGTTAGATTTGGGATGTATGATGGAAAATCTTGAACTAGGGTTTGAGATTTCACCAAGTTGTATGAACTTGGTGGTTGGGAATGTCCTTATGGATTAATTAATAGCTAATATGTATTATAACTAGGTTGTTATGGTGATATTGATGTTAGGTCAAGAAGACCTTGTCATTTGGAAGTAAAGATTGTGTGGTTGAACACGAGAATTGGATAGCTTGGCTAAGGTGAGTACATGTGAACTTTCAAAATTGGGTACATAGCTAGAAATTGTGTTATGTTAAAATGCTTTTATCGAGTCTATAAGTAAATTAGTTGACTATGTGATTTTTTTAATGAATTGCTTATATGATGATGAATTGTATTGATTAATTGATTAAGTAATGATGGAGCTATGAGCTCATAATGATAAGTGATAACTGATGATGATGATGATGATGTCCCTAGGCCCGTTATAGATTGGAGGCATTCCGGTTATCACGATACCTTAAGGTTAGCGGTAGATTGGAGGCATTCTGATTACCCAATACCTATGAGTCCCGGTAGATTTGAGGCATTCCGATTACCGTGGGAATGACGCTCTTGATAGATTGGAGGCATTCCGATTATCTTGACATTGACCAAAGAATTGAGTAATGAAGTGACCCAAACGAAATTAGTAACATTATTTTAAGTATAAACGATATTATGTGACTAGTTGTTTATCGGGTCTAAAACCCATGTATCTCACGAGGCAATTTTGTCTCACGTACTATGTTTGTGTTTTTGCTATGTACTCAGGATCGGGATCGAAGATATAGGAGGCCCGTTTAGAGAGGAAGCCTTGTTGAGATTAATTTGGTGTTCATAGTTAGAGCTCTTATCCTATGGCTTAGATATATTTTGTAACATCGTTTTTTAGACTCTGATGATCTCAAACAAGAAACCTACCGTTTTATATTTTTGGTTATTTGGAAATGATGAAATGTTATGTATACGGTTGGAAAATGTTTAAATATTATTTTTCAAAATTTGAGGTGTTACACTGAAGTCTCATGGGGTTGATAAGGACGATATGTCCAAAATGTGTAAGTTTATGGTAGCCTTACCTTCTAAATGGGCTACCATCATAACTTGCATGAGTACATCCCCTACTTTGAAAGACTATACTTTTTCGTCTCTCTCTATGGTATGTTTCTAAGCCATGAGAGAACCGTACTCAACAAATTTCAACCTCCAAAGGACTCTAAAGTGAGTCCCTCTGGATCTTCGACTCCTCTTGTCTCTTTAAACAAGCCCAGCAGAATCAAATATCCTCCATCAGATGATGAAGCTGACAACACTTCAGCTGTTGGTCTGTTCAACATGCCTGAAGTCAGCATCGAAGAAGTCGATGAAGATGAAGACAACGATGCCCTTATATCTGAGCTTGCCTTACTTGTTAAAAATAGAAAATTCTTTAAAAACAAGTCTTGCTCCTCAGCTAGAGGCTCAAGTAGCAGATCTATCTCATCAGCTGTACCTTCCAGACCTTCTGGGAGTACACCTGATACCTCTGAGATAACTTTCTACAACTGCAACAAGAGGGGCACTATGCTAACGACTGCAAGCAGAAGAAAGCTAGTTCATCATCTTCAACTGGTGAGTCCATTGAAGAGAAATACAAAAAGCTACAAGCCTTCACCAAAAAGATTCTAGAAGAAAAGAAGGCACTTGAAGGCAAATCTGCTGACAAGGGTCTCGTAGCTGAAACTCATGACTGGGCTGAATCAGGTGATAACTCATCTGATGATGATGATGAACAAATGGCCACAATGTGTTTGATGGCTCGTGCCGATGATGATGTAAGTATTACAACTGATGATGCTAGTTCTTATAAATGGGTCAACATTGTTCATAAAAAGGTAACCTCCCTAATCTCTGCTGAGGCTACTAAAGCCAAAGACATTGTTGATTCTATTATTTGTGACTTACACTTCATCGATCAGCTGAAAGGTGAATGTTTGGATAAACATAGTGTTATTCTACGTGAAAATGCGTTTTTAAAAGAACGTTTAATTGACCACAAAACTTTAAAAGAAGATCTTTCTGAAACAAAATTTATAAACTCAGTTCTTCAACATGATCTAAGTGAAAAAGTTAAAGAACTTGAAGCAATTAAAAAGATTTGTGAATCATGGTCTCGTTCATCCAAACGCGTGAGTGAATGTGTTAACTCACAAATCCTAGTCAAGTACAAGCTGTACTAGGAGGAGACTTCCTTGCTGCAGCCGTTGTACCTGACAGCAGTACAAATGATCTGTACTACTCGTCAGCTGATGCTTCTGTTCCAGCTGAAGAGTTGGTTTTTGGTTCCTTTGTTAGGTCTACCAAAACCTTTGCTACTGAGATGTCCTCAAAAGATCCTTCTGTAACTATTGGAGAAGAGTCATCAACTGACTCCTATGCCATGGTTGTTAGGACACCTACTGTAGTAATTGTTGAACCAAGAAAATCTATCTTGGGTTCAGCACCTGCTGCCTCGTCTGCTAGACCTCAGCAGAAGACTAGCAGAACAACAGGAAAGAAAATTGTTCTTACGCCCTCCAAGGGTGAGCCAATTGGAGTTCGTACTCGAGCTGCAAAGAACCAAGGTAAGAGTGTCTCTAAAAACACTCCAAGTCCTTCTTCAGCTGTGTCTGTCAGACGGCTGAAAGGAAAGGTCAGCAAGCTGACATCACTCGTTCAAACTCTGGCTATCTCTGATAATCAGAAAATGAAAGGGATTTTGGGTCCAGTTCTCAAACCCATTGCCTCGCCTTCCACTCCACTACAAAGAAACAGAAAATGCTATAAGTGTGGAGATCGTGGGCATATGGCAAATGAGTGTGACAACACATGCTTGAGACATTCCCCAACTTCAGCAGTTGAGCCTACTGAAAAATCAACTCCTGTGAGTTCCAGCGGAAAGTCACAAGGACCCACCAAAGTATGGGTTCCCAAAAAGAACTAACTCTTTTAACTTATGTGCAGGGTGATGAAAGCAAACATGTCTGGTACTTAGACAGTGGTTGCTCGAGACACATGACTGGATAGAAGAGTTTGAACTTTGTGCTGGTCCCTCAGTAGTTTTTGGTGATAATTGTAGAGGCTCAACTGAAGGTTATGGAACCATCTCCAATGGATCCGTAAAAATCACAAGAGTTGGTTATGTGAATGGGCTGAAACATAATCTAATCAGCATTAGCCAACTTTGTGATGCAAAGTTCTCAGTGAACTTTAATGAATACAGAGGAACGGTGACGGATAAAAATGGAAAGGTAGTATTGGTTGCTCCAAGAACCAAGAATGTGTATACACTTGACATGAATCCTCAAAATCAAGAAGTTTGTCTATTCTCTCATTCTACTGAAGAGCTGAACTGGTTGTAGCACAAAAGGCTATCTCACCTTAACTTCAAAAATATTTCGAAGCTGGCTCGAGGTCAGCTGGTGAATGGCTTACCACAAATCAAGTATGAAAAGGATAAGCTTTGTTCAGCTTGTGAACAAGGTAAACAGCATAAAAGCTCCTTCAAATCGAAGCAATGTTTTTCCATCGACAGCTGCCTCTACATGCTCCATATGGACCTCTTTGGCCCTATGAGTACTGAAAGTCTAGGAGGAAAGAAGTATACACTTGTTATCGTTGATGAATATTCAAGATATACTTGGGTAATATTTCTTCGTCACAAAAGTGATGCAGCTGAAGAGATTATCAAGTTCATCAAAAGGATGGAACTTCTAAATGGGTCTAGAGTCAAGATGCTGAGATCAGACAATGGAACTGAATTCAGGAACAAGACTTTAGAAGACTTCAGTTCACATGTTAGGATCTCCCAAAACTTCTCAGCTGCTAGAACACCTCAACAAATGGTGTTGCTGAAAGAAGAAACGGAACCCTAATAGAAGCTGCAAGAATAATGCTTGCTGAGTCAAACATGCCTAAGCAATTTTGGGCAGTAGCTGTTAACACAGCTTGTTTTACTCAAAATAGGTCTCTCTACGTGAAGAGACACAAGAAGACTTCTTATGAGATTTTTGGTCAAAGGAAACCCTTCATCGGTTTCTTTCATGTGTTTGGATGTGTGTGTTTTATCTTAAACACACGAGATCAGCTAAGTAAATTTGACCCTAAAGCTGATGAAGCCATTTTCTTGGGATATTCCACTTTATCCAAGGCATATAGAGTTTTCAACAAAAGAAGACAAATGTTGGAAGAGTCCATAAATGTTACTTTTGAAGAACACTTAAAGGCTTTGAACCCCACCTCTGCTGACTCGTCTGATGCATTTCAGAGATCAGCTGAACCATCTCCTGATGATACAGCTGAAGCATTCTCCGATGCTTTAAATATCTTTGATGTTCCCATAAATGCATCAGATGAGACGTTCCATGATGCCCCTACATATCTTGTAGATATTGCAGCTGTTCAACAAGAAATACCAACAGCTAGAGCATCATCAAAGGCTATCTCAAAGCCACCTCTTCATACTTCAAGAAGATCCGTTCGAAATGAAGTAATTCATCCTGCTGAGCATTCAACCGCTCAACAAGGATCTAATTCTGCTGAATCTTCCTCTTCTACAACTGCTCCTCAATCAAAGTGGACCTCAGAACATCCAATTGATCTAATCATTGGAGATCCACAGCAAGGAGTTGTCACGAGAAGTAAAGCATCATGGAATCTCTGCTTATGGTCTTGTTTCTTAGCAACTGAAGAACTGAAAAATATTAAAGCTGCTTTAGAAGACTCGAGCTGGATTCAAGCGATGCAGGAAGAACTTAACCAATTTGAGGTCAACAAAGTATGGCAGCTGGTGCCCCCACCAGCTGGAAAGACTATAATTGGTAAAAAATGGGTATTTAGAACTAAAATGGATGAAGAAGGTGTGGTTATTCGCAACAAGGCTAGACTTGTTGCACAAGGATATAGACAAGAGGAAGGAATCGATTTCGATGAAACATTTGCTCCAGTGGCTAGGCTTGAAGCTATTAGAATATTTCTAGCCTATGCTGCGTACAAAAACTTCACAGTTTTTCAGATGGACGTAAAGAGTGCGTTTTTGAACGGGAAGCTGCAAGAGGAAGTATATGTTAAGCAACCACCAGAGTTTGAAAATCCTAAGTATTTAGACTATGTGTTTAAACTGGATAAGGCGTTGTATGGGTTGAAACAAGCTCCTCGTGCATGGTATGATACACTCTCCACGTTCCTCATAGCAAATGATTTCACCAGGGGAAAGATTGATAAAACCTTATTCATTCGCAAAATCAAAGGTGATATCATTCTTGTTCAAATTTATGTGGATGACATAATTTTTGGTGCTACTGATGAAAAACTTTGTAGACGTTTTTCAAAACTTATGTCTACAAAGTATGAGATGAGTATGATGGGTGAATTAACTTATTTTCTTGGCTTACAAGTTAAGCAATCTAAAAATGGAATTTTTATAAATCAAGCAAAATATATCAAAGACCTTTTGAAGAAATTTGATATGAATTCATCATCATCCATGAAAACTCCAATGGCTCATCCAAACAACCTAGATGCTGACATAACTAGGAAATCAGTTGATGTCACATTCTATAGAGGAATCATTGGATCGTTACTCTATCTCACCGCCAGCAGACCATATATTATGTTTGCTACTTGCATGTGTGCTAGGTATCAAGCTGATCCTAGAGAATCTCACTTAATAGGTGCTAAAAGAATTTTGAGGTACCTTAAGGGTACTCCAAGCCTAGGTCTTTGGTATGCCAAAGACTCCGGGTTTGATCTAATTGGCTATTCAGATTCAGACTTTGCAGGTTGCAAAATGGATAGAAAGAGCACAACTGGAGGATGTCAGCTGCTTGGAGGAAAGCTAGTCAGCTGGACAAGCAAGAAACAAAGTACTGTTTCTACCTCCACAGCTGAAGCAGAATACGTTGCTGTGCTCAAGTCCTTTGGATGAAGAATCAGCTTGTTGATTTCGATATGAACTTCTGCAAAGTTCCTATCTACTGTGATAACACAAGTGCTATTGCAATCAGCAACAATCCAGTTCTTCACTCAAGAACCAAACATATCGACATAAGGTATCATTTTATTAGAGATCACATTGAACAAGGTGACGTGGAACTCCATTTCATTTCAACAGACCTTCAGCTAGCTGATTTATTCACTAAGCCTTTAGATGAAAAACGATTCAATTTTTTGATCAGCGAGCTGGGTATGTTGAATGCTTGAATCAACTGCTGAAGTACTATCAGCAGCTGATAAGTTCTCTTTGTCACTTAGTACATTCAGCTGACTAAAATTGTTTTGAATTCATCAGGCAGCCGAATAAAATCTCTTAAATGATAACTTATCGTGTTTTATAAGTTAAAACATTTGGTTCTCCATAAGAAGGCATCTTTTATCCCTATCCCTACGTTTTGTGTGGCAAATATTTCCACTCGAGTGAAAATATTTGCCATTTATGTGGGACAAGACACCTTGACACAAGAAACGGCTCCACTACCCCTCTCTGTCACATCCAACACCCACTTTTGCACGATAACCAACGTGTCTATAGTTGGGTTGCAACTATCGATAAATAACCCGGTTTAAATTCAAATATTTACCCAAACCGTCCCATAAACCCCTATAAATACCCATCCATTTCTCCCATTTCATTCTCATCACTCCCACAATTCTCTCTAAAAAACCCTCTCTTTCAAGCTTTTATCTTTCTTCTCTCTTCCCAAAATGTCGAAGAAAGCTTCAAAAGTCACTCTTACTAGGGCTGCCATTGAGTTCTCCCAGAACTCAAACCTTGTAGCCAACACTTCTCCACCGAAGGATCTTGTCGAGGTATATCGACCGGTTGGGAGGTTTCTGCGTCACTGCCTTATCGGTGGTGCATTTACCAGATTCACCAAGAGTATCATCGAACTCTTGCGTGATTTCTGGATGTCTGCCTCCGTTTCTGGAGACGACATCGTTGCGCAAGTGGGAAATCATCAAATCACCATTATTATTGATGATTTCCGAACTGCTTGCGGGTTCGAGTATCTGCAACCTGGAGAGAAATATCAGCAGACGAAATCTGCTGATGAAGCTAAAGAAAATCTAATCCGTATCTCTGGATACAGATTAGAACGTGAAGATGAAAAGGTGCAGATCTTCAAGAAGTCTCAGCTGACGAGACCCTGGGCCTATTTCTTTACCCACATCATTCAGGGTATATGCAGTAACACCGGGTCTCACAACCTGTGCAACTCCAGCATGCAAGTCTTTGCTGAAGCCCTAGTCACCGGTCAGCGGATCGACTATGGGAAAGTGGTGTACGAGGAGGTCAAGGCCAAGCTGAAAAGCAAGGGAAATCATATTCCATATCTTCTCTATTTCACATTGTGCATCGCACATGTGATGCTTGAGAAGCTGAACATCGATTATGAAGACATTCCAGGGGAATTGGTGATGGTTCGTTCCATCTCCAACATCATCTTCCAGAAGAAGGACGATGAAAAAGCTTTTCCTCTCACCTCGTACATGCTGAAGATCATTGATGATTGGACCAGATCCAGAAAGGATCGAAAGAAGGGCGCAATATCGAAGGAATCGGCCCTACAAGAAGGTATGTCCTCTTCTCATATGAAGAGTTTTCCCTCAACTGGGCGACCATCCCCAGCTGCTGATGGGAAAACCACCACCTCAACAGGGATCTCAATCCCTGAGAATGAGGACTCTGCTGATGCAGATGTTCTTCCTCTGGTGGTGAAGAAGCGAGTTAAGCGAACCGCTGATCGCTCTCCTTCTTCTTCATTCTTTTTATCATCTTCTCCCACGTCTCTACCTCCTTTTTCTCCTCTGCTGGAGGTAAGGAGGCCTGCTACCCGTGGAGATGAGGTGGTAATTGATGATGTTGAGCTGGCGACAGCAACATCATCAGGATTCAGCCGGGATCCTCTGGGTACTCACTCGAGTCCCAGATTGGAGGGATTACGATCAGAAGCTATGTCAGCTGCTGAGAGTAATCCTTCTCATTTTCAGATTGGCAGTGTTTATCAAGGAACTCCACCAACAATCAGAGTTCCTAGTCGAACACTCTCAGCTGGTCACAGCCTCCTTTCCTTTCATCCACTCTCCTCTGCTGATTTCTCAACAAGTCAGCAGACTTCAAAACGGAAATTTCGTTCTTTAGGAGTTAGTGCCGGCTCCAAACCTCTGCGTAGCTCCTCGACTGATTCATTATCCGTCGTTGTAACAAGGGAACAAACTCCACAAGCAACCTCAGTCTCTCGACAGACTGCTGGTGAAGTTTTCGGCTCAACCCAAGCCACCCGTGAGTCAGCTGCACACACACACCACCAACTTCTTCATCACTTTCTGAGTCACCAGCTGATGAAAGATTGACTGGAAACCAAGTCAATCTTGAAGCTGACCCTTCTGTTTCCCACAATGTCACCAGCTTAAACCAGCAGGCGATCGAGGAAACCACCACCGCCAATGAAGAGACAACTTTAAACCAAGTTTTTACTGAGGCACTCAACCAGGCTACCAATGATCGCGAACGTAGTCGCCAACAGAGCTGTGAGGCAGCTAACACACTACCCAGAGGAACTCTTCCTCCAGTTTCTATACCAGTATCGCCGCCTGGTGAGACCGAAGCTCCAGAGACCCAAACAACATTTCATATGATGTTTGAGTCGACTGATGATTTTATTCAGTCTTACTATTCATCATCTGACGAAGAAGAACATTCTGAGCTTCAACCTGTTATGACAGCTGATGATGGCACTTCTGTTATAACCCCAGAAGTTTCAGCTGGACCCAACCCACCCCCCATAGTTTCTGAGCATCCCATAGGAGAAATTCCTCGTAACTCAGGAACACCCACTTCCACAGCTGAGGTTACCCCTCCAGCTGGAGACATGCCGGAACCCCTCTCCCAAAGCGTCCAAGTGTCCCATGCTGAATCCAGCAAAGCTGGAGGAAGCATTCCCATCAGAGCCGCTGGTGCTCTGATGTCTAGAGTTGTGTCATCCCAGATTCGACCTGGGATGACCAGACTGAGTCAGCAGATGGACACCCTTCGTAGGGATGTTCCAAAGAAGTTTTCCCAAACTGCTGAGAACCTCTCTTCCAGCATAACTTCTCTGCACGCTGAGGTTCACTCTCAGACTCCTCATCTGGTTCTTCTTGCTGATCAGATTCGCTGCAACACAAGCGAGTTCAACACTCTCAAAACGTATATTCATCGAGAGTTGAACTCCCTTCGTGAATCTGACAGAGTCGAAAAAGACAAGCTTCTCTCCGAAGCTCGGGCCACAGAAGCCGAAGTTGCACGACAGCTAGATACCTTGACCTCCAAGGTGTCTCCTCTCCAACCAGATGTCAATCGACTGGCTCTTGCATAGTCAAAGCAAGAGTCTCTGCTGACCCACACTCATAGCCACCTTTCTAAGGCTATTGAGGGGTCTGCTTCTGCTGCGTCCACAAGATTGGACAAACTGGAGACTGAAGTCGGCTCGCTGACTTCCCAGGTCGCTGGTCTCCAAGGCACCCTTAACCTCATTCTTGCAAAGCTAAATGAGGGTCATGCTGCTGTCCATCCTGCTTCAGCACCAGAGAGTACCCCTCTTCTTCGGGCACTCTCTGAGGGGGAGAAAGAGGCCACTTCAGCAGGTGAAAAACAAGGTGAACTAAATGCTTCACAACCTATAATCACCTCTGCTATTGGAGCCAATACTGAAGACATTCCAGCAGGTGAAAACCCAAGTTCTCCACCTATCACCTCTGCTGGAATGACAGAAGAAGAAGACGTTTCAGTAGACGAGACCCCAATTCAAACAACACTCGTCACTACTGAAACACCTGAGGTAACTACCTCAACAGGTGAGATTATCATTCAACCAACATTCACCACTGATGAAGACCTCAGGACAAGAGAAGCCTCAACTGGAGTTAAAATCGTTGACTCTTTTGGACCAATTGAGGGCCCACAAGTCCAAGTCCCGCCAATCCAAAACCCTCAGCCTATCATACAGGAGATTCCTCAACCTGCTGAGGGGGAGCTTACTGTAACACACCGATTTTTCAACCCAAATTAAAACTTTTAAAATAAAGATTTAAGTCTTTACAAACCGAACATCTAAAATATGGTTTAACTAAAACATTTGGAATAATTAGTAAGTACCAAAACCGGTGTTACAAATATATCAAAACTATAGTCTAGGGAATTAAATAAGTACACCGAGCTAATCCTTCCAAATGCTAACTACGGGCCGCCTAATCTTTAGCTCCCGAACCTGAGTACATAGTCAATGTAAACGTAGTACGTGAGACAAATATTGTCTCATGAGAAACATGGGTTTTAGACCCGGTTAGAAATAATTTGCAATAAAATAGTAATTAAATAATTAACAAATTGCAAATAGTCAATCAACTCTAAGGCTTGCCATAAGCCAATCACATACGTAACGGGCCTCCCCGAAACAACTCCCCCGATATGGGTTATCTAGGTAAACTCCCCCGTTTCCGGGTTATTTATTTGCTCCCCCGTTTTCCGGGTTATCTCAAACTCCCCCGCTTTCCGGGTTATCTATTTCTTGACACACTACCCTTGCGCAGGGTGGTACCACCCCAAGTAGGTGTCACTAACTCCCCCAACTTGTGTGGGTTATCTAGGATCCAATTGATTAGCTACCACATAACAAATCATCTACTTGGGTCAATGCCCATATCACAACTCAATCATACTAGTGGTAACTACACAATCAAGTACAATACAATACAATTCAATTCAATGTAATTCAATTCAATTACTTACTCTATCAATTCAATCTTTTCTTTATTAAAACAATTATCTAATAAAGACTCTAAAAATCATTTCAATTATAAGAACATGGTTTACTATGTACTCAGAAAGATCACATGTACTCACCTTAGCAATGCTATCCAACAATTGTGTTCAACAACACAATCCTTACTTCCAAATTGAGGAAGTACTTCCAATCTCAAGGTCTTCTTGACCTAACATCAATATCATTACAAAATCTAGTTATAATCCATAACTAGCTACTAATTAATCCATCTAAACATTCCCAACCACCAAGTTCATACAACTTGGTGGAATCTCAAACCCTAGTTCAAGATTTTCCATCATCAATCCCAAATCTAACTTGTACACATTGATTACAAGTCTACAAGGAGTGTTTTACACCCATGAAAGTTCATCTTCCCCAAAGATGATATGGTGGGTTCCCAAAACCACCATTGTTACCCATACTAAGCTCAAAATGAAGGTAACTAAGCAAGATATGAAAGAATTCTTACCCTCGATGCTTGAATCCTTCAAGAGAATGAAGATTTGAGCTCCAAGACTCCAAAAACCGTCTAAATGCTCTAAAAAACGGCTGCACTAAGTCTAGGGTTCGTAGGTGTTATGAGCCCTAGCTTCTACACAACTTTATATACTCCAGACAGCCCTCGCGCCCCGCTCGCGTTTGCCTCGCGCCGCGAGGTGACGCGGGATGTTTTCTTGGTCAGCGCAGAAAAACAGATCTCGCGACTCGCTCGCGGCTCTTGTCTCAACTCGAGCCTCAACTCGAGCTTCTCGCGTTTGGGCTCTGAACCCACTTTTCGACCTCGCGTTTCGCTCACGACTGGCTCGCGCCGCGAGGGCTGTTTCAGCCAGATTCTTGGCGTTTAAACTTGTTTACATCCAACTTTTGACCCATACTTGGTTATACCAAGTCCCAAACATTCAAACACTCGATAAAACACAAACCGAAATGTAAACTAACATAAATAATGAAAATTCACATAAATCCCGAATAATTACACGAAATGAAAAACGTAAAATTACGGTCGTTACAACTATCTACCCCTTAAGAGGATTCCGTCCTCGGAATCGTCTCATAATCTACAAAATCCGGGTAGCGTTTCTTCATATCATCTTTGACTTCCCAAGTCAAATTTGGCCCAAGGGAATGCTTCCACTTGACCAACACTAGCTCAATCTATTTGTTCCTCAATTTCTTCGTTTGGGCCTCCAATATGGCCTCGGGCTCTTCAATCAACCGGTTGGGTGCATCGACCCGCAAATCTTGGAGTGGAATAATATTCTCCACTTCACCCACAAATTTCTTCAAATTACTAACATGGAAGGTGTCATGGACACCTTGCAACTCGGGTGGAAGTTCTAACTTAAATGCTTGTAAGCTGACCCGTTTCAAGATCCTAAACGGGCCTACATACCTTGGGCTCAATTTGCCCTTCTTTCCAAATCTCATCACGCCTTTCCAAGGTGACACCTTCAACATCACCATATCACCGACATTCAAATCGTAGGGTCGCTTTTTCAAACCCGAATAACTCTTTTGGCGATCTTGTGCCACTTTCATATTCTTTTGAATTATCCCGATTTTCTCATTTGTTATTTTCACAATTTCGGGACCCGTGAGTTTTGTCTCACCCGCCTCTAACCAACAAGAAGGCGTCCGACATTTTCTCCCATACAATGCCTCAAACGGTGGCATCTTTATTGTTGAGTGATAACTATTGTTATACGAAAATTCAACTAACGGTAAATGTTCATCCCATTTACCGCCAAAATCCAATACACACGATCTCAACATATCTTCAACCGTTTGGATCGGTCTTTCACTTTGACCATCGGTTTGCGGATGGTAAGCCGTGCTCAACCTCAACTTTGTCCCCAATTCTTCTTAGAGTGATCTCCAAAATCTCGAGGTAAACCTTGCATCCTGATCGGACACAATCGACAATGGTACCCCATGCAAACGGACAACTTCATCAACATACAATTTTGCCAACTTCTCGAGTGGCATGGTTTCCCGAATAGCTAGGAATAACACACTTTTCGTTAACCTATCAACAATCACCCAAATGGCGTCATGATTCCTACTCATTTTTGGAAGACCAACAATGAAATCCATTTGATGTCATTCCATTTCCCGGCCGGCACTTGCAACGATTGTGCAACACCATAAGGCACTTGGTACTCGGCTTTCACTTGTGCACATGTGGCACATTTTGATATGTACTTTGCTACCCTCGACTTCATCCCGGGCCACCAATAAATTTTCTTCAAGTCTTGATAAGTCTTCGTACTTCCGGGATGAATCGAATATTTAGACTTGTGAGCATCATTCAACAACACTTTTCGGTTTCCACCGAACTTCGGAACCCAAATCCGGCCATTCACCGTTTTTAACCCTTGATCATTTTCTTCAAATACTTGGTTCTTTCCCAACCTCTCTTGCCTATACTCGTCCTTCCCTATCACTTCCTTTTGTGCGGTTTTTATACTTTCAATAAAACTAGATACTACATCAATTCGCATCAACTTAGCCTTAACCGGTTTTTCATAAACTTTTCTACTCAAGGCGTCGGCTACCACATTGGCCTTTCCTTCATGATAAACGATCTCACAATCGTAGTCACTAATCAACTTGATCCACCTTCTTTGTCTCATATTCAAGTCTTTTTGTGTGAACACATACTTGAGACTTTTGTGATCCGTGTACAAAATACACCTTGTACCGTACAAGTAATGTCTCCAAATCTTCAAGGCAAAAATAATCGCCGCCAACTCTAAATCGTGAGTTGTATACCTTTCTTCCGCATTCTTCAATTGTCTTGAAGCATAAGCTATCACTTTACCTCTTTGCATTAAAACACAACCGAGACCTTTGTTCGAGGCGTCGCTATACACTACAAAATCTTCCATACCGTCGGGTAGAGTGAGAATCGGTGCATTTCACAACTTTCCTTTAACAAGGCAAAAGCACTCTCTTGCTTTTCCCCCCAATCAAACTTCACGTCTTTTCTCGTTAACCTAGTGAGTGGGACCGTCACTCGGGAAAAATCTTCTATAAACCTTCGGTAATAACCGGCTAACCTAAGAAAACTTCTAACTTCAGTTGGAGTCTTCGGTGCTTCCCAATTCTTCACCGCTTCAATCTTAGACGGGTCAACTTTTATCCCGCTTCGAGATACTACATGACCAAGAAATTGTACTTCCCGCAACCAAAATTCACATTTTGAGAATTTAGCATACAATTTTTCCCGTTTCAAAACTTCTAAAGTTTGTTTCAAATGTTCTTCATGTTCTTCTTCGGTTTTGGAGAAAATAAGAATATCATCAATAGATACTATGAGAAATTTATCGAGAAAAGGTTTACAAACCCTATTCATGAGATCCACAAAAATAGCCGGGGCATTCGTCAAACCGAATGGCATAACTAAAAATTCATAATGCCCATAACGAGTTCTAAAGGCCGTCTTCCCGGTGTCACCTTCTTTAACACGAACTTGATGGTAACCCGATCTCAAATCAATCTTGGAAAAATAATCGGCTCCTTGAAGTTGATCAAATAAATCATCTATCCTTGGCAAAGGATATCGGTTCTTTATCGTCATCTTGTTAAGCTCTCGGTAATCGATACACATCCTCATCGAACCATCTTTCTTCTTCACAAATAAAACCGGTGCACCCCATGGTGACGAACTAGGACGGATAAAACCTTTATCGAGTAAATCTTGGAGTTGGGCCATCAACTCTCTCATCTCGGTGGGAGCTAAACGATACGGGGCTCGGGCAATCGGCGTCGCCCCCGGAACTAAATCAATTCGAAACTCGACTTGTCTCTCCGGTGGCAAACCGGGTAAGTCATCGGGAAAAACTTCGGGAAAATCCCGAATAATCTTCACATTCTCAACCATCTTCTTATCTTTTCTTCCGTCTAAAACATAAGCTATAAATGATGTACAACCTTTCGCTAAACACTTTCTTGCCTTAATGGCGGTTAACAAGTTTGGCATATGATGCCTCTTTTCCCCATAGATATACACCTTCTCATTCTCGGGTGACTTAATCGACACCAACTTCTTTCCACACAAAATCTTGGCTTGGTGGACCCCCAACCAATCCATTCCAATAATTACATCAAAAGCCTTAATCCCCATAGGCATCAAATCAACCTTAAACCTCTTACTATCGATTTCTAATTCACAATCCCTATAGATGTGTTGAACCATAAAGGTTTTTCCATCGGCTACTTCTATTTCATACAAATCATCAAGCAACTCTAGTGGAACCTTAAACTTAGCACCAAATTCATGAGACACGAAAGGATAAGTAGAACCCAAATCAATCAATACATATGTGGGTATGGAGTTTATGAATAAGGTACCTGAGACGACATCATGAGTCTCATTGGCTTCTTCACGCGTGAGTTGGAAGGCACGCCCTTTGACCTTCTACGGCTCCGGTTTCTTGTGAGCGGTTGACACCAACATTTCGGTTCCTTTCTTTGGGCAAACATTGCTATAGTGCCCCTTCTCATGACATGAGTAACATCCAACCTCATCAAGGCTTTTAACCTTGCAATCTTTAGCTTTGTGGCCAAAACGACCACACTTGAAGCAACCATTGGAATCCGCCTTGCATTCTCCCTTGTGGTCCCTACCACACTTTCTACATCCACCGACACTTCCTTGCTTTGACCCGCTCGGGGCAAACTTGCTTTTCTTGGATGGTCCCGAAAAACTTTCAAACTTCCTCTTCTCATTACCAACCGACCTCTCTTGCACTCTTCTCTTACTAACTTTTTCAACACTTCGGGCGACGTTGATCGCCTCATCAAGAGTGGTCGCCCTCTTCACCTCGAGTTCATACTCCCATGGTAACCCATTGGCAAACCGAACCACACGACTACGTTCGGTTGGGTAAGTACTTGACACAAACGGGAGATAACCCGTGAACTTCTTGGTATACTCATCCAAGGTCAAATTGCCTTTCTTGAAGTGCAAGAACTCTTCCAAAAACTCTTCCAACTCCCTCTCAGGACAATACTTCTCCTTGAGTCTTCTAGTGAACTCATCCCACGACATCTTGTACATGGCTTTCTTTCCCAAAGTTTCATACACGGTGTCCCACCATGTAAGAGCATCATCTTTAAACAAACGTGAGGCATAAGTCACCATGTCTTCCTCTTTGCACTTGCTACTTTCAAGCACACGTTCCGTTTCTCGAATCCATCGAACCGTCACTTCGGTTCCGTACTCCCGAGATAGAAGTCGGGTCGGCATGCAAGGAATGTTTTGTAAGAACATCCTTCACGTTCAATCTTCCTCTCTTCACCACTCTCCCCATTGGAGGACTTCTCGGTCGGGTTGGTGTTTCCCGTTGACTTAGTCTTAGTGAGTTGAGGGGAATCTTCACCTTCCTACCTCTCCTCCTCGAAAAGACGTTCCTCTTCCTCCCTTTCCTCATCATCACCTCCTAAGTTCAACCGATCATTTATGATCCGGTTAACATCTTGTTGCATCACATTTCTCATATTAGTGAGCATGGATTGAATGGCCTCCATTGTTACCGGAGTATGGTTATTCCCGATACCCGAATTGGCCAATCCATTCCCATCTTGATTCAAATTCGAAGCTTGTTCCCCATCCAACAATCGACCACTTCTCGTTCTAGCCATCTGTAACAACCCAAAAATCAAGGGAAATTTAAAATTTTTAAATAATAAAATAAAACAATTTCCCCAAGAGTACAAGTAACTCAAAGGTCCCAACTCATGAATAAAAATATAAAACCGTCTCGTGGTTTAAATGCGGAATAATAAAAGATTTTAAAACAAAACATGTTTGATTCGAAATAAAGGTTTTAATCCAAATCCATAAATATAAAAATAGAAACGTAGCTCATCAACCATTGACCTTCTCTTTGCCCTTGCTAGTACCTGTAGAATGGGGGAGTGATTGGGGTCAGCCACCGCTGAGTGAATAATATCAAAATAAACAAGTAAGTACAAACAACTCAAGCCACATAAGTGATCCCTAGAGACTCTACTCAATTCTCAATTGCTCAAGTTTATTTTCTCAGATTTTAAATTTATATAGCGCGCTTGTGTAAATCGGGTCGAGAGATCAACCTCGCCCCTCCTTACACTAGAATGCCACTCAGGCTACCACACAGAATTGCCACTCAGGCTACCACACAGAATTGCCACTCAGGCTACCACTCAGATTTATTATTTATTTTTATGTTTTCAACTCATAACATAAACCACTCAGATAGCCCTATCACACAGTAGCACATAATGACTCGTACTGGCTCAGATACTCGGCACGTCTGTCTCAGATCAGTGGTAAATAACAGCAGTCACTCAGATACTCAGATAACAGATCAATCACACAGAAAGTAAAAGTAGATCAAAACAGTTAACCACATAAGTCATGCACGTATCGTTATAACTGAATATATGGTGAGAATATTCACGCTCAATCAACAAGACAATTCACAACACATAGCACAAAATCATGGATCGAAAGTAAGTACAAGTTTATAGTGAGATTACCCACCTCGAATAACCTTAAGCTCCTTAATATCCTCGGTACTGAAGCGCGTCTCTAACAGGTCCTAGAAGGTCCTACAATGTACAAGGAAGCTCGGGTTAGGATTAGACTCAAAGGTTGTTTCAGCAGAAATTAAACAGCATTCAGCACTTTTGTGGGAACTATTATAACTCTCAAACCGCTCACTAGATATTATTCAAATTTTTACAGTAGTTAAATGACTCAGAGGAATACAATTTTACAGAAGACTTCGGAAGCTAGATCCAAACAGAAAAGGCTCAAAACAGGCTCACGAGACAGAATAGCTGAACCAAAAACTATCCAGTGAAGGTTTACTAAAACAGCAATAACTTTTAAACCGTGACTCAGATTAACGAGCCGTCAGCGTCGTTGGAAAGAGGACTCAGAAACCTAGAAACCAGCATGGGCCAAAAATCCAGAAACGTATCTTAAGTGTGACAAAAACGGACTTAAAACCAGACTGCAGTTTCTGCCAGATATTAGCATGTTTGATAAAAGCCCGTTTTGAATCCCGACATCAAACTGTACAAAGTTCCTCGATTGCCAAAACAGTAATTAATCATAGCTAACCGAAACCAAACTCTACATGGAAAAATCTATTAGACGATAACCAAATTTTGATTCATAATCACAGATCTAGAACAGTCTCGAGCCTCACAGCCCTGCAACATATCGTAGTCTAAATGACAACAAAACACCAAATTTGAGTGAAGGAAAAAGAAAATCAAAGAGTACCAAATTCGAGCAACTCCTTCAGCCCGATCACCACCCATTTGCGATCTGATCTTGGGACTTGTTGATGCTCGCTGCCCATTCTCGACACTCGATGTTTCTGCTCGCCATTCACTGACCTGCAACATCAAGAACGACATCACATTCAAAGCGGGAAAAATATCATAATTGAAAACGAAAGAAAAAGGGGGTAGGATTCTGCCGTTCGGCTCACAATCTTGGCTCGGTTTTCTGCTCCATGACTACACTGCTCGCTCACCACCGGTTTCTCTTTCTGCTCGCAACCACGAAAACACAATCAATAATTAACGGGATGAGAACAGTAAAAGAAATAAACCCAAACAGAAAACCAGCTCTTGCTGCTTTAGTTTGGTCGCAAAAAGGAACAAGAACTCGAGATTGGAGATGCTTATGCTCACGGCTGGATAAAATCAATAGATTGGAGATGCTACAACTGCGATGAATATGAGGCTTGCGGAAGGGAGAGAACGGGAATGGTGGTGGTTATTTACTCTTGCCGGAATCAGAAAAAGAAAAGGAGGGTGACGGTGGTGTTATGTTTACTCTAACGGTGACTCACCTGCTTGCTTAAATCTTAACTCATCTCGCCTAAACACTTGATCGAAGCAACAAGAATTGTAGCAGCTCTCTCATCTTCAACTTCGACGGCGACTTGGGGTTTCGAAGGGAATAAAGAAACGGCCGAAGGAACAAGTGGATATTAGGGATTGGACAATTACTTTCTAATTGATAATAGGTACACACGTGGGCTAGGAACAAGCGGGCCGGACACAAGTGCAAAGTATTGAGCCGGAACTAGAAAAACAAGATCACTGCTCGGGTCGAGAATTACATGCCCAATGAATCGGCTAAGGAGAAGTTACAAAACTAATGAGGAGTTCGGCCTCCACTCTCAACCGGGCTCGGGCTAGAACAGATTATACAGGAAGGCCTTGGCCTACTCGGCCGGCCTTGGATTTCTAATAACGTCTAAGCTTATTAACTCGGGACTTAACGTATAGAGGAATAATTAGCCCTCATAATTAATTAATACAAATTAAATGACACTCTTGTCACTAATTAAATCGCCATATATTTAATTTACTCGAATTAAACACACAAAAGGAGAACAATAGCACATTTAGATTCAATTAAAATAATTTAAATGTAATTTATTTGAAATAAAGGTAATTAAATTAATTATCATATTTTTAGGGTGTTACAACTCAACTCCATTTGAAATAGACTTCGTCCCCGAAGTCATCGCTTGGAAGAAACTTAGTGTAACGATCTCGCATCTCAATCTCAGGCTCGTCAACGACACACGTCCGCAATAGAAAAAAAAAAGAAAAAAGAAAACGATGAGGTTATGAAATAAGGAAACTCGTCAAAGGTTACCAATAGAATGAAACTCTTCAGGGCGACCTACTCGATCAGCGTGAACTCCGGTTCTTGCTCACACAAGTCTTCCGTCTTTAACAGTGCAAAAAGATAAGGCTACATGAAATAAATTTGGAATGCTCTCTAAGAATCTCGGTTTATCGCTAAAGGAAAAAGGATGTCAAAAATAACACGAAAGAAAGCTCATGAAACTCTGTTGAAGGCGTCCTCTTGCCCTCTTAGTCGGACACGATTGCTGCATCCAGCGGTTAACGTTGCGTTGAATCTCCGATTCAACTCCACTTGGAGATTTGTTACGGTTTGGTTGTGGCGACATATGATCACGACATGGTACTCGGTCATCCACTTTGTGCTCACAATCAAACTCGGCCCTCTTGTGGCGATAACAACAAGTTTTTAGGGGAACACCTTCCCGCACAGTTCTATTACATGATCACTTTATATAATTTACACTAGAAAATTTTTATTATTATCAATCTCTGCCAAGAATGACATCTCAAGATCCTTTGCTCTATGGGACATCATTTTGTTTTAAAACATAAGCAACAATTTAGTGATTCACGCTACTGTCAAAACATACACAATCAAGCACAATATTCTCAAGAAATGTTTTTTTTTTTTTTTTTTCGCACAGAAACCTCATATAGTAGGCAACTCATGCCTTTTTCTCAATTTGCATATACTCAGAATGCATTTATCTCAAATTTCCACAACTTGCCTTTAACTCAATACAAGCTATTTTATCAATTTAACTCAAATCTCACTTAACAATTTACCACAAGTCACACAAAGTGCCCATTTTCTCTCTCTCCACGATCTCTCGCATGATCAATTTAATTACCAGACTAATCGAACATATAATTTCTCTTTTAAGCCGCGTTATTAGTTCTCTTGTTAACTAATAATTAACAATATCTTGTTAACTCATATTTAACAATACCTTGTTAACTCATTTTAACACTACTCGCTTAACTCATTTTAACGATATTTATCAACGCGATTAATGGTTTTTATCATTTGGCTCATTAATTATTTTCTCGCCTTGTTCTCATTTTAATTGTCGCTTGATCAGTTTGACCAAAATTCCACTCATTAATCTCATTTATTTTCAAGTCTCAAACGCTTTCATTTAATATTTTCTATTCACTTGGTTAACTAATCAACTCGATATTTCTCATGCTCTTGATTACTTAATTATTTTCTGGTTCTCAATATAAAGTTTCCTCATTACTTTATATTTTATTATTTTCTCATATTTTAATAAAATTTTCTTATATGATATGGTTATATTTTCCTCGTTTGCTCATTTTAATAACTATTCTTGATTTCATAATTAATCAATAAAACACAATATTTGATGGTATTCAATTTAATAGTTTAACTTGGCAATCCCCTTAGTTCAAATTTAATATTTGTTCAAAATTAAAGATTTTCTCATTTGACTTATTTTAATAATTTAATCGTTTACTTGATTTATTAGTTTCTTATAGTTCGATAGTTTCTCGATAATAATAAGTCTTTCCCATAATTTATTATGGCGATCTTCTCATGACCGTCTCGTTGATAACATTCTCATTACTCGAATTTCATAATTTCTCGTTATTTATATGATTACATACTTGTTACTTCTCATTTGCACCAATCTAATCATTCCCAGTTATACTTATAAATTCCCTGGTCACATATATATGTATATATATATATATATATATATATATATATATATATATATATATATATATATATATATATTACTTAACACAATAATTTGGCTCCACAATGTTCTCAATTGGAATTTTATAATTTTCTCATAATAGTGTTTTCCTCAATTAACTCGATTTGAATAATTCATAATAAATTCTTCTATTTTAATAACCTCTTATCATCTCATTATTTTCTCATATGAATAGTTTCTCGATTTAAAAGTTACTCGTATAAACTCTCTAGCCAATAATATGAATATATATGCTCATAACAATAACAACTATAAATAACACACAACAAAAAAAAATTCTCTTGGTAAATCTCTTAATTTACTCCTACTCAACTCCACTTGGAGAAAACTCGTCCCCGAGTTTGGAATTGGCACTCAAAATCTCACAGAACTCGTTACGAACTCTCGATAGTTCGGTTTATTGATTCGCATTGGTTTTCTCAATTATAACTCTTCTCTATCATTGTCTCATTAACAATTAGTCATTTGATGATTTCTCATAAGTCAAGCTCGTTAAATTTATTAGCACCACAAATCTTTATTTCGCGTTACACATTCGCGATTATTTCTTGTTCAAATCTGAGTTTTAAATTCTCATTTTAGCTTACTCATAGCGTGTTTGGTATTGTTATAACCATGTAACAATTTGTCGTTAAATAGAATTCTCATTTCATTCGTAGTGAACAAATCTCGTAAATTTTCTTTTGTCAATTAACTCATTAATTAACTTTGAATAACCAGTTACATTTATTCGACACAACTATTTATTAGATCAAACATTTTGACTCAAATTAGTAGATACTTATAACTTTAAATATAATTTCCCATTTAATTCGTTTATATAAACGCTCATTCATCTCTTGATTTATTAATTTCTCATAATTCATAATTTCTCGCTCAAAACGAATTACTTATTCTCCATTTCCAAACATTTAATTTACTTCTACATTACCCAGATAACAATTTATCATTAATGAATCTTACTCAATTTGGTGTAATAAACATTTACTTGATTTGTTTGGATAATTCCTTATCACTTACCATTTTTCTTATTTGCTCATTTATTTTGCTTTAACGATTGTTCAATCGTTCTCGATAACTCAATTAAATCATTTAACGAATTCAACCCAATTTGGTTTATTGTCTCTCTCTTGACATGTTTTGATAACTCTTTATCAATTTGTGTTTGATGATTCTCTTATTCAATAGGTTGCACTGTTTTCTCATAAATCTCTTTTACGAATTTTATTATCGACTTATATATAATAATTGAGGGTTTTCATGATACTTAGATGCTTGACCAATGGTCTCCTTGAATCCTTTTCGAAACATAGGCACGAGTCCTGTGCGTATAATAATAGGGGCCCTCTATTATTAGCCGCACCTACTCTTGTCATGGTTTCGAGCCAGTTTCAAAAATTCCACGATCTCCCATCCTTATACAATCCACATAATCATGTAGTTCACAATAGTACATATAGTATATATACATATATAGTCGTACAATTCTCGCTCATCTCGAGTTAATTTTATTTTATTCTCTTAGTAATCAATGTCACTCGCGACGTTTTTAATAAACCATATAACTCATAAATAAGTACTAGAGGCATAAGGTCATCGTGATGCGCTGCTTCTCGATTTGGATTTGGACTCATTTTAAAAACACCTTTGAAAACTTATTTTGAAAACTCGTGCTTCGACTTGAGTTTGGAATCCACCCCTTGTGAACCCAATTCTCTCAAGCCATAGCTCTGATACCAACTTATAACAACCCAAAAATCAAGGGAAATTTAAAATTTTTAAATAATAAAATAAAACAATTTCCCCAAGAGTACAAGTAACTCAAAGGTCCCAACTCATGAATAAAAATATAAAACCGTCTCGTGGTTTAAATGCGGAATAATAAAAGATTTTAAAACAAAACATGTTTGATTCGAAATAAAGGTTTTAATCCAAATCCATAAATATAAAAATAGAAACGTAGCTCATCAACCATTGACCTTCTCTTTGCCCTTGCTAATACCTGTAGAATGGGGGAGTGATTGGGGTCAGCCACCGCTGAGTGAATAATATCAAAATAAACAAGTAATTACAAACAACTCAAGCCACATAAGTGATCCCTAGAGACTCTACTCAATTCTCAATTGCTCAAGTTTATTTTCTCAGATTTTAAATTTATATAGCGCGCTTGTGTAAATCGGGTCGAGAGATCAACCTCGCCCCTCCTTACACTAGAATGCCACTCAGGCTACCACACAGAATTGCCACTCAGGCTACCACACAGAATTGCCACTCAGGCTACCACTCAGATTTATTATTTATTTTTATGTTTTCAACTCATAACATAAACCACTCAGATAGCCCTATCACATAGTAGCACATAATGACTCTGTACCGGCTCAGATACTCGGCACGTCTGTCTCAGATCAGTGGTAAATAACAGCAGTCACTCAAATACTCCGATAACAGATCAATCACACAGAAAGTAAAAGTAGATCAAAACAGTTAACCACTTAAGTCATGCACGTATCGTTATAACTGAATACATGGTGAGAATATTCACGCTCAATCAACAAGACAATTCACAACACATAGGACAAAATCATGGATCGAAAGTAAGTACAAGTTTATAGTGAGATTACCCACCTCGAATAACCGTAAACTCCTTAATATCCTCGGTACTGAAGAGCGTCTCTAACAGGTCCTAGAAGGTCCTACAATGTACATGGAAGCTCGGGTTAGGATTAGACTCATAGGTTGTTTCAGCAGAAATTAAACAGCATTCAGCACTTTTGCGGGAACGGCTATAACTCTCAAACCGCTCACTAAATATTATTCAAATTTTTACAGTTGTTAAATGACTCAGAGGACTACAATTTTACAGAAGACTTCGGAAGCTAGATCCAAACAGAAAAAGGCTCAAAACAGGCTCACGAGACATAATAGCTGAAGCAAAAACTATCCAACGAAGGTTTACTAAAACAGCAATAACTTTTAAACCGTGACTCAGATTAACGAGCCGTCAGCGTCATTGGAAAGAGGACTCAGAAACCTAGAAACCGGCACGGGCCAAAAATCCAGAAACGGATCTTAAGTGTGACCAAAACGGACTTAAACCAAGACTACAGTTTCTGCCAGATATTAGCATGTTTGATAAAAGCCCGTTTTGAATCCCGACATCAAACTGTACAAAGTTCCTCGATTTCCAAAACAGTAATTAATCATAGCTAACCGAAACCAAACTCTACATGGGAAAATCTATTAGACGATAACCAAATTTTGATTCATAATCACGGATCGAGAACAGTCCCGAGCCTCAGAGCCCTGCAACATATCGTAGTCTAAATGACAACAAAACACCAAATTTGAGTGAAGGAAAAAGAAAATCAAAGAGTACCGAATTCGAGCAACTCCTTTAGCCCGATCACCACCCATTTGCGATCTGATCTTGGGACTTGTTGATGCTCGCTGCCCATTCTCGACACTCGATGTTTCTGCTCGCCATTCACTGACCCGCAACATCAAGAACGACATCACATTCAAACCGGGAAAAATATAATAATTGAAAACGAAAGAAAAAGGGGGTAGGATTCTGCCGTTCGGCTCACAATCTTGGCTCGGTTTTCTGCTCCATGACTACACTGCTCGCTCACCACCGGTTTCTCTTTCTGCTCGCAACCACGAAAACACAATCAATAATTAACGGGATGAGAACAGTAAAAGAAATAAACCCAAACAGAAAACCACCTCTTGCTGCTTCAGTTTGATCGCAAAAAGGAACAAGAACTCGAGATTGGAGATGCTTATGCTCACGGCTGGATAAAATCAATAGATTGGAGATGCTACAATTGCGATGAATATGAGGCTTGCGGAAGGGAGAGAACGGGAATGGTGGTGGTTATTTACTCTTGCCGGAATCAGAAAAAGAAAAGGAGGGTGACGGTGGTGTTATGTTTACTCTAACGGTGACTCACCTGCTTGCTTAAATCTTAACTCAGCTCGCCTAAACACTTGATCGAAGCAACAAGAATTGTAGCAGCTCTCTCATCTTCAACTTCGACGGCGACTTGGGGTTTCGAAGGGAATAAAGAAACGGCCGAAGGAACAAGTGGATATTAGGGATTGGACAATTACTTTCTAATTGATAATAGGTACACACGTGGGCTAGGAACAAGCGGGCCGGACACAAGTGCAAAGTATTGAGCCGGACCAGAAAAACAAGATCACTGCTCGGGTCGAGAATTACATGCCCAATGATTCGGCTAAGGAGAAGTTACAAAACTAATGAGGAGTTCGGCCTCCACTCTCAACCGGGCTCGGGCTAGAACAGATTATAGAGGAAGGCCTTGGCCTACTCGGCCGGCCTTGGATTTCTAATAACGTCTAAGCTTATTAACTCGGGACTTAACGTATAGAGGAATAATTAGCCCTCTTAATTAATTGATACAAATTAAATGACACTCTTGTCACTAATTAAATCGCCATATATTTAATTTACTCGAATTAAACACACAAAAGGAGAACAATAGCACATTTAGTTTCAATTAAAATAATTTAAACGTAATTTATTTTAAATAAAGGTAATTAAATTAATTATCATATTTTTAGGGTGTTACACCATCTTACTATAATAAGATGTCAACTCAATTAGAATCGAATAAGTTGACTAAAAAGTCAAAATTAAACATAAGAATAGCTCGTATTAAAACAATTCCCTCAATGGTCAACCCTAATCCTTAAAGGTCAACCTAACATCCTATAGAACATAATGTCTCAAAAGAAAAGTCTAAGTCTAGGGTGGGTAACCAACCTAATTCACTTAGACTAATGCTCTGATATCAAGTTATAACACACCAATTTTTCAACCCAAATTAAAACTTTTAAAATAAAGATTTAAGTCTTTACAAACCGAACATCTAAAATATGGTTTAACTAAAACATTTGGAATAATTAGTAAGTACCAAAACCGGTGTTACAAATATATCAAAACTATAGTCTAGGGAATTAAATAAGTACACCGAGCTAATCCTTCCAAATGCTAACTACGGGCCGCCTAATCTTTAGCTCCCGAACCTGAGTACATAGTCAAAGTAAACGTAGTACGTGAGACAAATATTGTCTCGTGAGAAACATGAGTTTTAGACCCGGTTAGAAATAATTTGCAATAAAATAGTAATTAAATAATTAACAAATTTCAAATAGTCAATCAACTCTAAGGCTTGCCATAAGCCAATCACATACGTAACGGGCCTCCCCGAAACAACTCCCCCGATATGGGTTATTTAGGTAAACTCCCCCGTTTCCAGGTTATCTATTTGCTCCCCCGGTTTCCGGGTTATCTCAAACTCCCCCGCTTTCCGGGTTATCTATTTCTCGACACACTACCCTTGCGCAGGGTGGTACCGCCCCCAAGTAGGTGTCACTAACTCCCCCAACTTGTGTGGGTTATCTAGGATCCAATTGATTAGCTGCCACATAACAAATCATCTACTTGGGTCAATGCCCATATCACAACTCAATCATACTAGTGGTAACTACACAATCAAGTACAATACAATTCAATTCAATTCAATGTAATTCAATTCAATTACTTACTCTATCAATTCAATCTTTTCTTTATTAAAACAATTATCTAATAAAGACTCTAAATATCATTTCAATTATAAGAACATGGTTTACTATGTACTCAGAAAGATCACATGTACTCACCTTAGCAATGCTATCCAACAATTGTGTTCAACAACACAATCCTTACTTCCAAATTGAGGAAGTACTTCCAATCTCAAGGTCTTCTTGACCTAACATCAATATCATTACAAAATCTAGTTATAATCCATAACTAGCTACTAATTAATCCATCTAAACATTCCCAACCACCAAGTTCATACAACTTGGTGGAATCTTAAACCCTAGTTCAAGATTTTCCATTATCAATCCCAAATCTAACTTGTACACATTGATTACAAGTCTACAAGGAGTGTTTTACACCCATGAAAGTTCGTCTTCCCCAAAGATGATATGGTGGGTTCCCAAAACCACCATTGTTACCCATACTAAGCTCAAAATGAAGGTAACTAAGCAAGATATGCAAGAATTCTTACCCTTGATGCTTGAATCCTCCAAGAGAATGAAGATTTGAGCTCCAAGACTCCAAAAACCGTCTAAATGCTCTCAAAAACGGCTGCACTAAGTCTAGGGTTCGTAGGTTTTATGAGCCCTAGCTTCTACACAACTTTATATACTCCAGACAGCCCTCGCGCCCCTCTCGCGTTTGCCTCGCGCCGCGAGGTGACGCGGGATGTTTTCTTGGTCAGCGCAGAAAAACAGATCTCGCGACTCGCTCGCGACTCGCTCGCGGCTCTTGTCTCAACTCGAGCCTCAACTCGAGCTTCTCGCGTTTGGGCTCTGAACCCACTGTTCGACCTCGCGTTTCGCTCGCGACTGGCTCGCGCCGCGAGGGCTGTTTCAGCCAGATTCTTGGCCTTTAAACTTGTTTCCATCCAAGTTTTGACCCATACTTGGTTATACCAAGTCCCAAACATTCAAACACTCGATAAAACACAAACCGAAATGTAAACTAACATAAATAACGAAAATTCACATAAATCCCGAATAAGTACACGAAATGAAAAACATAAAATTACGGTCGTTACACTTACTGCTGCTGCGATTAAAGCTCTCATGCAAAAGGAAGCTGGAATCGCAGCAGATCTTGCTGCAGCTGTTGCCCTTCAAAGAAAAACTCAAGAAGAGCTGTATCAAAAAGCTGAGGCCCAAAGAGCTGAGAACATTAGGTTTTTCAACAAAGTTCTTGGTCAGCGTAGGCTCGAAGCAAAAAATCACCAGCGTAAGGGCACCCAAGTCCTCTTCCAGCTCTCCACCAGAAGTAAAAATAACCAGAGCTGGAGGATACATGACTGCTGAAAGGTTACCTCTGAACAAAATCAGTACTCACCTCAGCTATGCTGAGTGGAATGAGTTACTGACAGCTTCCAGATCTGCACAACCGTCTAACATCATAACAGATCTGCAAAGTGCGATCAAAGTCGCAATTAGTATCTTCAAGGGTCTATGCGACAATATCAGGAGAACCGCTCCTGAGTTGGCAAATCGCATACCAGCTGAATTGCTTGACTCACAAGAAGTTGCTGTCAGAGAACCTGCTGGTGAAGGCTCCTCAGCAAGAAGGGAAAAACGTAAGTCCGTTCTTCCCGACCCTTTTGCTGACTCCAGAACACTTGATGTTGGGTCTTCGATCATATTTGTCAAACGACCAAAACTCAACATCACAAAAGCTATCCCCACGAGAGTAAACTTTGTCCCTGGGCTGATTGTAAAAGAACCTACCTATGGCTTTTGTTATCTGGAGAAGAAGAAGCCTTGATTCCAACGGGCTGATGAGCTGCACATGTGTGATATCGATCAACTGCTGCTATATCACAAGTCGCCGAGTTCCTCCACTTAGGAGGGAAGACAAATGAGAAGATTAATCGACTCAGCGATCAGCTCATTGTATCGCAATGTCAGTGGAGAAGCTGTGACCAAGACATTGTAGTTTTTTTTGGTTTTGTGTTGATTTTCCTTGTACTCATCAGCTTCATATCAATAGAAAATCATACTTTTGTAATATACTTGTAAAAATTGTAAAAAGATAAAACATATACAAAAGAACCCTAAGGGTCAAAGCACATAAGTATTCAGCTGACTACTTCAGCTGAATCATTACAGGGTTACAATTATACAGCTATTCGATTGCATCAAATAGGGGGAGATTGTTAGTCCCAAGACTAAGTAAATAAGATTTGATGATCGATAGTTAAGAAGAATAAATATCAGCTGAAATATGTATCTCAACTGAAGCAAGTATATACAATAAACCTTCAGCTGAGTACGTACTTAACTTTAGGATAACAAATCAAATCAGCAGCTATTCACGAGAGTTCATTCGAAGTCTATGACCAATTGTCAAAGACAAGAAGAAGACTATTCAGCTGATTGTTGAATCAGCTGATAGTACCTGCTGCAGATGAAGACTTAAAGGAAATGTTCTTGACACTTTGAACATTTCCCTTTCCCGCTCAAAGAAGAAGAAAATGATGAGGATCTTCTATTTTGGAATAGAAGATAATGTCAGTACAACATCATCGTTTGTCCCTCCAAGCATGTAAATGGAAAGTCAACTATTTCTGTACTTATGTTTACACGTCGTCTAACTTGTGGGCAAAGGAACATGGATCTTGGGCTATATATAGAGACGTAAATGCTTGCATTTACACACACCTTTAAGCATTCATAACACAAGAACATTCTCTGAGAGTTAGTTATTTGTCTAAGTATTAACTCCTCCATAGTTATTACTCAGACATTTATATCAGCTGTTAGTATCAGCTGATATAACTCTCCTTGCATAGTCTTCTAGTTTTGAGCGATTTAAAGTGTCATTTCAAGTATAGAGTTTTAGTTAGTGTACTATCTATTTCCGCAAACTTTGTACTGTATTAAGATTGTTTTAATAAACTCTTAATCATTGAAATCTTGTTGTTCATTATCTTATCTTCGTAAATCAGTCTTAACGCAACACGTTAGTGTCGTTGGGATCCAACAGGTAGGTCTATGAGTAGATCTAATTTTTTTTACAGCAAAAAAGAAGGCAGCGGGTCGAGCTTCGGCATTGCCATTTAGGTCTAAATGGTAGGACTAAGAGTAAATTACACGTATGGTCCCTGTGGTTTGTTAAAAGTTTTGGATTTGGTCCCTAAGTCCCAGAAATTACATTAATGGTCACTGTGGTTTGAAAGTTGTCACGCTTTTGGTCCCTAATAATAACATACGTTAATAATGGTTGTTAAAGTTTTCTAAATGACATTTTTACCCTCGCTGAAGATCACTGAAGAATACCAAGATCTACCAAAGATCACTGAAGAATACCATATCGATGAATGTATTCAGATTCGTCTGCCTGGGGAGTTAGACACCATACGATCTGCTCCGGAAGGGTTCGAGCCTGTTTACATTCAATATTTGTTAGGAGACCTCCTTTTTCCAATTGATACTTTCATTTTGTCTCTGCTTCGAGATCTGAAACTTCATCTGATTCAACTTGCCCCTAATTCCTTCAGGAAGATCATCACGTTCATTATGCTGAGTAGGGCTTTGGGCATTCCTTTGTCGACTAAACTCTTTCGCTGCTTTTACGTTGTGACAGGTCGGGGTGATTGGGCTGTTTTCACGCTACTCCCAGGTCAAAGCGATCGCATTGTTGGTTTAAGAGATTCCATCCATGACTGGAAGTATGGATTCTTTTTCGTCGACCGATCAGCCTTCCGCGACGTGATTCTTCCCTGGGGTACAATTACCGGACGAACATCCGAACCCGTCCCTGAGTTGACCTCTGAAGAGAATGGTTATATGAGACGGATGTCCTCCGTAGGTATAGACTAGGAAGATCCTGACGAGGTCTTTCTAGCCATTGCGGACCTGAGCCCTTTTTACTTCTCTAGAGGGATTCGTCCTGTCTGGCTAGTTGACGATCAGGCTATTTTGTTGTTACAACGTCTTCAAATGTCAGAACGTGATCCTCTAAAGGGCTCGATATCAGTTACTGATGGACCAATTATTCCGTTTCTTCCTCCCCCAGAAGATGTAACGAGTTCTGAGGGTACTCCGGAAGCCATGCCCGAGAGCCGTCCTGAGATTTTAAACCTTGATCCTCCCGAATTCAGTGTTGAAGATACCATGGTTCATGATTCGCAGCAAGAATCTTCTAAACCTCGCAAGATCCGGTCCGTTCGCAATCTTTGTCTTTCGGAGAAGGAAAGAACTGTTCGTCAAAAGAGAGTTCGAGAAAAGACTCCTTCCTCTCCGGCTAAGAGAGCGAAGAGTGGAGATGTTGGTAAGCTTGTTTTGTTGTGTGCCTTGCCACTATTGTCTTTTCTTTTACTAACGTACTGTTCCCTGCAGGTTTTTCTGATTGCGTTGTTGTTTCCGATGTTTCTGATGTTGCTTTACCGCCGTTTGTACCTCAAGCAACTGTTAGTTTTAAAGAATCTTCGTTGATTGTTTCTACTCCCGCGGTTGTTAGTGCCTCCACGTCGTTGTTTCCTTCCAACATACCTCTTCCGCCCAAGCCGGCGTCTGCTTCTCCGAGCCTTTCTGCTTTGGCCACCTTCTCGAGCACTTTATTTGGCACAGGTATGCAGCTGTCTTCTTCTGCGAGAAGCTCACACTCATCGCCTTCTGGTCGTAGTCAGTCATCTTTACTGGATTTCCCTGTGCTAGGTAACTTACTTTTTCAATGTTTTAAGTTGTCGACTTCGATCTTGTACCGTATGTGCTAACACACTTTACATTTGCAGCTCGCAGGACGTTCCCGCGTACTTCTCCTCCGGTTACCTCTGTTAGCGAGAGTTTGCCCGAAACCAAGAAGCTAGTTGATATTCCGAAAAGCTCAACCTTGCAGGCTACCGTCACTTCAACTCCCCAATGCTACTGTCGAACTAGTTCCCTCCGTATACCGTCTATCGGAGTTTTCGGATGAAGGGGTCTTTCTCAGGGCCCGGACCAACCTGTTAGCTGCTGTTGATTCTCTTTCGGAACTGCAACTACGAGGCATTCGTGGTCATCAAGCTTTAGGCGACCATAGACGGGAATTCACCCGAATCAACGAGTTGATGATGACTGCGAAGTCACTTCACCAGAAGGAGTTTGATGAGAAAAAGAGACTTGCTGAGCTGAACAAGAATCTTATGGAAGAAATCCAAGACCCTTCGTCCAGTTTGGAAGAGTTGCAGGCTATCATGTCAACTAAAGATAGCAAGATTGTTGATTTGAATGCCGATCGTAGCTCGCTGTCTTCGAGGATTGCGGAGTTGGAAAAGGAAGTTGTTGAAAAAGACTTGAAGTTAAAAGAGGTTGCCAATCGTATGGAAGGTTTGATTGTTGAAAAGAGTGCGCTTGAGCAGGAAGCTCGCGCTCGTACGGAAGACCTAGGGTGGTTGATGCAGAGGGGCCTTCCCGGTATAGTTCAAGTGTTTGTGTCTTCTAACGAGTTTGTGAAAGCTAATACCGATCTTCAGAAGGAGAGTATCAGATACGGGCAGTATCAAGGGTGTTTAGATACCCACCACACATATGCCGACCTCTTGCAGGATGCCAAGCTCGTTCATGATTACCCGGATGCCCAGGAAAATATCATGAGTTTATTTGAAGATCTGGTTTCCCCTCATTACACCTTATTGCAATCGTTGGAATCAGGGCACATGTCCCTGGATGAGGTTAAGGGGTTGGTTAGCAAGGTTCCTTCCGGACCGGAAGATGTAGGTGAAAGCTCTGCCCGGGGTCAAGATCCCCCCCACCCATTTGATTGTTTTATGTTCGTATGTAATTGTGGGTCTGTATGAACTTAGCTATGTTTTGTTTATGTTTTGCGTGTCTGTTCGAGACCCGTATTTTCGTAGTGGTTTATGGAATGCTGTAATCGTTTAAAGCCCTTAGTTGTTTAATGCTATTTTGATGTAATTTCGTGTTTTGTTTACGTCGTCGCTTATTTTAATTCTTGGTTGAGCAAGGCGTCCCTTACATAAAGAAATAAAGTTATGATGTGTACACATTCGTATATGGCCATCCGGTTTTTAATCGTCCGGATCAGGAGTTGCATCCTGTCTCTAGGACGTAACCCTCATTTAAACTTATCACTCGACCGTTGGTTCGATTAGTATTTGTTTGTCATGATGTTCGTATGATATAGTATTTAAAACAACAAGAATTAAAATTCAAAAGTAATCTTACTCGGAAGATATTCGTTACATTCGCACAACTTTGGGTTTTCGACACCCTTAGGTAAAAATACAAGACAACTTAAACACACATTTTTTTAAAAGTAAAACCTACGTAGGTTCCTCATGTTCCACGTCCGGGGTATAGTCGTTCCATCCATTGTTTCGAGCACATAAGAGCCGTTCCTTCCTGCTTCCTTGACTCTATACGGTCCTTCCCAATTAGGACACAACTTTTCGGGCTTGTACCGGAGACTAGCTTCGTTCTTCCGGAGAACCAACTCACCTACCTTGCATGTTGTCCCCTTCACCTTCTTGTTGTAGTAGCCTTCCGTCAACGACTTGTACGTTGCCTGCCTTAGAGCTGCATTCTCACGCCTTTCGTCCACTATGTCAAGGTTGTACCTTAACGCTTCTTCGTTCCCTTCAAGGCAGAAGTTCTCCACCCTGGGGCAGGGTAAAGTTACTTCCAAAGGGATTACCGCTTCTGAGCCGTACACCAAACTATAAGGGGTTTCTTGTATTCCCCTTCGGACCGTCGTTCGGTATGACCACAATACATTTTGCAATTCGCCCACCCAACCCGTGTCCATCCGGGTCAAACGGGTTTTAATCCCCTTAACGATGGTTCTATTAGTTACTTCCGTCTGGCCGTTTGCTTGCGGGTGGGCGACGGAGGTGAAGTTTTGCCGGATGCAAAGGCCAGCAAACCATTTTTTGAATGGGTTACTAGCAAACTGTTTCCCGTTATCGCTGATAATTGTGTGTGGGAGACCGAAGCGACAGATAATTTGTTGCCATACAAACTTGACTACGTTTGCTCCGGATATGCATGCTAATGGCTTCGCCTCAACCCACTTAGTGAAGTAATCTATTGCGACCACTAAGAATTTGACACCGCCCGGAGCCCTGGGAAACGGTCCGATAATGTCGATTCCCCACTGACAAAATGGCCAAGGACTAAGGATGTTGGTGAGCTGCAGCGGAGGCATACTAGGGACATTTGAGTATGCTTGGCACTTCTGACACTTCTGGACGTAATCACGGGCATCTTTCGTCATTTGAGGCCAAAAATAACCCGTCCGGAATATCTTCTGTGTTAGAGCCCTGGAACCTATGTGTGACTCGCATAGCCCCTCATGCACCTCTTCGATTGCTTTCCGAGCTTCGGCTTTTCCTAAACATCTTAGCCAAGGAGTAGAATAACCTTTCCGGTATAATACACCGTTCTTGGAAATGTACTTGCCCGCATTCACACACAACTTTCTTGCTTCCTGCACATTGTTTGGCAGGATCCCAGTGTTGAGATAACGCAAGATAGGAGTCATCTAACAGCTTTAGTCGATGCTGAGCACCATCGTCTCTTCATTCGTTTTTTCTATGCTTCTTTTCTGGAGTACTTCCACTAGCACTTTTTTAGTGAGGTGGCAATATAACATTGATGCTAATTTACTGAGAGCATCCGCTTCCTTGTTCTTGGTTTGGGGTATCTGCGTTATGGTGAATTTTCCGAATTTCTCTATGCTGGCTTTGACTAAACCCAAGTATCGCTTCATGTGGCTCTCCTTACCTTCGTACGATCCGTTTATTTGGTTGACGACCAGCATGGAATCTGCGAAAGCATCCACCTCTTTGATTTCCATTGTATGAGCTAGGCTTAATCCTGCGAGCAAGGCTTCATACTCGGCTTCATTGTTTGAGCATGAGAAATTGAATCGTAATGCATACGTTATCTTTTCTTCGCCTGGTCCTGTCAATACGATTCCGGCCCCGCACCCATCGACTCATGCGGCACCGTCCGTGTACATCTGCCATTGGGCCTTCCGGTCACCCGCTCCTTTCTGTTCGACTGCCATAACGCTTTCTTCATCAGGCATTTCTACCAGGAAATCTGCAAAGGCTTGACCTTTGATGCTTGGCCTTGGTTTAAACGTTATATCATATTCTCCCAACTCGATTGCCCATTTAGTCACCCTTCCTGACCTCTCTGGTTTGAGCAGGATCCTCCGGATCGGCTGGTTCGTCAAGACTGTTACCGAATGAGCTTGGAAGTACCTTCTCAATCGTCTTACTAAATAAACCAGGGCTACTATTATTTTTTCAATCAAGGAATAGTTCAATTATGCCCCTTGTAGAGTTCTACTCACAAAGTAAACCGGAACCTGTTGTTTTCCCCTTTCAGCAATCAGAACAGAACTTACAGCTTCCCGGTTGGTTGACAGACACATAATGAGGGGTTCCCCAACGATCGGACTCGCGACGGAAGGGTTGGTTCCGCAAATGTTGTTTTAATTTTTCAAAAGCTTTCTCGGCTTCTTCTGACCATTCAACCTCTTCTTTCTTCCTGCACCCATGAAGGGCTATGAAGAAAGGTAACGACTTTTCTGCATATTTCGCCAGGAACCCCCCGAGGGCCGCTAGTTTACCATTCAGACTCTGGACGTCTTTCACCGTTCGAGGGGTCTTCATATTCAACAAGGTTTCTATCTTTTCAGGGTTCGCTTGTATTCTGGACGGAGAGACGATGTGACCCAGAAACTTCCCTTTACTCATGTCGAACGAACATTTTTTCGGATTTAACTTCATGTTAATCGTGTATAAACGTAACAAATTTTCTTCTGTGTCTTTTATAAGGTCTCCATCTTCTCTACTTGTTATCACCATATCATCGACATACACCTCTAAGTTTCGCCCAATTTGGTTCTCGAACGCTTTATCGACCAATCGATGGTATGTCGCTCCGGCATTCCGAAGGCCGAACGACATTTTGATATAACAATACGTGCCCTTTGAAGTATGGAAAGCCGTTTTTTCTTCGTCTTCATTCGCCATCTTTACTTGGTGATACCCTTTGTATGCGTCTAAAAACGATTTCCATTTATACCCGCCCAGAGACTCGATCTTCTGTTCAATTTCAGGAAGGGGATAACTATCCTTCGGACAAGCTTTGTTGAGGTCTTTGAAGTCAACGCACATACGCATGGATCCGTCCCCTTTTTATACCAGGACCAGATTAGATATCCAATTTGGATATTGTGTACTGCGTAGGACTCCAGCTGCGACCAGGTCTTCCACCTCCTTATTCACCACCTCATTTCGTGACGGAGCCATTCCTCTTTTTGATTGTTTGACCGGAACGAACGCTGGGTTGATGTTGAGTTTATGTTCTATCACCTTCCTGGAAACGCCCGTCATGTCCTTTGGTTCCCATGCGAACACATGTTTGTTCTTTTTTAATAAAGCTTCCAGTTCAAACCTTATCTTTCCCGGAAGGTGTCGACCAATCTTAACAGGGGTTTCGGGGTAATCGGGTTGATAATCACGTGTACTTTTTCCTGCTCTGTCCAACTATCCAGATGTGTGATACTACCACATTCAGGCATGGGAATTGGCGTACTGCGTACAGTGATTACCCCGTGCTCTGAAGGGAATTTAAGCAAACCATGGATTATGGAAGCGATTACTTGTAACTGGCACATTCCGGTTCGCCCTAGGATCGCATTGTACCTAGATGGAGCTGAAGGAATTATGTGCACATTTAGTCAACCTATGATGATACATCCATGCCTACGAAACACTTAAGGGTCACACCAGTGAGTACATGTAATACGAACAAGTTATGCAACGATACTACGAAGAGGAATGATTGATAATAGTCATTATGAATCAGTTAAGTATTAAGTTAAGTTTAACTTATTACTAGATTAGTTTAACTAACTAATTAATACAAGTAGTTGTACATTTACTAGTTGAGTAAATATACAATGTGTTAATTAAAGGTTATCCATGATATGATTTAAAGCTATTAAATCATATAGTAATTGGATAATATTATTGTGTAAATTATATAAAGGTTATTATATAATTAACTATTAAAAGTATAAATACAAGTCTATATATTTCGTGTATATGGGTACCGAAATTATAGTGTGTTAATACTAGACATTTAATTGTTAAGTGCAACAATAATAAAGTAGTTAAAACTATAAGGGATGGAAGTGTAAAAAGGAAGTTTAATTAAGAAGTTAATCTTAATTAAACTAGAAGGGCCCTAAGTGAAAGTCCTTCTATTATAAATAGAAGGCTTGGGGTTCCCTTGTAAAGTGCTCATTCCCTCAACCCTAGCCACGAAATTTTGGCCTCCCTTCCTCCCTATTTCGGCCGAGCAACACAAGGAAGAACACAAGCCTTGTGTTCTTCGTGTTCTTCGTTCGTTCTTCGTGTTCTTCGAGTTTCGAAGATCAAGGATCGTTGCAAGTGATCATCTAGAGGATCGTTCGTCGTGTTCATCATCAGTGGATTTATCTTAAGCATTAACCTAAGGTATGATTCATGGAAGATGTTAGTGAATTTAGTAAGTTAGTAAGACATTAACAACAAGGTTTTACCAAGTCGTTAGCCAAAGAGTTAAGAGAAATAATAAATGATCGTTGATTAGATTATTGCAAACCTAATAGCGTGATCACAAGTCTTGTGATTGATTATTGCATATCTAATAGGGTGTTAACACTTTAGTGCACAATCATTTAAGGAAATTTCTTTAACTAGTAAGAATATCTACAAAATCAAGTAACTAAAAGAGGCTTTAGTTACAAGGAGAATTTTATGAATTCAAGAAACTAAGGAGTTAATTTCCAAATCCTCCTATGTTTATGGAATTACATAAAAGGCAAGACTAAAATATGTTCTAGATTGTTGAGACAAAATCACAGATCAACTTATTACTGATGCTGCAGTTAGTACTGATCATGTTTAGTACTGATGGGGCAGAAACTTACTAAGGATGAAGTTGATACTGATGAATGAATATAACTAAGTTACTACTGATCAAGACATATTGAAGATACTACTGATCATTAGTAGTTAATACTGACGTTGATATTGGACTTACTACTGATCACCAAACTTACTACTGATGATATGGAATTACTACTGGTGATTGCAGTTTACTACTGATACGCGTTTTGGAAGCATATCAAGTCCGAGATCTTCGTAGAGATAATTATAGAATGTAAATCAATGTATATCTATAGAATTCGAATGTAAATCAAGTCCTAGAATAACTAGGGTAAATAGTTTAGCTTCAAGGACTATTATAAATAGTTCCTTACGAATTGTAAACGTACGTGTGTATTGTTAACTCGATAATATACATTGAAGCTTTTTGTGAAACTGTGTTCTTAATATTTTAGTTTATTATTTACAGTTCATCGTTCTTAATTTATTGATATAGTGTTGATCCACTGCAACTTCTATAGTCAATTAGATCTAAGGTGTTTATTAACTTTTCTATAGTTAATCGATCCTGACAAGTGGTATCAGAGCATATTGGTTCTAGATCTACTATTTGTTAAGAACAACAAAAAGTTTTAATCTTTAAAACACACACATTATTAATCATGACTGATAATAATGAAGGCACTCAGGCCAACAAAATTTCTATACTCACTCCCAACAACTTTGGGATGTGGAAGAATCGTATTAAGCAATACATGCTTATTACAGATTATTCCATGTGGGAAGTTGTCCTTGAAGGAAACAAAACTGGTCCTGGTCAAGCAAGCAGCTCTGCAACTGAGGCAGACAAACTTAAATGTGAGAAGGAGAAGAAAGACAAGGGAATCGAACTTAAAACTCTAAGCACTCTCCTATTGGCCATTCCTAATGACTATCAACATCTCTTCGTTGAGTATGATGATGCAAAGGTACTTTGGGAAGCACTGGAGAAGAGATTTGCTGGGACAAAGAGCACCAAAAGGAATATGAAGTCTGTTCTCAAACAAGACTTTGAAAATTTCAAAGGAAAGCCCAATGAAACACTCACTCAAGTGTTTGACAGATTCAACAAGCTAATTGGTGAACTTAACCAGGTTGGGGTTAAGATGGATCAAGAAGATGTCAACATGAAGTTCCTAAGGTCTCTAAGTGAAGAATGGGCCATGTACACAGTGGTATATAGACAAAGAGATGCTCTAGAAGAAAAAGAGTTGGATGAACTCTACAATGATCTCAGAGTATTTGAAACTGAGGTAAATCAAAAGAACCCTTCTATTTCTTCTAACAATGCTGCATTTGTATCTAGTACAGGTCAAGGTCAGGAAACCTCCACAGGAAAGGCTGCAGATTCTGAGGATACTGCAAGAGAATCCTTCTTCACTAGTCATGTGCATACTGCACTGATTAGTGATGACTTGGAACAATTGAATCCAGATGATCTTGAGGAGATGGATCTTAAATGGCAGATGGCTATGCTGAGCCTAAGGACCAAAAGATTCTTAAAGAGAACTGGTAGGACAAGCCTCAACTACAATAAAGGTGACAAAGCTGGATTTGACAAAACTAAAGTCAAATGTTACAACTGTAACAACCTTGGTCACTTTGCAAAAGAATGTCCTCAGCCAGACAAAAGATCAAAATCAACTGCTCTTGTTTCACAACAAGGACAAGGCTATGACTGGAGCTTCCAAGCAGAAGAGCATGCTCAAAATCAAGCTCTCATGGCCTTTACTGACAATAAAACTGAGGTAAAACCTAAACCTTGTATTTCTGAATGTGCTAAAATTATTAAAAATCTAGAAAAAGAAAACACTAAATTAAATGAAGATTTAGCAAAAGCAGTCAGAAGAAATCATGAGTTTGATGGTGTGATTGCTGATCAAGAACATCAGATAAAGGTGTACCAAATGATTGATCAACGGATAAAGGAAGAATTACTTCAAGCTGTAGATGAGAAAGAGTTTTATGAAATAAAAAATAAAGAACTAACAAGTAAATTAGAAGAATGTCAGCTTGAAATTGAACAAAATAAATTAACAATCAAAAAGTTTGAAAGAAGCACTAAAATTCTTGATGAACTAACTAACAATCAAACTACAGAAAAAGTTGTTCATGGGGTGGGATATCATGCAGTACCACCTCCATATAAAATCATTCCACCACTTAAAAACAGTTCAGAAAGAATCATTAATGAATTAAAAACTGAAAATCAAACTCAATCACATAATGAAACATCTGAATCAAATGATTCTTCTGATGATGATCAATCAATTGAATTTACAATTTCTCAAACTGAATCACCAAAATCAATTGATACAAGTTTTCACACAGCACAAAGTCCAAATGAATCTCCTAAATATGATGAAAAAAATATACCAAAAATTTTAAAAAGGGGAAATGAAAGAAATAAAATTCAACTCTTAGATCAAAGAATAACTGAAGGTGCAAAAAGTAAGAAATTAAGATGTGTTATTTGCAACAAAATGAATCATTTAGCAAAGGATTGTCACTTCAATCCAATTAATTGTAAAGAATTCAAAGAATATAAAACTTTCAAAGAAAAATCAAAAATACAGAAATTAAAAGATACTACTGGTCCTTCAGTAGTAAATAAACCAAAAACTCCAATTGCTGAAACACCAAGATTTGGAAGAAGTGCACCAAGGTTTTTGCATAACAGAAGAGTTGGAAGCCCAAAGAACAGCAACTACTTCAAGAACAATGGAAAATCCAATCAAAATAAACAATATTTTAAATTTTCCAACACCAGTAAAAACTTTAACAATTTTACTACTGGTGTTAACCCTAATTATAATGCTGTAAGGTACCAGTACAAAAACACTACTAGTAAAAACCCTAATTACAAAAATACTACTGCTCCTAAACCAACTTTCAAATATACTACTGGTGTCAACCCTAAAAACACTACTGGTCATTCTAAACATGGTAAGTACCCAAATACTACTGGTCCATCAGTAGTAAAGTATTCAAAAGCAAAAAATCATGGGTATAAACCAAGATCAGTAGAAAATTCAAACACCAGTAACATTTTTAAAAGGACAGTAGTAAAACTAAACACCAGTAATAAACAAGTATGGGCACAAAAAATGTTTAAAGTTAAATCTCCAAAAGCTTATTTCTCAAAGAATGAACCCAAGACATATAAAGCTTGGGTTCCCAAACTTAACTAATCCTTTACTCTCTTGTGCAGAGCATTCAGATCCCAGAAGAAGGAAGAACATGGCATAGTGATAGTGGATGCTCAAGGCACATGACTGGAAATCTACAAATTCTTAAAGATTTCAAGTTATTTGATGGAGGATATGTGGCATTTGGTGAGAACCCACAGGGAGGTAAGATTACAGGTAAAGGTAGTGTTACAAATGGCAAAATTACCTTTGATGATGTATTTTATGTAGCTGAACTAAAATACAATCTTGTCAGTGTGTCTCAAGTGTGTGATAAAAAGAATAAAATTCTTTTCACAGACATTGAGTGCATCATTCTTTCTCCTGACTTTATCTTAGATGAAAAATATGTTGTTTTAAGAACTCCAAGGAGAAACAATGTGTATTGCCTGGATATAGGGGGAGAACTCATTTCTTCAAATGAGGTCAACTGTTTTATATCCAAGGCAAACACCACTGAATCAGAACTATGGCATAGAAGGATGTGTCACATAAATTTCAAAAACATGAACAATTTAGTAAAAAGAAATCTGGTCATTGGACTACCTCAAAAACAATTTATGTGTGATCAGCATTGTGTTGCATTCCTAAAAGGTAAACAACACAAGTCTTCTCATAAGTCCAAAACTGTGAACTCTATTTCTGTTCCTTTACAACTCTTACATATGGACCTTTTTGGACCTACAAATGTAATGAGTATTGGAAAGAAACAATATTGTCTTGTTATTACTGATGACTTTTCCAGATATACATGGGTTTTCTTTCTCAGGACAAAGGATGAAACAAGTGAACTCATAAAGAACTTAATTGTCAAACTGGAGAACACATCTGATCAAAAAGTTAAAGCCATAAGATGTGATAATGGCACAGAATTTAAAAATGCTAACTTAATTAACTTTTGTGATCTTAAAGGTATTGACAGGCAATACAGCTCACCTAGAACTCCACAACAAAATGGTGTAGCTGAAAGAAGAAATAGAACCATCATTGAAGCAGCAAGATCAATGTTAGCAGATTCAAAATTACCAATCACTTTTTGGGCAGAAGCTGTTAATACTGCCTGTTATGTTCAGAACATAGTATTAATAGTGAAGCCACATTTTAAAACACCATATATATGAACTTTTTAATAAAAGAAAACCTTCTATAAGTTTTCTAAAATCATTTGGTTGTCCTTGTACTATTCTGATTACAATAGAACAAATTGGTAAGTTTGACTGCAAAGCTGATGATGGAATCTTTGTGGGATACTCTACTCAAAGCAAATCATATAGAGTAATTAACAAAAGACTAAGGATAATTGAAGAAAGCATCAATGTATCCTTTAATGAAAATGTGTCTAATGAACAAGGAAATGGTCCAGATTGGCTATTTAACATAGACAATCTAACCAAATCTTTTAATTCTAACATGGATTTCAATGCAGGTAATTCAAATTGTCACACTCAAAAGGAAGGAACATCATCTGTCAATACTGGTCAAGAGGAGATGAGATACATAGTAGTTAATACTGCTCCAATAGTTAATACTAAGGACAGTAATAATTCAAATTTTGAAACCAGTAGTAACTCTGAGAATAAGGACAGTAGTAATTCAAATACTACTGATACCAGTAATAGTACTCAAAATACTACTGGTCCTAACAATAACCTAGATTCTCAAGATACTACTGATACCAGTAACAATAACAATACTACTGATCTCAATGAAGACAATAGCAGTAGTAACTCTGACCAAGATGATGATGAACCAAACTTCAATGACAATGAAGGATCACTAGAGGAACAACTGCCTGAGACAAATGAGTCCAATCTTGAAAATCAACTATTAGTTGATAAAGCTACAACCACAAGGACTCAGAAGAACCATCCATTAGACCTTGTTTCTAAGTGATGTTAACTCACCACTGCAAACAAGAAGCAAATTAAATAAAAGCTTAACTGCAAATATGTGTAATATAAGTTTAATTGCTAATGAATGTATGTTTGAATGCTTTCTGTCTCAGGATGAACCAAAGAAGATTCAACAAGCAATGAAGGACTCAAACTGGATTGAGGCAATGCAAGAAGAACTCCTTCAATTCAAGTTACAAGCTGTTTGGACACTTGTACCTCTACCCAAAGGAAAAAGAGCCATTGGAACAAGATGGATCTTCAGAAACAAGAAAGATGAAAGAGGTATAGTGATCAAGAACAAAGCCAGACTTGTAGCCCAAGGATACACTCAAGAAGAAGGAATAGACTATGATGAAGTATATGCTCCTGTTGCTAGAATTGAAGCCATAAGAATATTTCTAGCATACGCTTCATTCAAGAAGTTCAAAGTCTATCAAATGGATGTGAAGAGTGCATTTCTATATGGGAAGATTGAAGAAGAGGTCTATGTATGCCAACCTCCAGGTTTTGAAGATCCAAAACATGGTGATTATGTGTTCAAACTAGATAAAGCTCTGTATCGCCTACATCAGGCACCAAGAGCATGGTATGACACATTATCATCATACCTATTGAAGAACAACTTTAAAAGAGGAGCCGTTGACAAAACTTTATTTACAAAGAAAGTCAAAGATGATATACTACTGGTACAAATCTATGTAGATGATATCATCTTTGGTTCAACAAATGATGTATTATGCAAAGAATTTGAAGAACTGATGCAGATTAAATTCAAGATGAGCTCTATGGGTCCAATGAACTTCTTCCTTGGACTCCAAGTCAGTTAAAGAACAGATGGTATTTTGATAAATCAATCAAAATATGTCAAAGACATCTTGGAGGAATTTGATTTGAAAGACAGTAAGAGTGCAAGTACACCAATGGAAACACACAAACACCTACATCCTGATGTTGAGGGGGAGGATGTAGATGAACACTTATATAGATCAATGATAGGCTCTTTGATGTACTTAACTGCATCAAGACCTGACATTATGTATAGTGTTTGTGTGTGTGCAAGATATCAAGCAAGACCTAATGAACTACACTTGCAAGCTGTCAAAAGAATATTCAGATACTTGAAAGGAAAACCATCACTAGGTCTATGGTATCCACATGATTCACCCTTTGAACTCATAGCCTACACAGATAGTGACTATGGAGGTGAATGTCAAGACAGAAAGTCCACTACTGGTGGATGTCAATTCTTTGGATCAAGACTGGTGTCATGGCAATGTAAGAAGCAAACAAATGTATCAACATCAACTGCTGAAGCAGAGTATGTAGCTGCATCTGCTTGTTGTGCTCAAGTACTCTGGATTCAAAACCAGCTTCTAGACTTTGGTATCTCTATCCTTAAAACTCCTATTTTTATTGATAATCAAAGTGCTATTAGTATTGTGAACAATCCGGTAAAACACTCTAAAACTAAACACATTGAAATAAGATTTCATTTTATAAGAGATTGCAATGAAAAGAAATTAATCAAAGTAGTTAAAATCCATACTGATGATCAATTAGCAGATCTTTTTACAAAGGCATTTGATGTAGGAAGATTCAACTTCTTGGTTAGCAGTATTGGAATGATTTTGATAAATTAAAATCTCACTTAAAGTCATGTGTAAAGTTTTTGTTGTAAAAAGTTATTTATTTGTTTAAGTGTTTTACTACTGGTAGAACTGTATTACTGGTTGTAGGCATGTGCACAAAATACTACTGGTAGTTCATTACTACTGGTGTGTATTAGGTTTACATAAATACTACTGGTAAGTCAGTACTACTGGTATTCACATATACTACTGATCGTGTATGTTGGTGGTTACTACTGATGTCTAGAGTTACTACTGATGTCAAAATCCTTAGTCACTACTGATGTTAGTAAATACTACTGACGTTATATTACTGATATCTCATTTACTACTGGTCTTTCAGAATCACAATTACCAAACTAACCCCCATGAAAATAACCGTTATGTTATGATTCGAAGGACATTTTAGTCGTTTTGCAGGTTAAATCGAAAGATATAAAAGGCGGCACTCGATTAATTTAGCATTATCTTCACTTCGATTTGCAAAATCCTCTCGATAAACCCTAGCTTTCGATCAAAAACCCTTTATCAGTAACAAAATTCTTACACTTTTCTCTCAAAATTAACAACAATGGCAACTCTACAATCTCTCAACGTTCAAACCGATCTTAAATACTCAGAGTTCCATAATATGTGTGCGTTTTTACGAAATCCAGACGGCACTAAAGACTTTCGACCAATAGTGCAATTTTTAAAGAACTCATACATTAAGTTCGCGTTAACGGTGAAACCGAAAGCCTATCAACAGCACTTGGTGGATTTTTGGACCAATGCTGAAAGAACAGAAGGAACGACCACATCGATGATCAAATCAAAAGTAGATGGAAAGCATATAACAGTAACTGAACAATCAATCAGACATCATCTACAACTACATGATGATTCAGGTATGTATACTCTTCCCAAGGAATTCATTGCTGAAATTTTAAATAAAATGGGATATGAGGGAAGACTAAACATAGTAACTTTTCAAAAGGGTCTTCTCTCCCCACAATGGAAATTTTTAGTACATACTCTTCAGCACTGTATTTCTCCAAAAAGAAGTACTTGGAATGAGTTTAATAAGGCAATAGCCTCTGCTGTTGTCTGTTTATGCACAGACCAAGTATTTAATTTTTCTTGCATGATTTTTGAAGGTATGTTGGGAAATCTTAGTTCCACAAAGTTTTTAATGTATCCCAGATTTCTCCAGCATATCATAAATATTGAATTGCAAAACTTGTCAACTCCCAAAAATATTTTCATAATACCTGAGTTGAACAAGAAAGTTTTCTCAAATATGAGAAAACAATTTAAATTTTCGGGCAAGGAAACCCCTCTGTTTCCTAATATGATCAAAGATCAAACACATACTTGAGAGGGTTCAATCAAAGATACAACCCAAATTGAACCTCAACCCACTCCATCACCCCCAAATACAGCCCAAACACCACCCCAAACAGTCACTCAATCACCCACAAACATAGAAGTCCTGAATGTGTCCCAGGAACTTGAAGTAAATCTGCAGAGTGCTACTCTTCACTCTGTGGAAGACCTACCAGACAAAACCCAAAATATTTCCACAATTTATAAAAGAAAGAAATCTTCTTTAAAGGACACCAGGGGACAAATCGAGTCAAACCCCAGACTCAAAGAGTTGTCCTCCAAGGAGGAGAGAGGACATGAGGCGAGGGCTCTCACTACTGATGCCCAGAGGTGGGTGCACATGATAGTGGGAACATCACTAAGACCCAGACCTCGGCAACTTTAAGTGATGACTCATTTGAGGAATTACTTAAAGGACCCCGGTGCCAAGAAACCACAAGGGGGGGGGCATCTCTGCTTCTTCTAGGAAGAAGAGGATGTCTAAAAGACCCAATGAATCACCAAGAAGTGATGAGGGCAGATCTATTGATTTGACGGATAGGATGGAAAACCTTCAAACTAATGTACCTGTTAGTGAGCCCGATGATCTTGCTAGATGGAGTGAGGGCGGTATAAAATCCAACAATTGACGGCAAAAGTGGATTCTCTTGAATCCATTGTACAAAATTGTCTTACATATCTCACAAACCAAGGGAAAACTATGGCTGCAATGAAAAAGCATGTTAATACCATCAACAAACGGATGAGGCTATATGAACACATGCTTCATCAACAAACCAAGATAATAAGAAAATTGAAAAAGAAAGTTGGTGATAGTGAGGCTCCGCCAGTTGAGCTCACTAAGGGGGAGAAGGATAATATACAAACAATGATTGATGAATCAATTGCAGCAGCAGCATCCTCTCTCCTAAATCTAAAAGAAACTGAAGTTGATGAAGGCCAAGAAAATGTGGCAGGCTCAGAAAACATGTATACTACTGATGTGCTTACTACTGAAGAACATACAGAAATACCAGTAGTAACTCCTACTACTGATATAATAGCAGTAGTAAGTAAAGAAGAGGAAGTAAAAACCACAAATACTACTGATGCCCTATCAGTAGTAACTCCTGAGGTTCCACCAGTAGTAACTACTTTGGTTACTACTGAAGAGGAAGAACTGCAACTTCCTGAGCTACTTGAAAGAGAAAAACATGTCATCATCTCCAAACCACCAACACCTAATCAACCACTTATCATACCTGACATTGATGATAATGTGAACTGGTTTGAGGTAGATGAATGTACACTTCCTCCACACCCTAAAATTTTATCAGAAGATCAACTACATCTGTTTTATCCAAAACTTCTGATCTTGGGTGTACCTGATATGAAATACACTCCACCTCCACCATCTGCATGTAGTGGAAAAGGAAAAGAAGTCTATGATGAAGACTATCCAAACAGAGCCTTAGGTCACCAAATGGTGAACAAGATTAATCATGTCAGATCAGAGAAACAGTCTAGATGGAGGGTAAAACACAAGAAATATTTGGAGAAAGTGGAGATGTATCAAGCTCTTGAGGAAAACAAAAAGAAGAAAACTCAAGAAATTAACTTCCCTGTTCAAATACCTGTTCAAACAGATGACATTCAGATAAAAGCTCAAAAGGCAGAATTCAAAAGGCTCAGAAAGGTTGAAGAAGAACATATACAATGCCTTGAATATTTGGTCTCTGAATGCAAGAAGACTAAAAGTGAATTAACTGATGATGTGTTTGAACAGAAGGACAATATGATTGAGTATTTGAAAACAAAAGGGCATAGTGCAAAGTCATTTGGAAGAATGAAGATGATGACTATAATTGAAAAATATTGCACTGCTAAGAAGAAGGATTTGGCTGAGCAAGAAGCAGAAGAAGAAAAGAAATCCAAAGCCTTAATCCCAATCAGTCCAACATTAATCAAAGCTGGTAGTGTATCAACTACTGGTGATACCTCAACTCCCCAATCAAAGAAAAGAAAAACTGTTGATCAAGAACAAAGCTCTAAAAAGAAATCAAAAACACAAATTGTACCTGTTCTTGAAATGCCCATTGCTCCCTTGCAGAACAATCCAATCATCAATTGGAGGATTATGCAGAATAATGTGATAGAGATAATAAGGGAAGATAAAATTGTGCAGAGATTTACTGGATGGTTACCTTTGATCATGTCCTGTTCAAGAAGTGATGTCATTAAACTACTGATCATTGGAAAAACCAAGAATGACAAAGAAATCATGGAAAGATTCTGGTGCTGGATACTTAACAAAGATGATTGATGCTGCTTTCTATCCAGACAACTACCCAGAAAAATTTACAGATCCAGGGAATGTCTATGCTTGGAATGTGATTCCAACTGCACAAATGTACTTCTTTGAAAAATCTGGCAAAGTTTGTGAACTATATCTGTATGAAAAAGAATATCCTCATTCTGAGAGGACTATGTAACAGATATTTACAAACACAATGATAAAGCCATATGATGCTGTTATGTTCCAAAACAAATTGAACTATTTCACAAAGAGGAACAGCAAATACATCATTGAGCAAAGAAGACAACAGAATCAAAGAACCCTTGAGAAAAGAAGAAGGGAACAAGAAGAACAAGAGAAACTTAGTTGATTGAAAGATAATCAATAAGTTTAGGGGGAGATTGTTGAGACAAAATCACAGATCAACTTATTACTGATGCTGCAGTTAGTACTGATCATGTTTAGTACTGATGGGGCAGAAACTTACTAAGGATGAAGTTGATACTGATGAATGAATATAACTAAGTTACTACTGATCAAGACATATTCAAGATACTACTGATCATTAGTAGTTACTACTGACGTTGATATTGGACTTACTACTGATCACCAAACTTACTACTGATGATATGGAATTACTACTGGTGATTGCAGTTTACTACTGATACGCGTTTTGGAAGCATATCAAGTCCGAGATCTTCGTAGAGATAGTTATAGAATGTAAATCAATGTATAACTATAGAATTCGAATGTAAATCAAGTCCTAGAATAACTAGGGTAAATAGTTTAGCTTCAAGGACTATTATAAATAGTTCCTTACGAATTGTAAACGTACGTGTGTATTGTTAACTCGATAATATACATTGAAGCTTTTTGTGAAACTGTGTTCTTAATATTTTAGTTTATTATTTATAGTTCATCGTTCTTAATTTATTGATATAGTGTTGATCCGCTGCAACTTCTATAGTCAATTAGATCTAAGGTGTTTATTAACTTCTCTATAGTTTATTGATATAGTGTCGATCCTGACATAGATTGTTGCAAGAACAATATCTAGCAAAGACAAAAGTAATAGTATTCCTAAATACTCGTCTTATGTCTTTAGTTTAAAAGAAATGATTGGTTTAGTGATAAAGTTACAATTAAGTTTAAGTAATCAACACGAACGAAAGGAATAAGTAATGATCAGTAATAATTCAGTATCTATGTCCAGTGAGGAATAATACACGAGTTAGAATCATTTTTATTCAGACTTTGTATGTTTTACATCATCCATGAATAAAAGTCTATTTATTCAAAAAGATATAAATCCGTGACTACTCGTCTTGGTGGGAACCTCGATGGGACGTTAACGTCATCGCGGTATTTGGTGGTAGATTCGAAGTTCTTCGAAGATAGCTACACAAGTTTTGTGTAAACCAAATATCGGTGATATTCTGTTGGCGGCTCAACGAATATTGGATTGACCACCGTGACAATACTTTGTGGTTGAAAAGTTCAAAAGTATTGTTCACTAGGATTCTCCTTAAGCCTGAGGTATTTGGTTTAGGATACGATGACTAATGTGCTTTGGTTCAACTCAGACAATTCTGAAATACGTTTGTCATACGAGGCGATACTGGGTACAAAGGAAGTTGTATTTTTAAATCGAAATATACAAGATGGCAATTTCACCTCCTCTTTAGGAGAGATATTTATAGGTCCTTTGACTTGATAAGAAACTGGCAAGTGCACGGCCGTGCCCAAACGAACTGATCTGTTCTTTGTCATTTATCACAGCAGTTTGAATCAAGAAGTCATAAAATGATTTCGAATACAGGAGTTGATAATTTCTACCATGCTCGTAGTCGTTATCACAAATATCGTGCTGCAAGGGATAAGCCTAACAACGTTACCCAAGAAGTAAAGACAGAGTGTTCTTTACTAGGAGACGCTATTAAGAGTTTTTCATAAAACTATACCAAGGGTTACATAAGCTATTTTTATGGGGTTGGTTACCTACATGCCCATCTAGAAGGCCACTGTAGCTCGTATCATTAAGACAAAGGTTACAGACTTGCACAAGTGGGAGTCTGAAGGAATTATGTGCACAGTCAGTCAACCTATGATGATACATCCATGCCTACGAAACACTTAAGGGTCACACCGGTGAGTACATGTAATACGAACAAGTTATGCAATGATACTACGAAGAGGAATGATTCATAATAGTCATTATGAATCAGTTAAGTATTAAGTTAAGTTTAACTTATTACTAGATTAGTTTAACTAACTAATTAATACAAGTAGTTGTACATTTACTAGTTGAGTAAATATACAATGTGTTAATTAAAGGTTATCCATGATATGATTTAAAGCTATTAAATCATATAGTAATTGGATAATATTATTGTGTAAATTATATAAAGGTTATTATATAATTAACTATTAAAAGTATAAATACAAGTCTATATATTTCGTGTATATGGGTACCGAAATTATAGTGTGTTAATACTAGACATTTAATTGTTAAGTGCAACAATAATAAAGTAGTTAAAACTATAAGGGATGGAAGTGTAAAAAGGAAGTTTAATTAAGAAGTTAATCTTAATTAAACTAGAAGGGCCCTAAGTGAAAGTCCTTCTATTATAAATAGAAGGCTTGGGGTTCCCTTGTAAAGTGCTCATTCCCTCAACCCTAGCCACGAAATTTTGGCCTCCCTTCCTCCCTATTTCGGCCGAGCAACACAAGGAAGAACACAAGCCTTGTGTTCTTCGTGTTCTTCGTTCGTTCTTCGTGTTCTTCGAGTTTCGAAGATCAAGGATCGTTGCAAGTGATCATCTAGAGGATCGTTCGTCGTGTTCATCATCAGGGGATTTATCTTAAGCATTAACCTAAGGTATGATTCATGGAACACTCTTTCTTCCTCTCCTCTTGTTCGAAGTCGAACCAAGAACCCTAGGGTTCTTGGTAGTAATCGACGAACACACAAGTATGTGTGGGTTCGAGTTCTTCGGACAAGGTTTCTTTCTTGTTAACCTAATCTAGTTTTCCAACATCCCAATCCTTTAGGATTTAAGGATTAGGTTTAATCCCAGTTCCGCATTTAGGGATTAAATCAGCTAGTTAGTTTAAACCGGTCAAGAACAAGTTCATGTTCTTGGTCAGCAAGGTTCGAACTCGTGTACTAGGTGGTCGACCCAGGTGGTTGATCAGTCGCATGGTGCGTAGTAAATCCCTACAGTGGTATCAGAGCGTTGGTTTAGAAATCTAGACTAGATTAACAAGAATTGTTTGTTTACTTTGATTATTCTTTTGTTTCAAGTTTTTTCCTTCTTTCTTCTTCTTCATAATTTTCGAAATTAAGGGAAGAAACCCTAAGACCAAGAACATTAAACTAGTCTAAGTTTAATTGGTCAAGAAGGTTTCTAGAAAACCCTTGCAAATTTTCGAAACCCTAGAAAGAAACCTAGGATCAAGTATGTTAAACAAGATATGTTTAATTGATCAAAAGGATTCTTTCCATAAACCCTAGAATTTTCGTGACCAAGGAAAACCCTAGGATCAAGTATATTAAACAAGTTTTGTTTAATTGATCAAAAGGATTCTTTCCTAAATCCCCTAAAGATTTCGAAATCTAGAGGATTACTTGGACACCAAGTTTATTAAACTAGCCTAGTTTAATTGGTGGAAAAGTATCCTAGTCTTAAGTTTTCGAAAACCCTAAAGAACCCTAGAACATTAAACTAGTTTAAGTTTAATAGTTTAAAAGTATTAATTAGGATAATAATCTAAAACCTATTTAATTAGACAAGTTTATGTCTAATAGGTTTAATTATTATTTTGATAGATTTATTAAAGCTAGTTCTTTAAACCTAGTAATTTAGACAAAGTTTATTGTCTATAAGGTTTAAATTAAAGAGTTTAAATAAATTTATTAAAAGTTATAATCTATCTTAGAATTTAAACAAAGTTTATTGTTTAAAAGGATTGATTAAAATTAGTCTTCTAATTAAAATAATGTCTTTGATCAAGAAAGTCAAAACCCTAGTTTTGATTGATCAAAAACAAGATTAGGGTTCATCTAATTAATTTAGGGAATTGATAAAGAAGGTGTTAATTTTTAAGTTCTAAAATTAACAAGATGTATTTAATTATGTATAAATATATATATGTATTTAAATTTTTCGTTTTTTTTATTAAGTAAAATTGAATTTTAAAAAGATATAATAAGTTTATACACATTTTAATTAGTTCAAGTTAAAATGTATACGTATAAATTAGATGTAATATTCTTATTAGAATGTTACAAGTTTATTATTATAGATATACATATATACGAATTTATATATATTAAATACAAGATAAAATGGAACAATTAAAAGGATAATGTTATTTTGATCATGAAGCATAATATTATAATTAGTTATTGTATAAGTTATAATATAATTAAAACTAGATTGTACAAAGTTATGATTTCATTATAACTAGAAATTGTACAAGTTGAAATTATATGATTAACTAGTAATATACAAAGTTATATATATTATTATATATTAAGATGTATAAAAGTTATAGATCATTATAACTAGATAATTATACAAGTCTAACATAAGTATTTTACAAGTTATGTAATATACTAGATTAATGATCAAGTATAAATAACAAGAACCTATATTTAACTAGTTCAAGTTAAATATAAGAAAGGTTTAAACAAACTAAGGAATATTATATATAGTTTTTATATAATAGGTTTATTAATTTCACCAAGTATAAACCGGTGATTGTAATAGCTTAAGTTTCATCATGGTTGTTGAAGCTAGTGGGAGCTACACAAGAAAATCACAAAGTTTGTAAGTGTGTCGTTAAGGCATAAGTTATGGTCAAATTTAATAAGTAAGAAATAAATGTTTAATTTCGTTATTAGACATTTTGAAAAACTAGGTGTGTTAAACTAAGTTTATGGTTCAAGTTCATGAATCGTAAAAGTTTTAAAAGTTTAACATAAGTTTTATAAGTTTTTCAAGTAATATAAAAACAAGTAAGTTTTTATTAGAAATAAGGTTTCTCACAAAACCTAGTAAAACGTTTTGTACATCTCGTTTTAGGTATACATGTAAAATCGTGTGAATTCTTGAAACTATAAGTTTTAAAGAATAATTCTTATGTTTAAAGAAGGTGTCTTGGAAAACCATTCAATTCACAAGTCACACATTTTTTTAAACAAGGATTAATATTGGAATAAAAGTTTAAGTTTAGATTAAGACTCCAAGAAAATCTTAGATCGAAGTACTATCCACCTAATGGAACACCTCACTTGTTAAATGATATTCATATTGTAAGGATAAAGAACCTTAGATATGGATTCAAATCATTGCGAGTGTTAGGGTGCGTAAGGTTCTGTGATAATCGGGAGTCCCGGCGCAGAGCATCACACTGTCTTAGATGGTCTGATCTACTTTGGTGATAATCGGGTGTCCCGGCCCAAAAAGTACTTGAGTAGAATAAACATACTAGACTTTATTACTAACTTAGAAATGTACAATTAGATTGTACAAATTTGTAATAAGTTATAAGTCTAAAGATTCTACGACCCCTAGGAATCGTGTCAAGTCTTGATACGATGGGTAAGGAAGTTACCCACCAGAAATAGCATGTCTCGTCGGGAAGTGCCCAAACCTTGCGGCGAGAATGTGATATATGGATCCTAGGCCTAAAATATTAAATATGGGTTTATAATATATTTTAGAGAATGTTTATTGATGATTACTAATTAAACTGGGTTTGATTTTATAGATGGCAGCAACAAACATAACAACACGTACCAACAATCTCTCACTACGCTTGTTTCTAGAAAAGGACGAATTGACTGGATCAATGTTTCTCTATTGGAAGCGTGATCTTCGGATTATGCTTACGCATGAGAGAAAAGGAAATGTCCTAGAAAGAGAAATACTAAGTACTCCTACCGCAAATGCTAGAAATGAACCTGGATAAGCATATTACGCTTATAGGGTGTTCAAATCTCGCAAGGTGGTTAAAGGGATCATCGGTAAGTACTCACGTCATGAAAATGAAAGAGTACATGGATCATATTAGGTCACCCAGTATCGTTGCAGTTGGCAACAGTAATGATACTCAACTCGTTGTTAGATGACTATAAGTCTTATGTAGTCAACTACAACATGCATAACATGGAGCAATCCATTGTTGAGCTACATTCCGTGCTCAAGACTACTGAGCTGATTTGGGGACCAAGTTTAAGAATGATCACGTAGTAACTGATGATGGTAGTGATCAGAGAAAGAGGCGCAGTGGAAAGGGAAAGGATAAAACCGATCCCAGCCACGGCGTGCCTAAAGGGTAATGGAGTCAAACAAAAGGGTCAAGAAGGTAAAGCCAAACAAGAACCGAGAAACGGTGTCTAGGTTGTGGCAAAGCTCAAAGGGTAGGAGGCAATGCTTGCTCCTTAGTTGACTTGACCAACTTCTAGATACTCGCTTCCTACTTGTAAAAGTTTATTACAAGTAAATCAACTTTAGCAATCGTTTATTGCATAAGATGATAAGTGAGATGACCGGCATGAGATGGTGATGATCCCACGAGCACCAAGATTTTATAATTCAATATTTTATGGATTCAGTAAAAACAATTTTATTTCATTGTTTGGATAATTTTATTTTATGTTAAAACAAGTTTTATTTTGGTTTTAAATAAATTTCGAATCCATGGTTGAATTATATTGTGTGCATGTGTGATAATTACACTAGTCAAGATTTATGACTAGATTGTAAGTCAAGTTTTGATTTACTTATGTTTCATGTTTATACTTATATATTTGTTTGATTGTTGTATAAATAATGTCTTGATAGCTCAAGGTACTTAGATGCTAGTAATTAGAAAGTTTTTCTAATGAAAGTATTTAAGAGTTTTATGAAAGCATAAGGTTCAAGAGTCATTGAACTTAGTTAAAACATCTTAAGTAATAGTCATTACTTTTGATAGTAAGTTTTAAAGTGTTAGTATTAATATAGTATGATTATATTAGATATAATCAAGATAGACTTTAAAGAGTATTATTACAAGTCTTTTACACTTGTAGTAAAGGTTTTAATGAAGTCATAATTCCCTAGCAGGAATAGTTGGATATTCGTATAATCCAAGTAAAATGACTTAGACATTAAAATGACTCTTAAAAGGGACAAAACTATATTAAAGTATTTAAGAATTAAAAGGTATTATTGCAATTCTTTTATACTTGTAATAAATACAATATTTAATCAAGTCATAATTCCCTAATAGGAATAATGGATATTTGAGAAATCCAAGAAATGACTTTGGCATTAAATGAAGTTCATAAAGAATACTAATATATATAAGAATTGATAGTATCATTTCAAGTGTTTTATGCTTGCTAGATACAGTAATCAATAAAGATCATAATTCCCTAAACAGGAATGTTGAATATTCGCAAATCCAAAGGATGATCTTAATTATTGATAGAATTCTTAAAAGAATAAACTACAAGTTATTGACTAGGTCAAAGTAGTAGTTTAAGAGATGCTTAAGTTCCATAAAAGTAAGTGGGAGCTAAGACTAACGTAATTCATTAAAGATGTTAGTGAATTCAATAAGTTAGTAAGACATTAACAACAAGGTTTTACCAAGTCGTTAGCCAAAGAGTTAAGAGAAATAATAAATGATCGTTGATTAGATTATTGCAAACCTAATAGCGTGATCACAAGTCTTGTGATTGATTATTGCATATCTAATAGGGTGTTAACACTTTAGTGGATAATACAATCATTTAAGGAAATTTCTTTAACTAGTAAGAATATCTACAAAATCAAGTAACTAAAAGAGGCTTTAGTTACAAGGAGAATTTTATGAATTCAAGAAACTAAGGAGTTAATTTCCAATCCTCCTATGTTTATGGAATTACATAAAAGGCAAGACTAAAATATGTTCTAGATTGTTGCAAGAACAATATCTAGCAAAGACAAAAGTAATAGTATTCCTAAATACTCGTCTTATGTCTTTAGTTTAATAGAAATGATTGGATTAGTGATAAAGTTACAATTAAGTTTAATTAATCAACACGAACGAAAGGAATAAGTAATGATCAGTAATAATTCAGTATCTATGTCCAGTGAGGAATAATACACGAGTTAGAATCATTTTTATTCAGACTTTGTATGTTTTACATCATCCATGAATAAAAGTCTATTTATTCAAAAAGATATAAATCCGTGACTACTCGTCTTGGTGGGAACCTCGATGGGACGTTAACGTCATCGCGGTATTTGGTGGTAGATTCAAAGTTCTTCGAAGATAGCTACACAAGTTTTGTGTAAACCAAATATCGGTGATATTATGTTGGCGGCTCAACGAATATTGGATTGACCACTTTGTGGTTGAAAAGTTCAAAAGTATTGTTCACTAGGATTCTCCTTAAGCCTGAGGTATTTGGTTTAGGATACGATGACTAATGTGCTTTGGTTCAACTCAGACAATTCTGAAATACGTTTGTCATACGAGGCGATACTGGGTACAAAGGAAGTTGTATTTTTAAATCGAAGTATACAAGATGGCAATTTCACCTCCTCTTTAGGAGAGATATTTATAGGTCCTTTGACTTGATAAGAAACTGGCAAGTGCACGGCCGTGCCCAAACGAACTGATCTGTTCTTTGTCATTTATCACAGCAGTTTGAATCAAGAAGTCATAAAATGATTTCGAATACAGGAGTTGATAATTTCTACCATGCTCGTATTCGTTATCACAAATATCGTGCTGCAAGGGATAAGCCTAACAACGTTACCCAAGAAGTAAAGACAGAGTGTTCTTTACTAGGAGACGCTATTAAGAGTTTTTCATAAAACTACACCAAGGGTTACATAAGCTGTTTTTATGGGGTTGGTTACCTACATGCCCATCTAAAAGGCCATTGTAGCTCGTATCATTAAGACAAAGGTTACAGACTTGCACAAGTGGGAGTCTGAAGGAATTATGTGCACAGTCAGTCAACCTATGATGATACATCCATGCCTACGAAACACTTAAGGGTCACACCGGTGAGTACATGTAATACGAACAAGTTATGCAACGATACTACGAAGATGAATGATTCATAATAGTCATTATGAATCAGTTAAGTATTAAGTTAAGTTTAACTTATTACTAGATTAGTTTAACTAACTAATTAATACAAGTAGTTGTACATTTACTAGTTGAGTAAATATACAATGTGTTAATTAAAGGTTATCCATGATATGATTTAAAGCTATTAAATCATATAGTAATTGGATAATATTATTGTGTAAATTATATAAAGGTTATTATATAATTAACTATTAAAAGTATAAATACAAGTCTATATATTTCGTGTATATGGGTACCGAAATTATAGCGTGTTAATACTAGACATTTAATTGTTAAGTGCAACAATAATAAAGTAGTTAAAACTATAAGGGATGGAAGTGTAAAAAGGAAGTTTAATTAAGAAGTTAATCTTAATTAAACTAGAAGGGCCCTAAGTGAAAGTCCTTCTATTATAAATAGAAGGCTTGTGTTCATTCCCTCAACCCTAGCCACGAAATTTTGGCCTCCCTTCCTCCCAATTTCGGCCGAGCAACACAAGGAAGAACACAAGCCTTGTGTTCTTCATGTTCTTCGTGTTCTTCGTTCGTTCTTCGTGTTCTTCGAGTTTCGAAGATCAAGGATCGTTGCAAGTGATCATCTAGAGGATCGTTCGTCGTGTTCATCAACAGTGGATTTATCTTAAGCATTAACCTAAGGTATGATTCATGGAACACTCTTTCTTCCTCTCCTCTTGTTCGAAGTCGAACCAAGAACCCTAGGGTTCTTGGTAGTAATCGACGAACACACAAGTATGTGTGTGTTCGAGTTCTTCGGACAAGGTTTCTTTCTTGTTAACCTAATCTAGTTTTCCAACATCCCAATCCTTTAGGATTTAAGGATTAGGTTTAATCCCAATTCCGCATTTAGGGATTAAATCAGCTAGTTAGTTTAAACCGGTCAAGAACAAGTTCATGTTCTTGGTCAGCAAGGTTCGAACTCGTGTACTAGGTGGTCGACCCAAGTGGTTGATCAGTCGCATGGTGCGTAGTAAATCCCTACAGGAACTTCGATGACTATAAACTCGGTTGTAATTGTTTTGCTACTATTCGTACTCCAGTCGGTCAGGACCAAAGGCAGGTGGATTTTTCCTCGTGGCCATACGGATTGCCCGGAGAACCCTATTACGGAAATGGTTGCGGGTTTGCTGAAAGCTTGTACATCCTGCGGGAACTTCTGGAAACAGTGATCGTACATGATGTTCGCAGAACTCCCTCCGTCCACATAAATCCTACGGACCATGTGACGGGCAATAGCCCCACATATAACCAACGGTTCCACCCCTACATGACCCTCCGGAGTGGGTTCATTCCTCCCGAATTCAAAGGTAGTGGTCTTCCTTTTTCTTGGGTGAGGAAGAGCACTATCTCCTTCTTCTACCGCCATGATTTCAGTATCGTACGTGGTCTCTTTTCCCTTGACCGGTGGTTCCGCCACACAGACCACCTTTTCTTTGCCGGACGCCTCTTTCTCCCTTCGATAACTTTCACATGATGCGGTCGCATGACCCATGATCTTGTGAACTTCACAGTATGCGTTCGGGTCTCTCGGATATCTTTTCCTGACCGTCCGACCATCCTTGTCTCCCCGTGCTTCGTTTTCCGCGAATGCCACAGGGCGGTATGGTTCATACCTGTCTCCCTGCGACCGACCTCCCGTCGGGCGTCCTCTATAAGTATTTTTACTCAGACTGCTTTGATGGCATGGCCTGTATATTGGCTTTGATCGTTCGTGATGCCGAGTCGACCCGGAACCGGGTGTTCCTTTCCTCTCCTGAGCTTCAAACCGCAACTTTTCCGCACTTTCTTCCACTTGCTTTAGGAATCTGTTGACCGTGCTAATCATATCGTCAGCCTTCTTGAAATCCCTTTTTGACAAATCCCGGAAGAGTTCTCCTTCCCTTAGGCCGTACGTAAAAGTTGCGATTATGAGCGAGTCTTCTCTAACGGCATCTTCCTTCTTTGTTCGTTAAACCGTCTGAAGTAAGATTTATTCGACTCTCCTTCTCGTTGTCGACATGCCATAGATGGATTGTGACTGTTGCTGAAACTTCTTTTGCTGTATGAAGCTGTGAGTAAATTGCACCACCAATTCTTCGAAGTTAGGTATGCTTCTTTGCGGAAGACTGGAAAACCAATACCGTGCTGAACCTTCAAAGGTTCCGGCGAAGAAAAGACACCACAGCCTTTGGTCCATGGGGATCATACGCACAGCCCATCGAAAGCTTGCAACATGATCATCTGGGTCGCCCGTCCCATCGTATGATTTTACACGAGGTCCTTTCAACCCGGTAGGTATAGGTACTTCATTAATTTCGTCCGTGAACGGGGAAAGGAAAGTACGACCACTCGTATGGAGATCCTTCTCCGGAGCCTTCTGCTTTTTATGAGGACCTTTCTTTCCGGCCAGGACATCTGGAGGAGATTTCTCCGTCCGGACACTCTTTTCTAGTTTCTTTTCGGCGTATACTACCTCCACAGACTCGTCTTTGTTAGTGATTTACGGTATAATCAAAGTAAAACGCAGCGGAAAAGTTACATAAATCACTAATAACGGATCTACATATTGACAAAGTAATTAAGCAATAATATCAAAGAGTTAAAATGAATATCATACCCTTGAAGCCTTTGATTTTCGTGTACTATGAGGATGATGAAACTAAATATCCAAAGTAGGATACCTCTAGAGTAGTTAACACTACACCTCAAACAATACCATAAAATGCTAGTCCTCTTAGTAACAAGAACCAAGTAACCAAAACAGTCTTGTCCTCTTTTCTTTACTGTTTCGCACGTCAACAAAAAAACAAAGAGGATATATCTTTATTTTTATTTACTGCGTCAATCTCAAAGAATTAAAAGACCACAAGATGATGTCATCATCTTTTTCCTTATTTGCGTTTCCGGTTACAAGCCAAAACACAAGAACACGATATTTTATCTTGCGGCCATCACTTGGAGTTCGAGCAAGAGAGAGGCGCAAGGTTTTTTGGTTCAGGTTAGATTAGAAGATTATTAGGGTTACATATCTTATATTAGTCAAGCCTAATAATCTTTGGGCTTTTCACTTAAGCCTTTTTATTTCCTTATAATTAAATTAAGCTTAACTATTAAGCCCATTCAATTATCTAATGTTACTTACAATATATAAATAATGTAAATACAATAGTTACATTATATATATTAAATGGTATCTCAGTGTATAAGTGTGTGACCCTTTAGGCTCACATACAACTAGCCATATAACTATATGTCATGTACGTGAAGCATATTCCAACAGCTCTCACTTGCGCACGTCATAACATCAAGTAGTTATACAAGCAAATGTTAGAGTATAGCAACCCGCCAATGCCCCTAGAAGTATATGAGTGAGTTTCAGAAAAGTCCAGGTTCAAAGTTTTTCAATCGGTTATCCTTTTGTTACTGATACAATGTTGAATTTTAGACAAGGATTAATGTCAATCTAAAATTTCAACGATTTTGTTTCTCGATCTTTACATTGAAGTAGATTACCAAACCAATCAAGATTCATCTTGATTACCTTTGGGTACGGCCGTACAAGCATCTATTCAAATCATCGAGGGGCCCAGTAGTATCTAATCCAAACATGTGGAGGAACAAATTCTTTATTGATTACACGTGTTTGATATATGCTTATTATCAAACATGAAGGTGGTTTTTATAGCAGCCTTATTCAGGTCAGCGTTTAACCACATCAAAGTTTGACACTCCACACACACAAACCAACTTGCATCTCAAGTCAGAGGATAAGCGACAAAGCCTTTGTGAGATTCACTTGTGACATAAATCCAGGAAGTGATTTCTCATAGGTTGGGTCAGTCCAATTGTGCATCACAATGAACAACATGTGAGTTTGATTTCATAATCCTTAGTCATACTAAGATCATGTCATCAATGCCCTCATATTTGTCTTAATAATATTCCCATATTATTAATATGACAATGGACAATTTAGAATATAAAACACAGTAAATATTCAAGGATATAAACATGCGAATATAGAACACAGTAGATATTCATATAAAAATGATCATATCAAATATATCAATTTATTCCAATAAAAACTACTCAATCATTCCATTATCCAAATACTAAAACAGATTTACGTGAAACTACTAGCTTGTCGAAGTCCAATGTTCCATTCATATTCAATATGTTTATTGAGTTCGATAAAGCGTCAGCTAGCTAGTTATCTGTTTGAACTTTAAGAGTACGAATTTCACATATCTCGATAAATCATTCGCATGTAGTGAACTTTCATAAATAGGATCTAGCGTCATCACGACCTATTTCAAAACCAGCATAAGTATAGCAAGTATACTTAGTTTTAGTTTGGTATCTCCACCATAACCAAAGAACATATATCCAGTATTTCAAAAGTACTTCAACGTGTTCTTAACAGTGATCCAGTGACTCTCTCGTGGATTATGTTGTATTTTCTAGTAAGATCCCCTAAGGACGTTACGTTTGGCCTAGTGCCCCTTACAGCGTACATGATGAATGAAATAGCCGATTCATAGGGGATTACATTCATTCGCTTCACCACATCAGGTGTGGAAGGTCCTTGAGTCTCACTCAAGTTTAGATTGTGTGGCATACGAGGACTTCCTCGTTTGGGAGCATCCATTCTAAACCGTTTTAGAATTTTGTCAATGTAAGCACTTTGACTTAAACCAATTAACCGCTTTGATCTATCCCAATAGATTCATAACTTCAAGTATGTGTGTCGTATTTCTACAATCCTTCATGTCAAAACATTTTCCAAGCCAGGATTTTCATCTTGTAGCATTGGTATGTTGTTTCACATGAGTGATATGTCATCAACATGTATGACTTGAGAAAACGGCAATGCTCCCACTAGCTTTCATATATACACATGCTCAGTTTGGTTTTATGTGAAACAAACGTTTTGATTTCATCACTAACCAAATCTCATAGTCACAGTACACTACTTTGGCTATAAGAATCCTAATGTCTTTAGTAACATGCGAGAAGGTTTCATCATTGTCAATCCAGTTAGGATTGAGTGTAACCTTTTGTTACTATTAGAGATTTACAGGTGTGTATATTTTCATCCATGTCAACAGTCTTACTGTTTTGAGAAAGATCAACTAAGTTCAATACTTGATTGTCTCTCATGGATTTCATTTTCGCATTCATAGTTTCAAGTCACTTTTCGAATTCAAAATTCGATAATGCAACTTGATAGTTAGGGAAACTTTGCTCCACAGCATCGACATAAATCTATATCGTTCAGGTGCATGAGGTGTCCTTGCAGACCTACAAATGGGAACAATATCATCATTTGGTCGAACATCTATATGTCCAGCCTCAGTATGATATTTGCTAGTGTAACCAGAAGGTTGTGGATCTTCACTTTGAATCTTGTCAAAGTCTATAGTGCTCCCACTTGCTTTGTGAAATGAGATTGTTCTCAAGAAACTTAGCATACCGAGCAACAACAATTTGTTCTCAGGTGGGTAGTAAAATAGTAACGAAGATATACCTGATAGATATGGGCTCAAGTTTGTTCAGCATGTCTCGTTCCACGAGATCCTCACAACCCCAGATCTTCAAGTAAGACAAATTAGGGACTTTCCCATGCCATATTACATATGGTGTCTTTTTATCCTCTTGGTCGGAACCATATTAAGTATTCGAGCAGCACACTTCAGTGCATGCCCCTCAAAAAGATAGAGGAAGAGTAGTAGGACTCATCATAGATCGAACCATGTCAAACAGGGTCCGATATCTCCTTTCAGACACACCATGATCGTGTGGAGTGTATGGAGGAGATAATTGTGAGAAAATCTCACGTTGGGTTGGATGATCCTGAAACTCTTGGCTCATGTACTTTCCTCCTCGATTAGGACGGAAATCCTTTGTTGTCTTGCCGAGTTGATTTTCTACATCACTTTAAAAAGCTATGAACGTTTCAAAGATTTTATGTTTATGTTTAATCAAGTAAACATAACCATAACTACTGAAATCATCAGTGGAAGTGATAAAGTAGGTAACACCTTCCCTAGTCTTAATTCTAAAAGGGCCACATACATCAGTATATATGAGTCCAAGTAGATTTTTAGCTCTTTCGCCAACATGGGAGAAAAGCTTTCTTGTTATCTTTCCATAATATACAAGAGAGGCATTTAAATGATTCATAATCATTTGTTAAGAAGCCCGTCGTGTTATAGTATCAAAATGCGTTTCTTGTTTATGTGGAAAAGATGACAATGCTCTAGGTAGATGGAATCCAAACCGTTTTGGATTCTTGAGTGCTACATTTGTATATAGAACTATCGTTTGAATCTGGATCATGCATATCAATTTCAAGTATACTATTACAAGGAATAAAATATGTAATTTTTCATAAAAAAATATCATGATCCATAATAGTTTGAATAAATCATTATTCAACAAACGATTAAGCTAAACAATGCATAACTGACAATTGTTCAAAACAATAATTAACGCATTAGGAAGGATTAGATCATAGCTTCCATTATTTTAGCTTTATACTTTACTTTTAATCGTGCACATTTGTGTAAATGTGAGTTCCACAACTAGTGTCATACACTCAAGATTTATTAGTAAAAGTATAGAGTTCTATAATGAAGATACCTAATGTGCTGGCCAGAACACATTTGTCCTTCATCAACTCTGCCAAGTAGGCAGGACAGTTCCTCCTTCAATGGCCGGTTTCATCACAATGATGGCAAGAGAAATCCTTTGTAGGGTGCTCCTTTTTAGCATGTGGGGGAATCGTAGGTTTGGAAAAGTAAACTAGCTTACTCTTACCTAGACTCTTGCCTTGTGCTTGCGGTTTACCTTCCCTGATTACTAGAAAAGAATTGGGTAACCTTTTCTCAACCAGTTTTACCATAGCATGTTCCAATTGTCTTCCCCATGCTATGTATTTTTAAAACTCTTTTCAAACTGGTCATAGTCCTTGGATAGTGAGGTACGAATCAAGCTCATTCCAAGAACTTGTGGCAATGGGTAACCAAGACGTTCCATTTGATCAAGATAGCATTTCATATTCAAGATGTAAGTGGTAACTGATTGGTCGTCATCCTGCTTGTAAGCGTGGAATGCTTTAACTGTTTCGAAGAGTTCATGTTCTGCTTGTTTTGAAATATCGTTTTCAACTCGCTTAACATGTCATATGCTGTGAGTTCCTCGAAGTTCTTTCGGATCTCGGGGTTCATGCTCACAAGCATAGGAGTAGCGACTTCTTGGTGTTCGTTAAAATGTTTCGATAAAGGCTTGACGAACAGCAGCAGAAGCATTTGCAGGAGGTGCCTCAGGTAAGGCCTCTTATAGGTGTATCAACTTGTTGTCATCTCTAAGGACAATCCTTAGAGTTCGATATCAGTCGATAAAGTTGATATTAGTCAGTTTCAGTTTTCAAGAACTGATTTTAGACTGGAGATACTTAGGTTTTGATTTGTTGTTGTTATTTGTATAACACACAAAGTTCAAAAAATAGTATTTTAAATAATAATTTTTTTTTAATCAATTAACTACCCAATTAATTTTAATTAAAAGGTAAGATCCCATTGAGCTTCTATCATCGCATCAGTTGATCTGCTAGAGATGATAGATCCAATAGGTAGGTGACGATCAACAATTGCATTACAAGTGCAACTCTTAGAGGTATGGGACTTCATGGCACCTAGTGAACAAGCATCTAGGGTCAAGTGGCATGTTTGTCGCATCTTCGCCTCGAATCAAGGTCTCACCGTTAAGTCGATTAAGTCATCCAATGTGAAATCATGTCAAAATAGCTCTAGGTCTCACGCGTAGAGAATAAGGACCTCGGATCTAAATTCAAACCACGTCTCACGTGAATTCAAAAATAGAAGCAAGTGATTATCAACCGATTGGACGGCGTGACTTAAATTTTAGGTATGTTAAATTTTAATTAATAAAATTTTATTAAGATATGAATGAATCATGTACTTCATTCATACCACTTCATAAGTCGTTTAATAAACGGTAAAAACATTTAGCGATTATTAAGGGTTATGTTTCAAATCGTATTTAAACTTAGTTTAATCTCAAAACAATTTTAGATTAAAGATTAATCATGAATGATTAACAAGTAATCATAGATAATAAAAGGTTTGGATGTTTTAATGTTTGTGTCTAAAATTATATTTTAATTGTTTTATTACTTGTATCTAATAGAAAAGAAAACAACCACGAACATAAATAAGACATGCAACAAATTTTGTGCAAACCTCGACCGATGAAATCCTAGTTTCGGGCACGTGAGTCATCACGACGGACCGAAGGGTCAAACTAAGGGACAGGCCAACATGAACCCAAACGGGCCTACATAAACCCAATGGGCTCCCACTTTCCCTCATGACATTCATGGGCACGTAGAAACCCACATTTGTGAAAAAATACATTCTGCTAGAAAATTCAGTCTGACTTCAAGGCCCGAAAAGTCACTGAAGGATCTTCGGTGGTCTTCCCCGCCTTCTGTAAAGTTGTAGGTCTCTGAGTTGCAGAAATTTTGGCGGTGGTTTCAAGTCCAACGGAATAGCCAATCTCCGGAAAATTCTGTTTTCGTGCAGCTGCGCAGGTGGTGCCGAAAATTGTTGTTTTGTCCTCATTTTCTCTCCATCCTTGGTCAACAAATTACAAAATACAAATAAATAAAATACAACTATTCTAATTACTTTTACAATGAAATTTGCCCCAAAAATGACACCAAAAATAAAAGAAAAAATTGAAACAAATTACAACAATTTAAGCCAAAAACACGGCTTTTCCCAAAACAACCAAACAACCAAACACAATCAATCATAAACGGTCTAGGTTTTCATCGGTTTGCACAAATAAGCAACAATTGACAAGGCTTGGGATATGGCAAAAATACCTGTTTTGTCATATAAAAAAAACGAAATTAAAAAATTAAATTCCAAGCCAAATAATTAAAAAAATACAATAACTAGATTAATTTTTTGATGTTGTTTTTGTAACAAGTAGCAATTAAGGTTCCAAAAAATTAAATTTTTAACCCAATTTTATATAAAAAAATTGCTACTTTTTACAAAAAACTTGCTAATTAAATCATCAATATGATGACTCGTGATACCACTGTTAGTGATTTACGGTATAATCAAAGCAAAACGCAGCGGAAAAGTTACATAAATCACTAATAACGGATCTACATATTGATAAAGTAATTAAGCAATAATATCAAAGAGTTAATATGAATATCATACCCTTGAAGCCTTTGATTTTCATGTACTATGAGGATGATGAAACTAAATATCCAAAGTAGGATACTTTTAGAGTAGTCCACATTACACCTCAAACAATACCATAGAATGCTAGTCCTTTTAGTAACAATTCACGAACCAAGTAACCAAAACAGTCTTGTCCTCTTTTCTTTACTGTTTCGCACGTCAACAAAAAAACAAAGAGGATATATCTTTATTTTTATTTACTGCGTCAATCTCAAAGAATTAAAAGACCACAAGATGATGTCATCATCTTTTTCCTTATTTGCGTTTCCGGTTACAAGCCAAAACACAAGAACACGATATTTTATCTTGCGGCCATCACTTGGAGTTCGAGCAAGAGAGAGGCGCAAGGTTTTTTGGTTCAGGTTAGATTAGAAGATTATTAGGGTTAAATATCTTATATTAGTCAAGCCTAACAATCTTTGGGCTTTTCACTTAAACCTTTTTATTTTCTTATAATTTAATCAAGCTTAACCATTAAGCCCATTCAATTATCTAATGTTACTTACAATATATAAATAATGTAAATACAATAGTTACATTATATATATTAAATGGTATCTCAGTGTATAAGTGTGTGACCCTTTAGGCTTACATACAACTAGCCATATAACTATATGTCATGTACGTGAAGCATATTCCAACAGTCTTCACTGGAATACTCGAGGGTTTTGCTAACCCCTGCTTTTACCTCCGTTACCCTCGGACGGGTCTTCTCTAACTGTCTCATTTTTCTAAATTGGCAAAAGAGGTTAAACTCCTCCATTTCTTCCGGCGTAGGGCCACCTTCCGTGTAACGACCCGAAATTTGTAAGTAAATAAATATGTAAAAATATGATAATTATGGATAAATCATATAAAACGCGTGGAAATTGGTTTCGTGTCGTTTGGACACCGTACGGGAAAGTTATGGGCGAAAACGGGTCAAGGCACTTAATGAAAAGTGCAGCCTTGCTGCCTTAAGGAGTTCGCGACGCGAACTATGGTTCGCGATCGGGAACTAGCTCCAGGGAGTTTGGCCATGGGTCGCTAAGTAGATCGCGTCGAGTTAACGATCGCTAAGTTGGCGTACGATTTGCTAAGTTAGCGACGCGAACTAGTTTGCGTCGCGAAGTCTGGTCGAGCAGCATTAAAGTCGGGATTTGGCTCATTTATTTCATTTATGAACCCTAGTTTTCTCTCTTCAAGTGTGTGAACGTTTTTGAGTGTAAAGCATCGTTTGGAGCTGAATTCTTGGTCAAATCTCGTGATTCTTCACTCCTAGTTGAAGATTTAAGGTATATCTTCAATCCTTTGTAGTTGTAGCTTTAGATCTATGGGTTTAGAAGCTTGGGGTTGAAACCCTAGTTCTTGGGGTTATGGGTTATGGTGATATAAAGGTTGTATACACTTAATAGATGGTATATTAACAAAGGAAACAAGTGTATGATTATGATTTGTAAGAATCTTGCGGGTTGGTTAAACCTAGGGTTTGGTAAACCACCATATTTGGGAGAAATGGATTGATGGGTGTTATCTAGAGGTAGATGAACTCATTGATAGTAGATGGTGATGTTGAACATTGTATGATCATTGTTTTAGGCTTTCGGTGACATCTTGGAAAGTCGGTGAAATTGTGAAGCAAGAGTTTTGGTGTCAAGAACACGGTTGGAGCATTTATTGCTAAGGTGAGTACGTGTGGAATTTACTGAGTACATAGCCCCTCTTAAATATTTTCATTACTTGTGTTATGGTCTATTTGCTTAATTGTGTAGACTAGTAGTTCATAGTTAGTTATACAGATGATAGTATTGAACTAACTTGTTTGATGATGAAAGTGATAGCCGAGAGCTAGATTTGGCATAACCATAGGGTTATGATGAGATTGAGATGATGTGATGATACGGGAGACTCCCCGATCATGAGGTGTGGATTGAGGGGCAGTTGGGATGATATCTCATCGACTCTTCCACGTTAGTAGTCTTACTCATTGGACGTATTCCGGTGGGCAAGGCAGGTATCCGTAGCGTGGGCGATCCTATTGCCGGTACCTTGTTTCTAGTTAGCTCGGGGGCGTCCCGATAACTAGATATGTATGTGATTCTAGCTAGTTCGGGGGCAACCCGATAGTTAGAAGTGATTGCTAGGTAAGCAAGGTTGATAGGGTCACACCGAGGTGACTAGACTGAATAGTTGGATATATATATATGTGTATTGATTGGTTATATGAATCGTGACATTTCATTTTATTACCGGGTCTAAACCCATGTAGCTCACGAGACGTTTTTGTCTCACGTACTCCTTGTTTTGTTTTGCTATGTACTCAGGTTCGGGATCGAAGGCTTAGGTACGCATGGATAGAGATGCGGGGCCTAGATTAGAAGAGCACTAGATTGGATTTAGGCTTAGCTTGGTTATGATCTATTTTGTAACACCTACTTTTGTACTCTAATTTCATACCAAGGTTTTTGTAAATCCAAATTGAGGATGTTCTTATATTTATAAAAATGTTTTATTTTGGCCAATATTTGGCATTAAAATTGAGGTGTTACAACTTGGTATCAGAGCTATAGTTTAAGTGAATTAGGTTGGATGACCATCCTAGTCTTAGACTGTAGCATTAGGAATATAAGATTCCTTGAGATCATAGGTTGACCTTGAAACTTTATATTAAGTTTAGGGTTGAACCTAGGGGACCGATGAAATTTGATATGATTATGGATATTGAGTCCTATGAGACTAATGGGTTGTACACAAGGTACTAAATGTTTAATGTCTTTCGTATAGTCTTGATCGAAAGAAATGGTGAACACTCGTAGAAGTGGGAAAGCCCCGGAGAACCGGGAGGAGGAGATACCTCATGTCGAGAGGGTGGTTGAACAAGAAAGTCAACCGTCGATGCATCGAGTTGATGAATCGGAGGTCGGAGCTAATAGAACTCCGGTGACCATGGCGGATCTCCAAACTATTATCGACCAAATCAAGGGAACGGTGGCCGAGGAAGTGCACCGAATTATTGGAGACCGTGAAAGGTCGGGTGGAGACCGTGAATCCGAAGCTAAATCAGAAGAGAGAACCGGGGGTAGTGGCACCGGGGAGGGAAAGTCCTCCACGGGTGGCCAAAGTGATGCTAGGGCTAGGCCCGTTGTGAAAGAAGGTTGTTCGTTTAAATCCTTCATGGCTTGTAAGCCAAATGTGTATACGGGTAGTTCGGACCCGAAAGTAACGATGAGGTGGATCCGAGAAACCGAGAGGGTTATCGGAAGTAGTAAGTGTAAGGATGTTGATATGGTGACGTATGCGTCACAATTGTTGAAAGAAGATGCCATGGTGTGGTGGGATATCGTGTATGAGACCCTCGGGAAGGAGGTGGTTGAAAGGATGTCGTGGGATGAGTTCACCACGAGATTGAAAAAGAAATTTTGTCCCGAAAGGGATTTGGAGAAAATGCACGAAAAGTTTGTGACCCTTAAGAAGGGTGATATGTCGGTGGAGGAATATTCGAGGGAGTTCACGGGATTGCTCCCGTTTGTTGCTAAAACCTACTCGGATGAGAGGTTGAGAGCGGTTCGGTATGCAAGTGGGCTACCGTGGGATTATCAGTTGGAGGTTAAGAGGGCGGTCTCACTCGATGAGGCTATTAGTGCCGCCCGTGGTGTTGAGGAGGTTAATGAGGCACGGGTTGCCGAGAGGGCCCAAGTGGGCGAGAAAAGGAAGGCGGAGAGCGGCTCTAGTTCTTTCAAAAAGGGGAAGTTCACTTCGATCTTCTCTAAACAAGGAAGTGTTGGCCCGTGCAAGAAATGCGGGAAAAATCATACCGGCATATGCCGAGGGGAGCCGAAATCTTGTTTTAGTTGTGGGAGGGCGGGGCACATAGCCCGAGATTGTAGGGCCAAGTCGATGGCCGATCTTGAGTGTTTCTCGTGTCACGAGAAGGGGCACTATAGCAATGCATGCCCGAAGAAGGGGACCGAATCGATGGTGTCCACGGCCCAAAAGAAGGTGGAGCCGGCTAAGGTGAAGGGACGATCCTTCCAACTCACTCGGGAGGAGGCGAAGGAGGCACACGATGTGGTGTCAGGTACTCTATTCATTAACTCCTTGCCAACTCATATTTTGTTTGATTCAGGTTCAAATTATTCGTTTGTGTCTTATGAGTTCGGTTGTAAATTGAATGTGCCGTCCGAAATGTTAGATGATGTTTATGAGATAGAAGTAGCCGACGGGAAAACGTCTATGGTCGAATGTATTTATAGAAATTGTGAAATAGAAATAGACGGTAGAAAGTTTAAGGTGGATTTGTTTCCCATGGGAATTAGGGCGTTTGATGTGGTTATCGGTATGGATTGGTTGGGTATGCACCAAGCCAAGATTTTGTGTGGAAAGAAGATTGTGTCGATTAGGACACCCGAGAATGAGAAAGTGTATGTGTATGGGGAGAAACGACATCACATGCCTAATGTGATTACCGCTAATAAGGCGAGGAAAAGTATATCGAAAGGTTGTGCATCGTTTATTGCATATGTATTAGATGGCCGAAAAGAAAAGAAGACAATGGATAGTGTAAAAATTATTCGGGAATTCCCCGAGGTATTTCCCGATGACTTGCCCGGTTTGCCACCGGAGAGACAAGTCGAGTTTAAAATTGATTTAGTGCCGGGGGCGACGCCGATTGCTCGTGCTCCATATCGTTTAGCTCCCACCGAGATGCGGGAATTGATGACTCAATTGCAAGATTTGTTAGATAAAGGTTTTATTCGTCCGAGTTCGTCACCGTGGGGTGCACCGGTATTATTTGCTAAAAAGAAAGACGGTTCGATGAGAATGTGTATCGACTACCGAGAGTTGAACAAGGTAACTATTAAAAACCGATACCCGTTGCCGAGAATTGACGACTTATTCGATCAACTGCAAGGTGCTAGTTATTTCTCGAAGATCGATTTGAGGTCGGGTTATCACCAAGTTCGGGTGAAAGAAGGCGACACCGAGAAGACGGCTTTTCGTACACGTTATGGTCATTATGAATTTCTAGTGATGTCGTTTGGTCTTACAAACGCGCCGGCTATTTTTATGGATTTGATGAATCGGGTTTGTAAACCGTTCCTTGATAAGTTTTTGATCGTGTTTATTGACGACATTTTGATTTATTCGAAAACCGAAGAAGAACATGAAGGTCATTTGAGGCTTGTTTTAGACATGTTGAAACGGGAGAAGTTGTATGCAAAATTCTCAAAGTGTGAATTTTGGTTGCGGGAAGTGCAATTCTTAGGTCACGTGGTGACGTGTGATGGTATTAAGGTTGATCCGTCCAAGATTGAAGCGGTGTCAAATTGGGAGCCTCCGAGGACTCCTACCGAGGTTAGAAGTTTTCTTGGATTAGCCGGTTATTATCGAAGATTTATACAAGACTTCTCGAGAATCGCGATTCCACTCACGAAGTTAACGAGAAAAAGTGAGAAGTTTGTGTGGGAGAAGAAGCAAGAAGAGGCGTTTAAGTTGTTAAAAGAAAAGTTATGTAACGCGCCGATCCTTACGTTACCGGATGGTATGGAAGATTTTATGGTTTATAGTGATGCTTCGAATCAAGGGCTCGGTTGTGTGTTGATGCAAAGAGGAAAGGTGATCGCGTATGCCTCGCGACAATTGAAGAATGCGGAATTAAGGTACACGACACACGACTTGGAGTTGGCGGCGATTATTTTTGCCTTGAAATTGTGGAGGCATTATTTGTATGGTACTCGATGTACGTTGTACACGGATCATAAGAGTTTGCAATATGTGTTTACACAAAAAGACCTTAATATGCGACAAAGAAGGTGGATCGAGTTGATTGCCGATTATGATTGTGAAATTGTGTATCACGCGGGTAAGGCGAATGTGGTGGCCGATGCCTTGAGCCGAAAGGTATATGAAAAACTGAACCGAGGAATTTTATCACGTATAGAAGTCGTCTCGAGCATTATCGAAAGAATCAAGAATGCCCAACGAGAGGTTATGGGAAAAGACGAGTTAAGACAAGAACGGTTAGGTAAGAACCAACATTTTCTCGAAAATGCACAAGGGTTAAAGACCGTAGGCGGTCGTATTTGGGTTCCTAAGTTCGGGGGTGTCCGGAAAGAGTTGTTGTATGATGTGCACAAGTCGAAGTATTCGATTCACCCGGGAAGTACAAAGACGTACCAAGATATGAAACGGGTTTATTGGTGGCCCGGAATGAAGGCGAGAGTGGCCAAGTATATCTCTAAGTGTGCCACGTGTGTACAAGTGAAAGCCGAGCATCAAGTACCGTATGGGGTAGCTCAATCATTAGTTGTACCGGCCGGGAAGTGGGAAGATATAACTATGGATTTCGTAGTAGGTTTACCGAATACGAGTAGAGGTCACGATGCCATTTGGGTCATAGTTGACCGGTTGACCAAGAGTGCGTTACTTTTAGCAATTCGGGAAACGTTGCCACTTGAGAAGTTGGCCAAGTTATATGTTGATGAGGTGGTTCGACTCCACGGGGTTCCGTTATCGATTGTATCCGACAGAGACGCGAGGTTTACCTCGAGATTTTGGCGATCTTTACAAGAAGAGTTGGGTACAAAGTTGCGGTTGAGCACGGCTTATCACCCGCAAACCGATGGTCAAAGTGAAAGAACGATTCAAACGGTTGAAGACATGTTGAGATCGTGTGTGTTAGACTTCGGGGGTAAATGGGATGAACATTTATCGTTAGTCGAGTTCTCGTACAATAATAGCTATCACTCGACTATTAAGATGCCGCCATATGAGGCGTTGTATGGAAGAAAGTGTAGAACTCCATCTTGTTGGTTGGAAGCGGGAGAGACGAAACTCACGGGTCCCGAGATCGTGAGAGTGACGAATGAAAAGATTGGTATTATTCAAAACAACATGAAAGTCGCCCAAGATAGACAACGAAGTTATTCGGGTTTAAAGAAAAGACCATACGACTTGGATGTCGGTGATATGGTGATGTTGAAAGTGTCACCTTGGAAAGGTGTAATGCGGTTTGGTAAGAAAGGAAAACTAAGTCCGAGGTATGTTGGACCGTTTAAAATATTGAAACGGGTCGGGCTTCAAGCTTTTAAGTTGGAACTTCCACCCGAGCTTCAAGGTGTGCATGACACCGTCCACGTGAGTTATTTGAAAAAGTTAATCGGGGAAGTTGAAAATATTATTCCGTTGCAAGAGTTGCGGGTTGACGGCCCGAACCGGTTGATTGAGAAACCCGAGGCTATACTAGAAACGAAAACAAAGAAGCTTCGGAATAAGGAGATCGAGTTGGTTTTGGTCAAGTGGAAGCATTCACTTGGGCCGAATTTGACTTGGGAAGTCAAAGACGAGATTCGGAAGAGGTACCCGGATTTCGTGAACTATGATGAGATTCCGAGGACGGAATCTTCTTAAGGGGTAGATACTTGTAACGTCCCGAAATTTGTAAGTAAATAAATATGTAAAAATATGATAATTATGGATAAATCATATAAAACGCGTGGAAATTGGTTTCGTGTCGTTTGGACACCGTACGGGAAAGTTATGGGCGAAAACGGGTCAAGACACTTAATGAAAAGTGCAGCCTTGCTGCCTTAAGGAGTTCGCGACGCGAACTATGGTTCGCGATCGGGAACTAGTTCCAGGGAGTTTGGCCATGGGTCGCTAAGTAGATCGCGTCGAGTTAACGATCGCTAAGTTGGCGTACGATTTGCTAAGTTAGCGACGCGAACTAGTTCGCGTCGCGAAGTCTGGTCGAGCAGCATTAAAGTCGGGATTTGGCTCATTTATTGCATTTATGAACCCTAGTTTTCTCTCTTCAAGTGTGTGAACGTTTTTGAGTGTAAAGCATCGTTTGGAGCTGAATTCTTGGTCAAATCTCGTGATTCTTCACTCCTAGTTGAAGATTTAAGGTATATCTTCAATCCTTTGTAGTTGTAGCTTTAGATCTATGGGTTTAGAAGCTTGGGGTTGAAACCCTAGTTCTTGGGGTTATGGGTTATGGTGATATAAAGGTTGTATACACTTAATAGATGGTATATTAACAAAGGAAACAAGTGTATGATTATGATTTGTAAGAATCTTGCGGGTTGGTTAAACCTAGGGTTTGGTAAACCACCATATTTGGGGGAAATGGATTGATGGGTGTTATCTAGAGGTAGATGAACTCATTGATAGTAGATGGTGATGTTGAACATTGTATGATCATTGTTTTAGGCTTTCGGTGACATCTTGGAAAGTCGGTGAAATTGTGAAGCAAGAGTTTTGGTGTCAAGAACACGGTTGGAGCATTTATTGCTAAGGTGAGTACGTGTGGAATTTACTGAGTACATAGCCCCTCTTAAATATTTTCATTACTTGTGTTATGGTCTATTTGCTTAATTGTGTAGACTAGTAGTTCATAGTTAGTTATACAGATGATAGTATTGAACTAACTTGTTTGATGATGAAAGTGATAGCCGAGAGCTAGATTTGGCATAACCATAGGGTTATGATGAGATTGAGATGATGTGATGATACGGGAGACTCCCCGATCATGAGGTGTGGATTGAGGGGCAGTTGGGATGATTTCTCATCGACTCTTCCACGTTAGTAGTCTTACTCATTGGACGTATTCCAGTGGGCAAGGCAGGTATCGGTAGCGTGGGCGATCCTATTGCCGGTACCTTGTTTCTAGTTAGCTCGGGGGCGTCCCGATAACTAGATATGTATGTGATTCTAGCTAGTTCGGGGGCAACCCGATAGTTAGAAGTGATTGCTAGGTAAGCAAGGTTGATAGGGTCACACCGAGGTGACTAGACTGAATAGTTGGATATATATATGTATATTGATTGGTTATATGAATCGTGACATTTCATTTTATTACCGGGTCTAAACCCATGTAGCTCACGAGACGTTTTTGTCTCACGTACTCCTTGTTTTGTTTTGCTATGTACTCAGGTTCGGGATCGAAGGCTTAGGTACGCATGGATAGAGATGCGGGGCCTAGATTAGAAGAGCACTAGATTGGATTTAGGCTTAGCTTGGTTATGATCTATTTTGTAACACCTACTTTTGTACTTTAATTTCATACCAAGGTTTTTGTAAATCCAAATTGAGGATGTTCTTCTATTTATAAAAATGTTTTATTTTGGCCAATATTTGGCATTAAAATTGAGGTGTTACATTCCGCATTCTCCAACGGAGGGGGACATGAAGATGAATTTAGCAGCGATGGCGTCGGCATGGGTGTAAGCAAACCCTCATTCGGTGACCTCGTCGGCGTTACTTGCGAGGGATCTATCCCTCCGATCGATTTCTCTTGGGCCATTACGTTCTAGGTCCCACGGATGGCGCCAAATGTTGAAACCGGATTCCGCCGTTCTTCAAGCAGGGTGGTTCCAACGGTGATCCTGCGATCAACGAACAACTCTAAGTCAAAGGTTCCCCGGGTGAATTCCCGTAAGAACGCTCCGATGCTCAAGTCAGTGATTTGTACGAATCGAAAGGTTAAATGCTAGGAAATTAATTGAAGGTGTTAGGTGAATGTATTGAATGCGGTATGTCTTAGATACCTAGAAGGATGCTTACGTTCCTCTTTTATAGTCGATCTCATTTGAGCGGGAAAATGTGAGCTTCATCCTTTTGTCTGGATCCCCGTGAGTCTTCCGGATAAAGGAGTATCAGTGCTTCCAGAGGTCCGGTGGGTAATAGCTTAAGCTTTCGTCTTAGCCGTCTTGGGGTCAAATATGCAATAAATGCGCACGTGCTTTATTCCGAAAAAACTGCTTAACACGCTTCCTATCGTTGGAACTTGAGGATCGATCCTCCACCCTATTTTGTCGTTATCCTTCCTTCCGTTTGTTCGTCGTTGCGACCCTTCCGGGCGGAACATTGGTACGCACCATACATCATTATGAAGAAAGTGAACATGATCGATGGTTGTGAAGGTGTTAGGTGGGGTTTTTTTGGATTTAAGAGATCTGGTTGCCATTGTTGTGATTGAGTTTGGAGATTCAAGATTTTGAAGATTAAATTTGAAGATTTTTGCATCACAGCTTATGTTGTTGATTTGTAAATATTGTGTTAGGGTTTTTGCAGGTAAAGAGAAAAAGAAGAGAGATGACTAAGGATCTACAATAAAATGAGTAAGATAAAAGTCAGATGGTATTTTAGCCAGTTAAAGAAATTTAACAGATATTTTTAACGGACGTCTGCCTTAGGGACTAAAAGCGTGACAACTTTCAAACCACAATGACTATCGGTGTAATTTCTAAAACTTAGGGACCAAATCCAAAAATTTTGGTGAACCACAGGGACCATCCGTGTAATTTACTCTAGAACTAATATCATTTCTCTTCATTTTATGGTGAGTAGCAGCAGAAAATAGACAAGCATCAATAACATTTATCTAGAAACATGTGGAGAAAAAAATCCAAAAGTTGTTAAGATGAGTACTTCATTACAAACTACCAACTAATAATTTAAAAACCATATCAAAGCATCAACAAAACTAAAGAAGTTATTATATCAAACACGAAACATCAAAACATACTCTAGCTAGCTCCCACCAGTCTTTCTCTTCCTATTCCAACTCATATTCTCGGGTATAATAACTTGTTTGTTGTCGGGAGACACGAGGGACACAGATATAACGCCGTTATCATCACATAAACGCCAACTACCGTACGGAAAATGGGGGCAATTGATTTTGACTGCACACGTGGCACCAGCACACTTGTTCCTCTCTTGATCATCATGCGGGAGCAGTTCCCAAGAATTGTCGTTTTTCATCACCCATGTTAGGAGATAGTTACTACAAGGCTGAGACCTTGAAGGAAATATGCATAGACATTCCTCAAATACCCATAGTATGTAGTTATCAAATACATATCTATCGTCATCAAGTTGCGGGATTTCCTTAAATTTCTCTACGGATAAATCAAAACAAACAATAACTTTCTTGGTATTATCATGGGGATCGTCCATAAACCAATGAAGTACCCCGTCATGTAAAACACCAAGAGTACGATTACCATTAATAACATAATCTACCTCTCCAATAAACTTCCACATAATTGATTTCAATGTTAACACTAGAAAACGTTGGCAATGTTAATTTAGATCCTCTACGTACACCGACAACAACCTTGGAATCATCCGTACGAGAATCATAACCGAAACCCCAACATGATATGTACTTTTCAGGAAGGGGTTCCAATTCTCGAGCCTCTCTAGTGGCAGGATATATTGGTTACTACAAACTTAAGTGTACCAGTACAGATGGCCATTGGAGGAACCAACCGTTTGATAACATATTGGTGGTTGTTTAGCTTTGCAAACAAGGCCATTGGAGGCACCAGCCGTTGAATAATAATACATTGGTGACGCAATGGTAACCCTATAATGTCCCCCGTGATCAAGATTATGTTTTAGATGAGCTTTAACAAAATAAGGACTTGAAATCAAAGAACACCATGAGTTACAAACACACTTGCACCGGAGTACATCTTCAACATCCAATCTTAAGAGTATCTCTTCGACCACACCCTCTGCCTCCATTCAATTCACACCCTAAAACTTTAACCGGCAAACGTACGTTCGATATAGTATATATAGGCCGGATAAGTAATGCGTTCCCCGTATCTTTTAAGCCCAAAAACCTTAAAGCCCATCTCGACGCACACTAAATTTATATACCTTTTTCTCTTATGATTTTTATTTTTTATTTTGATAATGACACCCCGTCAATTAACAAATAGTACAAATGAGTAATTTCTAAAATTCGGGAATCGGTTACAGATAGATGAACAACTCATTTATGCATGTTTTATGACAGCCATAAGGGCTGTCATTATCAAAACCATTTTTTTATAAGCATGAACGTTTTTCTTATTTTTACATTAGCGTGAATGTGGTCCACATACCGCATATCTTTTTGTTTTAGGTGCAAACCACGGGCATAAAAGTCGTCTTCATGACGACTTCAGTATTACATACATTTTTTATTAATTAAATTATAATCTCTTTTGAAAAATAAGTGTCCGTTTGGTATGAAGCCATTAAACAAGGAATGGAAAACATTATTCCTTTATTAAGGGTTTTTCTAACCCATGTCCTAAGGGCATGAGATAAGAAGTAGTTAATAAACTAAATTTACCATATTTATTTGAAAATGCATTTATAACATGTAAAAACATATTTCATTGACTTGAATTAAGGAAATATTGACTTTATTTAACACTTCTTATCTCATGCCCTTAGGGCATGAGTTAGCCAAACCCTATAATTAAAAAATATTGTTTATGAGCACATGGAATATGACTAGTAAGAGTAATTAAGGTTGTTGTTAAGTATGATTAATGTATAACTGTTGATGTATAACCATACTTATAACACTATGATTGATTTTGTGTAATTAATATTACATTTACTTCAACAATTATATCTTTTGAATATAACCTTAGACGAGTGTCAACGGCTCATCGGTGTGGGAATTGATGTACGTCGGTCAATTCTCACCGCTGGCACGCTTCATCAGTTCTTCACTCGGCGGTTTTCATGTCTTCTAGCCGAAAAGAAGGACGACTCATCAGGTGGGCCTGAGGGTTTTTAATAAGGTATTTAATATTATTTTTTTTGTGTGTATTTTAAAATGTCGGAGTCTAAATAGCTGAAAAGAATGAATATTATTGAAACGTCAGTTAGAGTGTCAATTAACATGACACCGCTTTGATAACAATTGACGGCGTCAATTGTATCTTAATACTGATAATGAGATATAACCCATACTGAGCTACCGTCCGGAAGATTTCCGGAACCGGACGGATGGTTACTCCATAACGAACGACTTTAACATACGAATCCAACGATAGTTAACGTGTTGAGCGTATTTTCCGGATAAAGTACATCGAAGCGAGAGCGCATTAAATGCGATCGGAGCTCGAGGACGGCTTGAGCGAAAGCTTAGGTTATTACCCTACGTACTCTTGAAGGTGGTCGATTCTTTGGTCCAGCGGTCTCGCTGAAGCCTTGGTCCAAAGAAAGAAGCTTTGTCTTCCCGCTCAATCTGCTTAGCTATAAAGGGTGTCCTTCAACACCCTTCCAGGTATTCATTCACTGCGCATTAAATACTTAGACCTAACTCTCTAAACATTCATTGATTACCCAAACCATCCATACGTATAAACACTAATTTGAGCGTCGGAGTGTTCCTACGGGGATCAACCCTGGGAACCTTTGACTAGAGTTGTTCATTGATTGAGAGATCATCGTTGGAACCGTCCTGCTATTGTAACTACGGAAGCCGGAACCAACATTTGGCGCCATCCGTGGGACCCAGAATATAATGGTCCAAGAAACGTCGATGGGAGGCATTGATCCCTCGCAAGTAACACCGACGAGATCTCTGACTGAGGGTTTGCTCACACCCACACTGACACCGTCCCTGTTAAACTCATCTTCATGTCCTCCTCCGTTGGAGAATGCGGAAGACGGCCCGACTCCGGAAGAAATGGAGGAATTTAACCTCTTCTTCGAATTTAGAAAAATGAGGCAGTTAGAGAAGACCCGTCTGAGGGTGACGGAGGTAAAAGCAGGGGTTAGCAAAACTCTTGAGTATTCCAGTGATGACGAGTTTGTGGAAGAGGTATACACAGAGAAGAAACCAGAAAAGAACGTCCGGATGGAGAAATCTCCTCCAAAGATCCCTGCAGAAAAGAAAGGTCCCCATAAAAGGCAGAAAGCTCCAGAGAATGAAGTGCCCGTACCCGCAGGACTGAAGGGACCTCGTGTGAAGTCATATGATGGGACGGGAGATCCAGACGATCACGTCGCAAGCTTTCGATGGGCCGTACGCATGATCCCCATGGACCAAAGGTTGTGGTGTCTTTTCTTTGCCGGAACCTTAGAAGGTTCGACACGATATTGGTTTTCCAGTCTTCCACAAAGAAGTATACCTAACTTCGAGGAGTTGGTTGTACAATTTACTCACAGCTTCATACAACAGAAGAAGTACCAACAACAATCACAATCCATCATGGCATGCCGACAACGAGAAGGAGAGTCGAATAAATCTTACTTTAGAAGGTTCAATGAACAAAGCAGGAAGATGCCCGTCAGAGAAGATTCACTCATCATCGCAGCTTTTGCGTATGGTCTAAGGGAAGGAGAACTCTTCCGGGAGTTGTCCAAAAGAGATTTCAAGAGGGCTGACGATATGATCAGTATGGTCAACAGATTCTTAAAACAAGAAGAAGAGAGTGCAGAGAAGCTGCGATTTGAAGCTCAGGAAAGGAAAGGAGCACCCGGTTCTGGGTTGACTCGGCACCACGAACGATCGAAACCAATATACAGGTCGAGTCATCAAAGCAGTCAGGTTAAAAATGCCTATAGAGGACGCTCGACGGGAGGACGATCACAGGGGGACAGGTATGAAACGTGCCGTCCTGAAGCATTCGCGGCAAACGAAGCGCGGGGGGATAAGGAGGTTCGGTTGGCCAGGAAAAGATACCCTAGAGACCCAAACGCGTACTGCGAATTTCACAAGATAATGGGTCACGCCACCGCATCGTGTGAGAGTTATCGAAGGGAGAAGGAAGCGTCCGGCAAAGCGAAAGTTGTTTGTGTAGCGGAACCGCCGGTCAAAGGGAAGGAGGCTGCGTATGATACTGAGATCATGGCGGTGGAGGAAGGAAGCAGTTCCTTCCCTCACTCAAGGAAGAGAAAGACCGTCACCTTGGAGTTCGGGAGAAACGAACCGACCCCTGACGGTCATATAGGGGTGGAGCCGTTGGTTATATGCGGAACTATTGCCCGCACGATGGTCCGCAGGATTTATGTGGACGGAGGGAGTTCTGCAAACATCATGTATGATCACTGTTTCCAGAAGTTCCCGCAGGATGTACAAGCTTTCATCAAACCCGCAACCACTTTTGTGATAGGTTTCTCAGGGCAATCCGTATGGCCACGAGGAAAGATCCATCTGCCTTTGGTTCTGACCGACTGGAATACAAATGTTAGAAAAACGATTACCACCGAGTTCATAGTCATCGAAGCCCCCTCCAGGTACAATGTGATTCTGGGGCGGACCGGGATGTGGCAGTTACAAGCAATCGCCTCCACAATCCATGGTTTGCTTAAATTCCCTTCGGAGCAAGGGGTAATCACTATACGCAGTACGCCGATACCCATGCCGGAATGTGGCAGTATCACACATCAGGATAGTTGGACGGAGCAGGGGGAAGTACACGTGATCATCAATCCAGATTACCCCGAAACCCCTGTCAAGATCGGTCGACACCTTCCGGGAAAGATAAGGTCCGAGCTGGAAGCTTTGTTAAAAAAGAACAAACATGTGTTCGCCTGGGAGCCGAAGGACATGACGGGCGTTTCCCGAAAGGTGATAGAACACAAACTCAACGTTAACCCATCATTCGTTCCGGTCAAGCAATCAAAAAGTGGGATGGCTCCGGCACGAAATGAGGTGGTGAATAAGGAGGTGGAAGACCTGGTTGCGGCTGGGGTCTTACGCAGTACGCAATATCCAAATTGGATATCTAATCCGGTCCTAGTAAAGAAAGGGGATGGATCCATGCGTATGTGCATCGACTTCAAAGACCTCAACAAAGCTTGTCCGAAAGACAGCTACCCCCTTCCTGAAATCGAACAGAAGATCGAGTCTCTGGGTGGATATAAATGGAAATCGTTTTTAGACGTGTACAAAGGGTATCATCAGGTACAGATGGCGAAGGAAGACGAAGAAAAAACAGCTTTCTATATTGCGAAGGGTACGTATTGTTACATCAAAATGTCGTTCGGCCTTCGGAATGCCGGAGCGACGTACCAACGATTGGTCGACAAAGCGTTCGAGAACCAGATTGGGCGAAATTTAGAAGTATATGTTGATGACATGGTGATAAAAAGCAGAGAAGTTGGAGACCTCGTAAAAGACACAGAAGAAACTTTGTTACGTTTACACGCGATTAACATGAAGTTAAACCCGAAAAAGTGTTCGTTCGGTATGACCAAAGGGAAGTTTCTGGGTCACATTGTCTCTCTGTCCGGAATACAAGCAAACCCTGAAAAGGTAGAAACCTTGTTGAATATGAAGACTCCCCGAACGGTGAAAGACGTCCAGAGTCTGAATGGTAAATTGGCGGCCCTCGGACGATTCCTAGCGAAATCTGCGGAAAATTCATTACCTTTCTACAAAGCCCTTCATGGGTGCACAAAGAACGGAGAGGTTGAATGGTCAGAAGAGGCTGAGAAAGCTTTCGAAAAGTTAAAACAACACTTACGAACCATACCTTCCGTCGCAAGTCCAATCGTTGGAGAGCCTCTCATTATGTATCTGTCAACCAACCGGGAAGCAGTAAGTTCTGTTCTGATCGCCGAAAGGGGGAAACAGCAGGTCCCGGTTTACTTTGCGAGTAGAACTCTGCAGGGGGCAGAATTAAACTATTCTTTGATCGAAAAACTAATAATAGCTCTGGTTTATTCAGTAAGATGATTGAGGAGATACTTCCAAGCTCATTCGGTAACGGTTTTAACTAACCAACCTATCCGGAGCATCTTGCTCAAACCGGAGAGGTCAGGAAGGGTGACTAAATGGGCGATCGAGCTAGGGGAGTACGACATAACGTTTAAACCAAGACCGAGCATCAAAGGTCAAGCCTTGGCAGACTTCCTGGTAGAGATGCCCGACGAAGATAGTGTTATGACAATTGAACAGAAAGGAATAAACATACGAAAGGCTCAGTGGCAAATGTATACGGATGGTGCTGCAAGAGCAAACGGGTGTGGAGCTGGAATTGTGTTGACAGGTCCGAACGAAGAGAAGATAACGTACGCATTACGATTCGATTTCTCATGTTCAAACAATGAGGCCGAGTACGAGGCGCTGCTCGCAGGTCTGAGCTTAGCTCTTACGATGGAGATTAAAGAGGTAGATGCTTTCGCGGATTCTATGATGGTCGTCAACCAAATAAACGGGTCGTATGAAGCTAAAGAGAGTCACATGAAGCGATACCTGGGGCTGGTCAAGGCCAGCATGGGGAAATTCAAAAGATTCACCATAACTCAGATACCCCGAACCAAAAACAAGGAAGCAAATGCCCTTAGTAAATTAGCATCAATGTTATACTGTCACCTCACTAAAAAAGTGCTAGTAGAGGTACTCCAGGAAAGAAGCATAGAAGCAACGAACGAGGAAATGATGGAGCTAAGTGTCGACGAAAACTGTTGGATGACTCCTATATTACGCTATCTCGATACCGGTCTCCTTCTGGAAAGCGCGCATGAAGCAAGGAAGTTGCGCGTAAATGCAGGAAAGTATGTCTCCAAGAGTGGTATTCTGTACCGAAAGGGTTACTCCGCCCCTTGGCTGAGATGTGTGGGAAGGGCTCAAGCTCAGAAGGTGATTGGGGAAGTACACGAAGGGTTGTGTGGGTCGCACATAGGTTCCAGAGCTTTAACCCAAAAGATATTCCGGATGGGATACTTCTGGCCTCAAATGACGAAAGATGCCCACGAATACGTCCGGAAGTGCCAGAAATGCCAGGCGTACTCAAACGTTCCCAATGTTCCCCCGGTGCAACTCACTAACATCCTTAGCCCTTGGCCGTTCTGCCAATGGGGAATTGACATCGTCGGACCGTTTCCTAGGGCTCCGGGCGGTGTTAAGTTCCTGGTTGTTGCTGTTGACTATTTCACCAAGTGGGTAGAGGCGAAACCACTATCATGCATATCTGGTTCTAACATAATCAAGTATGTTTGGCAGCAGATTGTGTGTCATTTCAGTTTGCTCCACACGATCATTAGTGACAACGGAAAGCAATTCGCCAGCAATCCGTTCAAAGGATGGTGTTCCGATCTTAGCATCCAACAAAACTTCACATCCGTCACCCATCAGCAAGCGAACGGCCAGACGGAGGTGACGAACAGAACCATTGTAAAAGGAATCAAGACACGTCTGCGCCGGATGGATACGAGATGGCTGGACGAGTTACAAAGCGTTTTGTGGTCATATCGGACGACGGTTCGAAGAGGAACGCAGGAGACTCCCTACAGTTTGGTGTATGGCTCAGAGGCGGTGATCCCCCTTGAGGTCGTTTTTCCCTCTCACCGAGTGGAAAACTTCAGCCTCGAGGGCAATGAGGAGGCATTAAGATACAACCTTGATATCGTGGATTAATGACGTGAGAATGCGGCACTCCGGCAAGCAGCATACAAATCATTGTCGGAAAGTTATTATAACAAACAGGTGAAGGGGCTGGCTTGCAAGGTGGGCGACCTGGTCCTTAGGAAAAACGAAGCTAGCTTGCGATACAAACCAGGAAAATTGTGTCCTAATTGGGAAGGACCATACAGAGTCAGAGAAGCATGAAGGAATGGCTCATATGTGTTGGAGACAATGGAAGGAACGGTCATACCGCGAACGTGGAACATGCGGAACTTACGAAGGTTTTATTTTTAAGGTTTAGTCACTTCTGTTGTAGCCTAAGGGCATCGTAGGCCCGAATTGAATGGTTGTACCAAGCACCTTCTTTTGTAAGGTCACTATCGAATATCATTGTTTTTTCTCATTTTCAAAAAAACAAAAAACAAAAAAAACAGACGAATCGACGAAACAAGTACTAATTGAATCGAAACAAGTACTAATTGAATCGACGACGGAACAAATATTTAAAATATAAGGGATAATATTCTAGAAAGAATATCATTCATAATCCGCACAAATAAAAACCGGAAGGCCATACATGTACATAACTTAAATTTCTTAAGTAAGGGACGCCTTACTCTAAATAGAAATTATATAAGTAATAAATGACGATATAAACAAGCGACATTTCCACTAAAACGAACGAACAAAAAATGATGATTAAAAGTACGATTGCATTAAAAGTGACCAGATAAGGTAGCAAGCACAAACGGTTACATCAAAAGACAACTACCAAACAAAAACGGTCTTCAAACCGGCAAACATTAACATTTTCAAGAAGCTGGTGGGCCCTGATCCCGAGCAGAACTCTCTCCTACGTCTTCCGGGCCGGAAGGGATCTTGGCAACCAACCTCCTCACCTCGTCCAAGGAAACGTGCCCTGCATCCAGTGATTGCAGCAAGGTATAGTGAGGAGAAACCAAATCCTCGAACAAACTCATTATGTTCGTCTGAGCCTCCGGGTATTCGTGAACCAACTTAGCATCCTGAAGTAAATCAGCATACGCCTGATGACTGTCCAGGCATCCTTGATATTGCCCATACCGGATGCTTTCCTTCTGGAGGTCAGTATTAGCTTTCACGAACTCGTAGGAAGAGACGAACACCTGCACTATCCCAGGAATCCCTTTCTGTATTAGCCACTCCAAATTCTGTCGATAGTCACGGGCCTCATGCCTTAACGCATCCTTCTCAGCAGTAACACTCTCACAACGGGAGACAGCTTCGTTCAACCTCGAATCCTTTTCAACTATCTGCATTTCCAGCTCCGCAATTCTCGCGGCCAAAGAGCTACGATCGGTATTCAGGGTAAGAATATGAGACTCTCATTTCTTCTATATCGGACGATAGGTCGTTGTTCTCTTCAATTAAGCGGCAATTCAGATCGGCAAGTTTCTCTTTTTCTTGAAGTTCCTTCTGGTGAAGTGACTTGGTGGTCATCATAAGTTGGTTAAGGCGAGAAAATTCTTTCCTGTGATCAAATAAGGCTTGATGCCCACGGATGGCACGGAACTGAAGCTCAGACAAGGAATCAACGACAGCCAGCAAATCAGATCGGGTCTTTTGAAAAAGATCTTCATCAGAAAACTTTGATAAAAAACGGTTGGAGGGCTCAGGTTCAGCAACAACATGCATAATTGGAGGTGTGGAGGTGACGGTAGCTTGCAGGTCCGAAACAATGGGAGGCTTGGCAGGCTCTAACCGTTCCGGTATACTCTCGCTAGCAGAAGTTGCAGAACGAGGCGGGGTGACCGGACGGGTACGACGAGCTGTAAAAAAAAAGAAACAAAAGTGTTAAGCCTTATTAAATCAAGGCGCACATTTTAAGTAACACATCAACCACGGGTTACCTAATATCGGTCGGTTCAGTAGAGATGATTGGCTTCTTCCCAACGGTGACGATTGAGAGCTTTTTGTAGTAGACGACAGCTGCAGACCAGTACCAAACAAGGTACTACTAAAGGTAGCAAGAGCAGAAAGACTCGGAGAGGCAGATGCGAGCTTTGGGGGAAAGCTCGTACTCAAAGTGAATAAGGGGATAGTAGCACTTACGGATGCAACAGGAGGCACAACAAGAGAAGAGGCTTTTGAATTAACAGTTGCGGATACAAACGGTGGCACAGTAGCAGCAGAGACATCAGAAACAATAATGCAATCAGATAAGCCTGCCAAAATGACAAAATAAAGTCGTTAGGAAAATAAAAAAAAGGGGGGAGCGGTAACAGCAAGATAAAAATAAAACTCACCCATTTCTTCATTCTTCGACCTTTTAGATGGAGACGACAGTGTCCTCTCCCGAATCCTTTTCTGACGGATCGTTTTTTCAGAACCTACACTGACAGAGTACGAACAGATCGAACATTACGAGGCTTGAGAGACTCTTGTTGTGAGTCAGGTATCATTGTGCTTTCCGTACTAAATTCTGGTGGATCAAAAGATAGATCTTCCTGAGGAGGTTCAGGCACAGCTTCCGGGGTTCCCTCTGAGCTCAAAACGTCCTCCGGAGGGGGAAGAAAAGGAACCACAGCCCCACGTGTCACCGACATAGACCCTTTCAGCGGACCGCCCTTGGGCATCTTGAGGCGTTGCAACAAAGAAATATCTTGACCATCGATCGTCAAGATAGGGCGGATACCCTGAGAAAGATAATAGGGGCTCAGATCGGCCATGCCAAGAAAAACCTCATCAGGGTCTTCCCAATCTATGTCGATAGCAGACATTCTTTTCACGAAACCCTCCTCCTCTCTTGACAGATCTAGTGCAGGCTTAGATGTTCGACCAGTTATCTTACCCCAAGGAAGAGCAACGCCACGGAACGCCGCCTGATTCACATACAGGAAGCCATACTTCCAGTCGTGAATAGAATCTTTCAGACCATTGATGTGATCATTTTGACCGGGACGGAGTGTGAAAACAGCCCAATCCCCTCGACCAGTTACAACGTAAAAGCGGCGAAAAAACTTGGTAGAAAGCGGAACGCCCAACGAACGGCACATCAGGATGAATGCAATAATCTTCCGGAAAGAATTCGGAGCGAGCTGAGCAAGATGAAGCCCAAGATCTTGAAGTAAAGTAAGAATAAAGTCATCGATTGAAAATCGAAGCCCACCCAGTAGGTTCTGAACATAGACAGGCTCGAAGCCTTCCGGAGCTGACAAGATAGTATCCAATTCGCCAGGAAGTCGAAGTTCAAAATGAGCGTCGATGTGATATTCTTCAACGATTTTAGGTAAATCTCCGTCCGTAAGACCGGTGTAAGTATTAACAGCAGTTCGTCTCTCCCTTGTAGATTTTTCGGCCTTATCTTTGGGGTTTCTATCTTTCCTCATGGCGATTGACGGATACTAAGAGAAAGATAAAAAGGGGAATTAAGGAGGAAGAATCGATAGAGCGGTGTAAAGAAGGTGAGTATATAGGGAAAATCGAGCAGAACTTATATAGGTAAGGAAGCCAAAAAGACGCAAGGCGTTACTCAACGGTCGGGTAGGCAACGGTAACCTTTCAAGACGCGTGACAAAACGTTTGAAACGATGGACGACGGAGATGGAAAGTTAAAAAACTAAACCGTACGAATCTCTTAGCCCTTTTAACTTGAGGGACTTAATGAGATATAACCCATACTGAGCTACCGTCCGGAAGGTTTCCGGAACCGGACGGATGGTTACTCCATAACGAACGACTTTAACATACGAATCCCAACGATAGTTAACGTGTTGAGCGTATTTTCCGGATAAAGTACATCGAAGCGAGAGCGCATTAAATGCGATCGGAGCTCGAGGACGGCTTGAGCGAAAGCTTAGGTTATTACCCTACGTACTCTTGAAGGTGGTCGATTCTTTGGTCCAGCGGTCTCGCCGAAGCCTTGGTCCAAAGAAAGAAGCTTCGTCTTCCCGCTCAATCGGCTTTGCTATAAAGGGTGTCCTTCGACACCCTTCCAGGTATTCATTCACTGCGAATTAAATACTTAGACCTAACTCTCTAAACATTCATTGATTACCCAAACCATCTATACGTATAAACACTAATTTGAGCGTCGGAGTGTTCCTACAGGGATCAACCCTGGGAACCTTTGACTAGAGCTGTTCATTGATTGCAGAGATCATCGTTGGAACCGTCCTGCTATTGTAACTACGGAAGCCGGAACCAACAACTGAGATTAGCAAAATTCATTTATTATACATTTCATATTTTTACTTCAACTATTATAACTGGTTTAAATATCATATTTTCGTAGTATTAACTTTTTGAGAATGGGATAACTCTTGTTTTATTCTAATTATTAAATAAATATTTATACTTCCTCTGTATCAAAATAAGTGACACAAATTGTCTTACACGCTTTTTGAGGTAAAAGATTAAAGCGGAGGTTAAAATATATTAAAGTATATAGTTAGTGGAGATTGGGTCCCACTTTTCTTGAATAAAGTAATATTAATGAATTTTAAATGTAAAAGTAAGGGTATAAAGGTAATTTCACTTTATTAAAGTGGATATTTAGTGGGTATGGGTCCCATTATTTTTACCAAATAAGGAAAGTTTTCAAAGTGTGTCACTTATTTTGATAAACCCTAAAATAGAAAGTGTGTCACTTATTTTGATACGGAGGAAGTATATTTCATTATGAAAAAAAAAAGAAAAAAAAAAAGGAATAAAACTGTAAACTCCCGCCAATACAGACTGAGGAGGTACACACTAAACAGCTTGCGCCTGAACAACCAACGGTTGCTATTATACGCCACCAAGCGTTTTGCGCATCTCCCTCACAAAACAGAAGCAATTTTAGAATTCGAAATCACCTCCATTGCAGAAGCCTGCAACTATGTCCCCCAACTCACTCTCTCTCATCACCTTTTTCTCTCTACTCTCCATCCTCTGCGCCACCACCGTCACCGCCACCACCACCATTGGCGTCACCTACATCTCATCACCGAATCTCCCGCCACCGGAGCAAGTCGTCTCCCTCATCCAATCGTTAAAGATCACCGCCGTTCGTCTTCCTGTTCCAAACCCTAGTATTATTCGAGCTTTCTCCTACACCAATATCTCTCTCTTCATCGTGATTCCTAACTCGTTGATTCCTCTCATCTCCAGCAACCGTTCTGCCGCTACTCATTGGCTCTACGATCACGTTATCCCTTACTATCCGCGAGCACATATCACGGCCATTTCCGTCGGAACTCATGTACTTGCTCAGGGAGATATTACCTCCGCCGATTTACTCGTTCCTGCTATTCGAAACGTGCAACGCTCGCTTATCGACATCGGAATCCGCCAGATCACCGTCTCCACGACGTTCTCGTTTGTCAGCATTATGACGACGTCGTTTCCGCCATCGTCCGCTGAGTTCCAAGAACCGGCGAATAAATTCGTTATCAAACCCTTACTCGATCTCTTAACAGAAACAAACTCATCGTTCTTTGTAAGCTTGTATCCCTACTCTGTCTTCAAATTACGACCGGAGATTCCAGTCGGATTCACACTGTTTCAAGAACACGCTTACAACTTCAGAGAGGATACAGTCACCGGAGTCAGATACCGTAACTTGTTCGATATGATGGTGGATGCAGTGATCGCAGCAATGGCCGTCGCCGGACACGAGAATATTCCAGTGGTTGTAGCAGAGACAGGATGGCCGTGTTCTGGTCCCTCCAATGAAGCAGAGTCACGAGACGTTTACTCTGAAATGTACTTGCAAGGCTTGATCAATCATCTCCGGTCCGGCAAAGGGTCGCCGTTGAGGAAAGAAGGTGTGGCGGAGCTTTACATTTACGAGCTGTTTGACACAAACGACACAGCAATAAGGGGTCTGAATGTTGACGGAATAGGGCAAAATTGGGGGTTTTGTTATCCCAACATGAGTCTGAAGTATAACATTGATTTCAGCAACGGCGGAGCATCCACCACGGAAGCAGCGGACAAGGTGCTGTTATGGTTTCTGTTAATGATATACCTGTTTTTCTTTTCGATGCTAATGATTAGAGTAGCTCTCTGATTATGAAGCAAAATTGTTCTTAATTCCTCCATAGTGACTGCTTATAGATTTTGATGCTGATTAGTTGATTACTGATTTGAGTAGGTATATAACTCTGTTTAGAAAGTTGTTGCTACTATGGTGTCAATCATGTTGTGTTATGTTTACTGAATTTTCTTTTAAGAGGAAGCAGATTTGAATTTTGATAGAGAAATGCATCTTTTCTAGGTTATCAGATTTCAAAAATTACTAAAAAAGTTATGACTCAAAAAAGTAATATATTTCCAGGTTGATGTTACTCATCTTTTGGTTATTGTAGTTTTTATTTTTAAAAGTTTCGGTTGATTTAGTGGGAGAATACATACTCATATATTATGGTTCATTAAAATATTAAAAACTTTTACACTTCAATTTTTGTAATATACAGAAAATGTTTTATGTATTTGGTTGAATGTTCAGGAACTATATCTCACTATGCATTTAATGGGAATTTTTATCCTATGTATATCACTTTTTTGTTTTTTGGAATGGCAGCATGTATATCACTATATTGATACAGCGCATCTATAGATTTCTTGTTTGTATTTTACAGTTTACACAATGAAATTGACGATAAATTAATAACAGTTAAAACTATCCTACTATTCGAAATGTATATAGTGTATAAATATGATGCAACTATTGTATTTTTCATCGACAACATTGCCCATGAAGCCATAAAATATTGAAATGTATTTGCAAAATTGTGCATAGTTGGTCCGTAATAGAGTTATTATTTTTTTCAATCACATTTTTGTCTATGTTTCGTTACGTAATCACATAGTAGCTTACCATGTTGTGTGCAAACGATTTTGCAAGAAAATTGCATTTTCTATGTTACTTTTTGTTGACTATACATACCTTAATGTACCAAAGGGCATTTAGCCTAACGATATGTTGTTTGCCCTCTATCCTTGTCATCGGTTGGTTCAAATATCATTGTTGATATATGTGATATTTAAGAATAGAATATGGATCAAGAAAGAAGCATTCTTATTTGAAAAAGCTAGAAAATGGTTGCATATTCGTAAAATATAGATATAAATATCCATATATATAACATCCCGAGACCCGGCCTATTATTTTATTACTTTTGGTAAATAATATTCTATTATTTTATATTTTATTTAGTTTAGTTTTATTTGATTTAATTGTATTTTAACCAAGGGGTTAAAATTAGTGAAAACTGAAATATTTTGTTTAATTAGTGATATTTATATATCTAGATTCCTTTTTAAACCAGAGTTCCAAATATATTTTCGTTGTGTAATTCAGAGTTCGTTTAAGCCTTAAAATTTATCAGCGTATAATTAGATAACAGGTATTTTACACTGTGTTTAAATGAAAATTACCCTTCCCATTAAGTGCATGTGTCTTGTGTGTGTGTATGTCTCAAATTAGATAAAATCTCCATCTCTCCTCCCTCTTTGATCGTAACATACACAGCCACCACCAAATATTTGCATGCTTTCTTCTTCATCATCAAATCAGTTTAATACCCTCTCAATCCCAGATTTAATCTCGTTTTGAAGCTACTATATGGTAAGAATTCTCCTCTTAATGTTAGGGTTTATGGTTCTTGATAAAAAAAGTTAAACTAGGGTTTGGATACTTGTCTAATTCTTATTTGAAATGTGAAATTGATCAATCTCTTATGTTATTATGTCTTTGTTAGGTCAAATACATGTTTAATTGTTAGATGTAAGTTAGATTTGGTGGGAGTTCCACAAATCACCATTGTAGGTGAGCTTGAAGAAGATGAGTTTTATGGATTTTGTTAAATTTGTGAAATTGATGAATCATTTACGTTTCTAATGTTTAGTAGTGATTATATCATGTTAATGACTTGACTAGAATCTTGAATTGATCAATGTAAGAAATCACCATGGTTAGTAAAGTGAAGAAGATGGGTTAATAAAACTAGTTCATGAATTTATGAAGTTTTGGTGTTTTATATGTTTATTTTGGTTACATATCATATTAGAATTGATATTAGTTGTTTACATCTAATTGTGGGTTAAATTGGTGAAATTAAGATGATGATCATAGTGTTTGGATGAATTTTGGTGAAAAAGTCCGTAAGTAAAATTTTAACAGTTTTTTGTCAGAATTTTGATGACTTTGTAAAAATCATACAAAATCAACCGTAACTCTGTTTTGGACGTGTGATCAGTCGTTTCGAAGGTCTATGAGTCTACTTTAATTATCATATTTTCCTGGATTGAAGTTATTATACAAGTACTCAGATTACTGAGTTAGTAAGAGGTGGTCGGAGGTGTTTTTGGGTCAAACATATATTGAAAATTTTGGGTGTTTCTAGGGTAACTAATCAATATGAAGTTTGATATTAATATGGAATAACTATTTAGTCATATTAAACGTTGTTAAATGTATCTAGACATGTTTGAAGATGTAATTGGTAACCTTGTATCGAATTAAGTAGTTTTGACCCGTTTAAAAGAATAAGTAGTCGAATAGAGTTTTGGTCAAATCTGGAAGTTTGACTTTATTTTAAAATGTCAACTTATGCATAAAATGATGTGTAGATGTTAATTGATGTATTGGCTACGGATTTGGGGAGTATTATGATGAATTGTTCGGTTTTGACCCGTTTGGGCCTATATGCTATATTTGGATTAAAAATGCATTCTTTGGTATATTCTTGACTTTAGAAGTATTAATATGATAAATTGGAAATTGTGGATTTACAATACATGAATTAGGTACTGTCAAAGTTAGTTTATGGATTTTGACCCATTTGGTTGCAAAATATGTAAAAGTGACTAATTGCAATTATTGTGGGTTTGACTTGGAATGTCTTAAGAATTTGTAATTGCAACTTTGGTAATATGCAAGTAAGGTAGTCATTACATTTATGCTAAATGTCGGTATTAGATTTGTATTGCTTTTGCGATCAATTAATAATTTCGGATTACTAATTCGGTATTCATTTTTGTACAGGAATTGGGAAGCGAACTCAGTGATATAAGACAACTGAGTTTGGAAGGATTGCGGTTGTAGGGTGAGTGGATTTAGCCTTCAATCTATATGTGTACAATTTGGGTATAAATTGGATACTTTGGTAAAAATGCAGGATTTCGGCTTTCGTGGCACGAACCTGAGTTTTCGTGCCACGAACTTGGGCAGAAACTCATTTTTGTGTCCACGAAGTTTTTCGTGGAGCACGAACATTCTTCGTGCAGCACGAGCATTCTTCGTGCAACACGCAATTTGGGGATGGCAATGCAAATTTCTTCGTGCGATGTTTTCGATGAGAACTTTCTCGGGTTTAGGTTTTTGGTTGCAATGTTTATTGCAAGCCCACACTTCAGTATAAATAATTCGGTAATTAAGTATGTGAAAATTTGGGGAAGAGGTCAGTAATCGGAACATTCTACTGGGCAGAAGTTTACTATTGACAATGTGTATCGCCCTTAGAAGCACTGGTTGTTCTAAAGGGGTACACATTGTCCTTGTGTAAAGGGCCATCGGTTATCATTGTTAGGCCGACAATGATTTAAGGTTATGTAGAACCACCGTTACTCTTCAAAATTAACTAATCGGGAAAGTGTGAATTTGTATCGGTTGTTCTATTATATATTGTTTGATTAAGTTCATTCACTTAGCTGTTAGCTAATCCCTCCCTCGTTGACTCTTTAGCAGGTTCGGTTGTTGGGCGGGTCAAGGGGTGCTTGTTAGGAATGGTTGACCAATGGATGCTCTGATAGTATTTTGTAATCGAGCCGTTTTTGTAGTAACACATGAAACCGATTTGATGTTTTGATTAATATTCTAATTGAAGTTGTATTTTCTAAAATGACTTAACTTTATATGGTTTTAATATTACGCTTCCGTTATTTAAAAAAATCGGGTTTAAATTTGCGGTGTTACAATTTTGTGTCAGAGCCTTGGTTTGGCAATGTGTGCACATTTAGGTGTAACATTCCCAAATCTTGGCTCGAGTTTGGTCAAACATTCCTAAAGTGCGGGGATTAGAATTTGTAAGGACCGTTTCGAGTTAGTGGTTAGTATGTAGGTACTAACGGATTAAACTAACCCAATGGTGAGATGTTGTGATTGTTACAGATATGGCGGATAACGATAACGCGGACCCTCTGAACCCATCGACCGGAAATCCATGATGTTGGGCCTTCAGGAAATAATCAAATGAGTAATCAAGAGTACAAAAAAAAAATGGTATGAGATTTGAACATGTGTAAATATGAAGATGAGTTAAGGGTAATGTATGCAACTTGGAAGTTGAAAGGAAATGTTATCGTTTTTGTTGGATTTATTGACCGGGCATTTGAAAAAAAAAGGAACATATGGGTAGTATTACGTAGGTTCAGTTTGATGAAAAAGTTTGCGAATTCATTTGAGATCGTAACGCACATGAATTCTTATAATTGAGGGCGATCTCGAATTCCGTGTTTCGATGTAAAGAGTCATGTTAGGTTCTCAGAAATCCAAGTCTACTCAGCCGAGTCTCTAATAGGATTAGAGGTGGTGAGGAAATGAAGAATAGGGAAGCTCGAACCGTAAACACCCGGGAGGTGGTACAAGTCATCGGGCACAATGGTGTGTTAGATACATGTCAACTCATACAGATTCTTATTCGGTTTAGACGGTGCGATGGGTTTGTTGTAGGTAGTTTGGGCACGATTCAAGATTGTAACTTTTCGAGGATGTATATTAGAATTGTCAAAGGAAGGTCATAGTTCGTGTGAATGCCCTTCGGTGAAGAAGACAGGGTCGGGTTCCGGGTCGGACGGGGGATCGTTATCGTTGACGAACAAGAAAAGAAAGAATCACCCCCATTTAAGAGTGGGTCGTTTCAGATGACGGTTGAAGATGCTACCACTACTAACGACGTCATTACCGGTATGTTTCTGATCAATACTATCTTTACACGTGTAAGTTAGTTATATTGGAGCAAATAGCTCATTTATGTTGGTAAGATTATGTGATAAGATGAATTTGATTGTTTTTGTTGTTCCTTTACTTCATGGGCAGTGAAGATGACTGATGGTAAACCAAATTAAGTCACAACGTATGTGCCTGAAGTTCGATTTGATTTTGGGTAGTGATTGTAGTATCCTTCTTGAATGTTATGCCTTTAGATAAGATTGATGTAATCTTAGGTGTAAGCTAGGTAGTCCGAGTAGGACTACTATTAAATATAAGAATAAATGATATTTTTGGCCGTGACCTGTCGAGTCTCGTGAAGTAGTTTGTGGAGTGAAGATTAAAAGTATAAGACAGATGTGTGTGGATTGGTTTTTCCTATGCTATGAATGTTAAATATGAAAGAAAGTCAATGAATGATTTCTATATGGCCTGAAATGTTATATGATGGAGGTATCTAGATTATCTCACGTGTTGTATGTGAAATTGAAAACTGACATAAAGAACCAAGTGTAATGACCATTTAAGTTTAATCGCGATTACATCGATGGATGATATCCCGAATTGTTATAAAATTGATGGGAAATTAGATTATGAAATGTGTGTTCTCTAAAATTTAGTGCATTATGACAGTAAATTAATAGTGACAATGTTGAATTGTGGGTACTTTAGCAAGTTAAAATGTACAAGAGTATGAGATTTCGATGAGATAATGAACATAAGAGGGTATTTGACACTTAGAGGCAAAACATTTTGTTCAATTAATGCCCTTACATGACCTGATGAATATGATGAATTTTGTAATATGTTGCGGTTTTCACCTTACAGAACTGGGGTATGTTATAATACAGTAAAATAAATTAGACTACATATGCTTTGCAATGGTTTGAACCTTATAAGTAGAGTTATCCGAACCATAACTTGGAGATTGTGATTGATAACTTTGCGTCAAATTTGCGAAATTATAAACTTTTAAATATAAAACGTGCGAATTTCACAAATCGAAGGAGTTTACAATATGTAATTACCGAGAATAATGCGAATAGTATGCGAATGAAAATGATTTATTGTCAAGTGGATAAACCAAAAATTGTAAGACTAGGGAAATTGATGGGCAAAACACTAAATCTTAAATTATGAGTAAGAGAAAAGCGGATTTAATTGATAATTTTAGAGGATTAATGATTTATCAATCTCTTATTGGGTACCATTACTTTGGAGTTTTCAGATATAATTTTTATTATTGGTCCACAATAAAATAGTTGTTACATAATTTGATGGATGAGATCATAATTGTGCACCGGTTTAGAGAAAGTGTTGGTTTTTATTCTGGTAGTTGAAGCAATTACAGATTATCGGGTGGGTATGAGAACAACGATGGGTTATAATTGGATATGTAGCTTAAAACCTAGTTGAAAACGTTATTAATGCCTATGCTTTGGATTGTAAGAGAATTATGGACAGTATATAATTGACACGACTTGAAATAGTTGATAGTTATGGATACAACGAAATTGTGACAAAGATAATATAATTGGTGATTCGAAGATGTTGACAAAGTAGAGAAATAGTTGGATTATAAATTGTCAAGAAAATTTAAGACCGAGTCGAGAAAATATTTGTTTGGGTTATATGTAAGCGATGTGATTCCGAGGATGGAATCCTTTTAAGGGGGGTAGATTTGTAACATCCCGAGACCCGGCCTATTATTTTATTACTTTCGGTAAATAATATTCTATTATTTAATATTTTATTTAATTTTATTTGATTTAATTGTATTTTAACCAAGGGGTTAAAATTAGTGAAAACTGAAATGTTTTGTTTAATTAGTGATATTTATATATCTAGATTCCTTTTTAAACCAGAGTTCCAAATATATTTTCGTTGTGTAATTCAGAGTTCGTTTAAGCCTTAAAATTTATCAGCGTATAATTAGATAACAGGTATTTTACACTGTGTTTAAATGAAAATTACCCTTCCCATTAAGTGCACGTGTCTTGTGTGTGTGTATGTGTCAAATTAGATAAAATCTCCATCTCTCCTCCCTCTTTGATCGTAACATACACAGCCACCACCAAATATTTGCATGCTTTCTTCTTCATCATCAAATCAGTTTAATACCCTCTCAATCCCAGATCTAATCTCGTTTTGAAGCTACTATATGGTAAGAATTCTCCTCTTAATGTTAGGGTTTATGGTTCTTGATAAAAAAAAGTTAAACTAGGGTTTGGATACTTGTCTAATTCTTATTTAAAATGTGAAATTGATCAATCTCTTGTGTTATTATGTCTTTGTTAGGTCAAATACATGTTTAATTGTTAGATTTGGTGGGAGTTCCACAAATCACCATTGTAAGTGAGCTTGAAGAAGATGAGTTTTATGGATTTTGTTAAATTTGTGAAATTGATGAATCATTTATGTTTCTAATGTTTAGTAGTGATTATATCATGTTAATAACTTGTCTAGAATCTTGAATTGAACAATGTAAGAAATCACCATGGTTAGTATAGTGAAGAAGATGGGTTAATAAAACTAGTTCTTGAATTTATGAAGTTTTGGTGTTTTATATGTTTATTTGGGTTAAATATCATATTAGAATTGATATTAGTTGTTTACATCTAATTGTGGGTTAAATTGGTGAAATTAAGATGATGATCATAGTGTTTGGATGAATTTTGGTGAAAAAGTCCGTAAGTAAAATTTTAACAGCTTTTTGTCAGAATTTTGATGACTTTGTAAAAATCATACAAAATCAACCGTAACTCCGTTTTGGGCGTGTGACCAGTCGTTTCGAAGGTCTATGAGTATACTTTAATTATATCATATTTTCCTGAATTGAAGTTATTATAAAAGTACTCAGATTACTGAGTTAGTAAGAGGTGGTCGGAGGTGTTTTTGGGTCAAACATATATTGAAAATTTTGAGTGTTTCTAGGGTAACTAATCAATATGAAGTTTGATATTAATATGGAATAACTATTTAGTCATATTAAAAGTTTTTATATGTATCTAGACATGTTTGAAGATGTAATTGGTAACCTTGTATCGAATTAAGTAGTTTTGACCTGTTTAAAAGAATAAGTACTCAAATAGAGTTTTGGTCAAATCTGAAAGTTTGACTTTATTTTAAAATGTCAACTTATGCATAAAATGATGTGTAGATGTTAATTGATGTATTGGCTACGGATTTGGGGAGTATTATGATGAATTGTTCGGTTTTGACCCGTTTGGACCTATATGCTATATTTGGATTAAAAATGCATTGTTTTGTATATTCTTGACTTTAGAAGTATTAATATGATAAATTGGAAATTGTCGATTTACAATACATGAATTAGGTACTGTCAAAGTTAGTTTATGGATTTTGACCCATTTGGTTGCAAAATATGTAAAAGTGACTAATTGCAATTATTGTGGGTTTGACTTGGAATGTCTTAAGAATTTGTAATTGCAACTTTGGTAATATGCAAGTAAGGTAGTCATTACATTTATGCTAAATGTCGGTATTAGATTTGTATTGTTTTTGCGATCACTTAATAATTTCGGATTACTAATTCGGTATTCATTTTTGTACAGGAATTGGGAAGCAAACTCTGTGATATAAGACAACTGAGGTTGGAAGGATTGCGGTTGTAGGGTGAGTAGATTTAGCCTTTAATCTATATGTGTACAATTTGGGTATAAATTGGATACTTTGGTAAAAATGCAGGATTTCGGCTTTCGTGGCACGAACCTGAGTTTTGGTGCCACGAACTTGGGCAGAAACTCGTTTTCGTGTCCACGAAGTTGTTCGTGCAGCACGAACATTCTTCGTGCAGCACGAGCATTCTTCGTGCAGCACGAGCATTCTTCGTGCAACACGAAATTTGGGGATCGCAATGTAAATTTCTTCGTGCAATGTTTTCGATGAGAACTTTCTCGGGTTTAGGTTTTTGGTTGCAATGTTTATTGCAAGCCCACAGTTTGGTATAAATAATTCGGTAATTAAGTATGTGCACATTTGGGGAAGAGGTCAGTAATCGGAACATTCTACTGGGCGGAAGTTTACTATTGACAAGGTGTATCGCCCTTAGAAGCACTGGTTGTTCTAAGGGGGTACACACTGTCCTTGAGTAAAGGGTCATCGGTTATCATTGTTAGGCCAACAATGATTTAAGGTTCTGCAGAACCACCGTTACTCTTCAAAATTAACTAATCGGGAAAGTGTGAATTTGTATCGGTTGTTCTATTATATATTGTTTGATTAAGTTCATTCACTTAGTTGTTAGCTAATCCCTCCCTCGTTGACTCTTTTGCAGGTTCGGTTGTTGGGCGGGTCAAGGGGTGCTTGTTAGGAATGGTTGACCAATGGATGCTCTGATAGTATTTTGTAATCGAGCCGTTTTTGTAGAAACACATTAAACCGATTTGATGTTTTGATTAATATTATAATTGAAGTTGTATTTTCTAAAATGACTTAACTTTATATGGTTTGAATATTACGCTTCCGCTATTTAAAAAAAATCGGGTTTAAATTTGCGGTATTACAATATACATACATATATGTGCATATACATAAATATTTAGACTATAGATATATATATTTTCACATGTATACCCTCTATATGTATATATATACATATATATATATATATATATATATATATATATATATATATATATATATATATACGGTATGTATATGCATTTTCGTAAACGAAAATGCAAGTTCCGGTATGAAATTACAAATGCAAGTTACGTAAAATGCATGTGTGTATATATATGTGTATATATACATATATATAGGGCATGAATATGCATATATATAATATATATGGTCTAATTATATGTGTATATATACATATATGTTTGTATATGCATGCATATATGTATAAGTTACGAAAATGCAACCCTTTTATAATTTCTTCAAATAAGGATCCTTTTCTATGGATCATTACCCTCTAAGAATAAATTAGTATTTGTCGTCCAAAAAAAAGAATCTTAATGTGTCAAAGCATCATGATCGCCTCAATTAATAATGTTTACTGTTTTGTTCATCCCACAACCACGTATATATTATCACTAGCAGGTTATCCGTGCAATGCGGCGGCGGGTTTCCTGTGACTAAATTTGACGTCGATCATGTTTTTTAAATATAAGCCGTTTTAGCTATGTTAAATATCTCATTAGTTTCCTTAAATCTGAAATTAGCGGGTTTTTTTTAATATGGGCCGTTTTAGCTATGTTAAAGTTAAAAGTTATATATATTAGTTGCTGGGATAAAGCAGAGTTCAAGTAGATGAAGTGGTTAACACACACTCCTAACTCCCAAATGATCTTGAGTTTGAATCCCCTGAGTAATATTTTTTTATTTTATGTTGGTTAAGATGTTTCCCAAAGTAGAAGTGTAAGATTAAGATCTTCTAATATTAGAAGGTCTAAATGTATTAAGAGTATATACTTCAGGTCCTTTGAAAAATGCAACATTTTATCTATAAGCATAAACTTTATAAAAGCCCAATGGGAAACCAAGTACAGAACAAAAGGGCTACACAGGGGAGCCCAAAAACAAAATTAAAAAAACAAAAAGAACAGAGGCACCTAAATAGGTTGAATCACAAAAATAGCTTTGAATCAATAAGAATTCTCTTGCTTAAATCAAACCCATGTGCTTTATTTTAGATATATAAAAAAAATAAGTCAATGGGTAGCCCAATTGGCAACAGATAGATGCATATGTGCAACAAAAAGCAAAAGGTCAAGGTTCAAAACTAGTGACACTTACTGATATGCTTGAGACTTAGAGAGAGAAAAGTATTTCTTTCATATATTGAGTTAATATCAATACAAAGACAATACATCTATTTATAGATGTAATGATAAAGTCAAAAGTAAAGTCAACAGACTACAACAACTTTAACAGTCTTAACAGAAATACTCAACAGACTATACTTATACACTATCATCCCCCATCAATCTGTGGGGCGGTATCAACACATAGATTGGACCACAAAGTAAGAAAACGAGATGCTGGTAGACCCTTGGTTAACACATCAGCAGGCTGCAAAAGGGTTGGAATATAACGAGTTTGTAGTTGACCAGCTAAAACCATATCTCGAATAAAATGTAAATCAATCTCAATGTGTTTAGTCCTTTGATGAAACACAGGATTGGCAGCAAGATAAATGGCCCCAAGGTTATCACACCACAGTGTTGAAGAAGAGGAATGAGCATGTAATTCTCGTAAGAGAGATTGTATCCAGCAAATCTCAGCAGCAGTATGAGCCAGTGCTCGATATTCCGCCTCAGTACTTGAACGAGCAACAGTTTGCTGTTTACGAGAACTCCAACTAACAAGATTACGACCAAGATAAACCACATAACCCGTAGTGGAACGCCTGTCATCAGGGCAGCCTGCCCAGTCAGCATCTGAATAAGCATTCAATTCAGAATTTAAGGACTTGTGAATAACAAGACCATGTTTAATGGTACCATGCAGAAAACGTAAAATACGTTTGACAGCCACCCAATGAATATCAGTAGGACAGTGCATAAACTGGGAAACTTTGCTGACTGCAAAAGCTATTTCAGGTCTTGTCAATACTAAATATTGAAGAGAGCCAACCGTACTTCGATATAAACTTGGATCAGACAACGGAATTTCAGAACTCCTAGAAAGTTGCTTTCCTGGAGAAATAGGAGTAGACAAAGCTTTGCAGTCACGCAAACCAGTTTTATCAAGCAAATCCAAAATGTATTTTTCTTGACTTAAATGCAAACATTTTTCAGTAAAGGTGGCCTGAATACCCAGAAAATAACTGAGTTGACCAAGATCTTTTAAGGCAAATTTAGAATGAAGTTGATTTATAATGGCATTAACTTGCTTATCACAACTTCCAGTGATGATAATGTCATCAACATACACCAGCACATAACAAATTGTGGAGGAGTTTTTAGAAACAAAGAGAGAAGTGTCAGAAATACACCTCTTAAAACCAAAAGTGAGTATAGCATTAGAAAGCTTTGCACACCAAGCTCTTGGAGCCTGTTTAAGGCCATATAAAGCTTTCTGCAGCAAGCACACATGAGTAGGACAAGAAGGATCAACATAACCAGGAGGTTGAGACATGTAGACCATTTCAGATAAGTCCCCATGAAGAAAGGCGTTATTCACATCAACTTGCCTTATAGGCCAATTATTTGAGTATGCTACTGACAAAACAGTACGAATGGTTGTTGGTTTAACAACAGGACTAAAGGTTTCAAAGTAATCCACACCTTCTGCTTGAGAGTATCCTTTAGCCACAAGACGTGCCTTGTACCGACTGACAGTGCCATCTGCATTTCTTTTAATACGATAAACCCACTTACACCCAACAATATTTGCATTCGGTGGGGGAGAAACTAAAACCCAGGTTTTATTCAACTTTAAGGCAGATAATTCAGACTGCATAGCAGCACACCATTCTGGCCACTTTTTGGCCTGAGAATAGGTAGTGGGTTCTTTATCCGGAGAAGAATTAGACTGAGCAACATAAACCTCATGATCCGGAAATTGTTTTGCTTGTCGAGTATTATCACGAGAACGGGTTACCATAGGATGGATAACCGGTGGTGATGGTGGTGGAGGTGGTGGTGGTGGTGGTGATGGAGCAGAGGATGAGGAAGAGGAGGGTGATGATGAAGAGGAGCTCGATGGAGGAGAATTATTTGGAGAAACAGTTTGAGAATTAAAAATGGAAGTGGGAACACTAACTTTCTTGGGAACAGTTGATGCAGGAGTGGATGGAATAGCAAAAGTGGATTCATGAAATGTCACATGCCTACTAATATAGGTTTTTGAAGTAGTAGGGTCAAAGCATATTTAACCTTTATAGTTAGGAGCATATCCTAAAAATAAACAAGGAACAGACTTGGGTGACAATTTGTCCTCTCTGAGGTGACCCAAAAAGGGATAACACAAGCAACCAAAGGTCCGAAGAATAACATAGTCCGGTGGTTTATGAAATAAGATTTGAAAAGGAGACTTATTTCCCAATACCGATGAACGTAGCCTATTAATCAAAAAAGCAGCAGTGCAGAAAGCATCTGCCCAAAAATACTTTGAAAGCTTGGCTTCATTTAATAAAGCAAGAGCTACCTCTGATAAATGTTTATTCTTTCTCTCTGCAACCCCATTCTGTTGGGGTGTATAAGGACAAGAGACACGATAAGTAATACCATGTTCCTGCATGAATTTAGCTAATGGACCTTTTACAAGTTCTGGTGCTCCATCACATTGGAATATTTTAATTTTTGTTGAAAATAGATTTTCAACTTTTGCTTTGAACTGACAAAATGCCTCAAAAACTTGAGACCTGTTAATCAACGGATATAACCACACGAATCTACTGTAATCATCGATAAAAGTAACAAAATATCGAAAACCAGATCTAGACAAAAGTGGAGCAGGACCCCAAATATCACAGTGAATGATATGTAATGGAGTACTAGAATGTATAACATGAGAATCAAAAGGTTTTCGAGTTATTTTTGCAACACTACACGAATTACAAGGAATTGAAGAACAATCTTTATGTAAGAAAGATAAAAAACGCTGAACATGAGACCCGGGATGGCCAAGTCGAGTGTGCCAGAGTTGAGACATCGACAGAGAGGATTCCATAATCATTGCAGTGAGACCATAGACATTGTATTTGTTGAGCAGAAGATGATAAAGGAGTTGGCCATTAAAATTCTATAGAAAGAAACCAAAACAAGAAAAGGCAACAACAAGAAAATTATCAATGACAAGTTGAGGAATAGATAGTAGACTTTTCTTAATTTAAGGAACTAGAAGCACATTTTTAAGAAACAGAGTGCAACTTGGAAGAACAAGTTTAAAATCACCAATATGAGTAATTTGAAGAGCCATACCATTTCCAATAATGACTTTCTCCTTACCAGTATAAGGACGAGCATTATGAACAAGTTTTGGATCAAAAGTCATGTGTGAAGTAGCTCCATAATCTGGAAGCCAGGACTCCACAGTGTCACACACATCAGATAAATTGTCAGCATAAAAGGCCTGTTCAGGAGCCCAATATTTGTGTTTTCCTGGATTATTGTTTTGGTTGTTATTCATAACCGAGGCCCAATTTGCAAAGTGATTTGGCCCAAAATAATTTTCAGCACCAGGAAAATTAGCATTGTTATAATTTGAGTTTGCAGTGTAGTCAACAGGTCCATGAAAGGACGAAGAAGAAAATTGTTGTGGCTCATGACTATCTGTTTGCCAGGCAGCATAGCCATAATTTCCAGGAGTGCCATATGATGAATTTCCATTGTTACCATAACCTCCATTGAAAGATCCACCAAAAGACCGACCACCTCGATTGTTTCCTCCTCTAAAACTCCTGTTTCCAGAATTACGACCACGATACTGTGAGGATGAACCTCTATAATTTCCATGTGAACGTCGTCTGCCTGAATTAGGTCCATTCGAATCAAACCTCTAGAAACACTTAGAGGCTAAGTGTCCATCCTTATGACATATTTGACAACTACTGCCCAGATTTAGACTATTGTGATTAATACCAGTAGTTGTAGAATGAGAATTGACCTGATGTGGAGGCATAGATGAAGTTGCAGCCATAGCCGAGACATCATTAACAGAAATCTGAGATTCTCTAGATAAGCGTTGTTCATGAACAAGCAATTTTGAATGCAACTCCATAAACGAAGGCAGATGAGAAGAGTTCTCAATACTAATTGCAAGAACTCTATAATCCTGATTTAATCCAGTTAACGTATGAATAACTAGGTCAGAATCATCAATTTTAACACCAATCGAACATAAGGATTGTGCAATTGAGTCAATCTCTGTACAATACGCATCAATACCAGTAGTACCTTGCCTGATTTGATGAAGACGAGTTTGTAACTGAATTTTCTTAGCCAGAATTTGTTGTAGAAAGAGTGTTTCAAGTTTCTGCCAGAGTTCATATGCAGTACGAGTTCCAATCGCAAGATGTGCAACAGAGGAACTGAGTGTTGCATTGATACAGATCTCAACATATTTATTAAGTTTCTTCCAATTCGCATAATCAGGACTGGTTTCAATAGGCGGTAAGCTAGATCCATCAACAAATTTGAGTAGATCTAAGGATTCAAGAACCGAAGATAATTGATGTTTCCAGGTTAGGTAATTGTCTTCTTTCAATTGATCGGAGACAAAATTCGATATGTTTGTGATAGGAAGAGAAGAAGAATTTTGATTATTCACATCTGTAGCAGCAGATGTAGACATGATTCAAGAACAAGAATGAATCAGTCGATAGAAGAAAAAAAAATTATGAACTTTTGGATCTAAGCTCTGATACCATGATATGCTTGAGACTTAGAGAGAGAAAAGTATTTCTTTCATATATTGAGTTAATATCAATACAAAGACAATACATCTATTTATAGATGTAATGATAAAGTCAAAAGTAAAGTCAACAAACTACAACAACTTTAACAGTCTTAACAGAAATACTCAACAGACTATACTTATACACTATCACTTACATAGCCACACTGCTGGGTGAGTCATGTACGTCCTCACAATATGAATTAGGTGGTGAGTGTTTTATCATAACTTTTAATATATGTACATCATCCAATATTTAATATATTTGTACAATTAACTATAAAATATGTACAATATAATATAACCATTAAAATAGTGGCACCAAAATTAATTCTCTTGTGAATTGGTTAGTTTGAATTTTGGGTAATACGGAGTAATTCTTTAGCACAAGATGAAAGAATAGAAGGAAAAGAAATAGATAATTACCTGTCATGGAGCAATAATGCGCAATCAATCTACTGGGGGCACTCTTATTATTATGTCCTGGAAAAAAGCACGTTCTATCCTACGCTTTATACATTCATGCCCCACTTTTTTATCTATGTTCTAGATCGAACAAATCTGCTGTCCAAATCGAATTTATGGATTTTTTTTCAAAAACAACAGTACCATACTATACATAAACTAGTATAGATATAAATATCGACTACCAAATGATATTGATAATCATTATAGCTGTCAATTGAATATTGTGGATTTAAACTTTTATCATTTGGGGTTATTTTTTCGCTTCTGTTATATGAATAATATGAAGAGATGAAATGATTAAAAGATAAATATTATTTACTGTTACATAAATTTTGTAAATTCATCATGAAGTTGATAATCGAGATGAATAAAAGTAAACAAGATGGAAGTCGAATGGCATATTGGGGCGAAGTTGATATTAAATCAAAGTTGTGGCTGTAAAAAGGAATATTGACGTGCGGACCATAATATCATTATCCCTTTAAACCCCCACTAATTTTCATTTATTTATGGATTTAATGCAATACGTTTTCCCTATTCCCCTTACAATTATCCTGACTATCTATCTTCATAAAATTATCTCATTTTGTATTGTTAAACCTTAAAAGTGACAACTTGACGCTAAACGGATAATATCTTGATTTACCAGACATTATGATTGTCATATGTGGCATAATGTTATGTTAGTACAATAACAAAAAAAAATGAAATGTGTTCTCTATTAACTTGTGATCATGGTTCGAGTCACACTGTTAACAAAATAATATAGATTTAAAAGTAGATTACAGAGTGTGTCATGTGTGTATCCACTGTTAAAAACGTAGCAATGAAAGATGTAAATTTTATTTTGAACGGCGAAAACATGTAATTTAGCCTCTTAATTTCTTAATCTTTTTCTAAGATTTGTAGTCACACTGAAGTTAAACAAATACCCACATGGCACCTATGTATTATATATTTCAGATTAAGAAGTAATTAAAAATGATTAACATACATAAAATAAGCATAAAATAAGCATAAATACATGTACAGAATATCGCGTTTATAATATTTTAATAGTTTGAGCTGTATATAGAATGTACTTTCGATGCTATCATCGTGGCCATGTTTGCTCTTCACTTACAGATAAAGAAATATATAAAACCCAGTCAACAAATCCACTAGTTTTGGTTTTATTAGGGTAACTTAGACTGGTGCCAATGGTGACGGAAACTGACGCTGTCAGTTTCTGCCAACTCAGCACCACGTCAGCAGACAAACTAACTAACACTAAACTGACGTGCACGTGCCAACAGCACTCCGTCACTTCACCAACTTTAATTAATTTACTTTCTTTTTAATTAAAACAAAAATATAACTAAAACATAATACTTTTATTATAATAAAAAACACATTACAATAATTTAAAAACATAAAAGAAAAAGAAAAAAAATACAATAATTTAAAAACATAAATTAACGTTGGCGGAAATTTGGTGGGAGTTGCGAAATGTGGTCGACTAGTGCATTGCGAAGTCTATGATGCGTTGCTTGATCCCGTAGTTCTTTGGCCATTCGAGCGTGTGTTGCAACTCTCTCATTCCACGAGCGTTGCGGCGTGTTTGCCGGGTTATCCATATACGCCTCCTCATGTGGACACATGTTGCGACCGTTGTCCTCAATTATCATGTTGTGTAAAATTATACAACAATACATGATTCGAGTTATTTTATTGACGCTATATGGTCTTGCCGGGTTTTTAAGGATTTGCCAACGACCTTGCAACACACCGAATGCTCGTTCGATATCTTTTCTTGCGGCTTCTTGATACCTTTTAAACCGAGTTTGTTGTTCAGATAGCGGATACTTAAATATGTCTTCACAATGGTTGCCCATTCCGGATATATCCCGTCACCAAGATAGTATCCTCTAGTGAATTGTTGTTCGACAATGACAAAAGGAATAGTGGGAGTTCTGTCTTGCAGCAAGTCCTTGAATAAGTCTGATGCATTAAGGACATTGATGTCGTTGCTCGAACCAGCTGGGCCGAAGTAAGCATGCCAAATCCACAAATCATAAGACGCGACCGCTTCTAGCATGATCGTTGGCTCCCCCTGGTCACCTCGTGTGTATTGGCCTTTCCATGCCACTGGACAATTCCTCCAAGGCCAGTGCATGCAATCGATGCTGCCGAGCATACCCGGAAAATCATGCACCTCAGCATGACGTTGATGTAAGCGCTCGACGTCATGCGCGTTGGGTTTTCTTAAGTACTCAGCACCAAATAGATGGAATACACATTTGACAAAATTATCCAAACAATCATACGATGTTTGTTGTCCCATGTGTAGATATTCATCAAACAAATCGGCTGAACAACCATAGGCCAATTGTCGTACAGCGGATGTACATTTTTGAAGAATATTAAAACCCGCTCTTCCGGTAGCGTCGTCCCGTTGACGAAAATACAAAAAATGCGCAGGTAAAGGAGTCTCAGAGTAATTTGTTATACCGTCACATATACTGAGGAACAACAAACGGGCCATAAGAAAACGTCGCCTAAAATAATCCAGCGGGAACGTGGGATTTTCAGCAAAGTAGTCTGTGTACAAACGCTCACCGGCACCTTCACGATCTCGTGGCACATACCTTCTCGGCGCTCTGGGGATCGGCTCGATCTCTTCATCGTCCTCTGTATCAGATGAAAGAGCATTAACAACGGCTTCCATTTCGGCATTGTAAGAATTGGCACACGCCAAAATAGCTTCCAAATCGGAATCATATTCGGCAGAGGAATCAGAAGCATTTGACATTTTGTTAGTATGGTTGGGTGGGAGAAGAGAGAATTTTTTTTTGTGAAAATTTTAGAATGAGAGTGGGGTATTTATAGGGATTTAAAAGGGAAAAAAAAAAAAATATATATATATATATATATATATATATATATATATATATATATATATATATACATATATATATATATATATATATATATATATATATATATATATATATATATATATATATATATATATATATATATATATATATATATAAACGGTCATATTACCGTTAGAAAAAAAAAGAAAAAAGAAAGAAAAATCAAACACGCTCCGCCTCTTCTCTCGCCGCTTAACCGACCGGCGGCCAACCGGCGGTCCGTGCCAACGGCGTCGGAACCGGCGGTGGCCAACCGGTGGCCAACCGGCGGCCAACCGGCCTTCCGTTGGCACACGTCTTATATACACTATAATATTGCTATGTATCAAAATATATGATATATTTAAAAATTTACGGTTTTAAGGTAAATAATTAAAAAGTGAATTATGATATACTCCCTCGGTCCCACATAAAACTTCTCATTTGACTTGGACACATATTTTTAGGAGATAGTTGGTGGTGGGGTAATTGGTAATAAATTTGAGTTAAAATATATGATTAGTTTAGAGATTGACATAAAGTTAGTGAGAGAAACTTTAAAAAAATGATAAAAAATGACATAAAGTTAATGAGATAATATTAATTTATTAAGTGTATCCCTCCAATTCTCAAATGGGAAGTTTTTTGTGGGACAAAATTCTTGGGTGAAATGAGAAGGTTTTTGTGGGACGAATGTAGTCCTAAAGTGGATGGTTTTTAAAGAATGAGTCACATCTCCTTTAAATAAAGTGATATTAATGATTTTAAAAAATAAAAATTAGGATAAAAGAATAATTTCACTTTATTAAAGTAAATAGTTAGTGAAGAATGAGTCACACTTTTTTTTACCAAATAATATAAATTTTAAAAATTTATCACTTATTTTGATCTATCTATAAATAAAAGGTTTATCACTTATTTTAATACGGGACAGTATATCAATCTCAATATAAATACAATAGCTAAAAAAATGTAAAATCTAATAAAATAATTTACCTGTCATTAAATTCAAGGCTTCCTAAGCTCACACTCCTTGTGTTAAAGATAAGTTAAAGCTTTTTTAGCGTTATCATAGGAACTGGTCATTGTGCCAAACCTGCCAATTGGCCCACACTAATGGTTCAATGTATGTTAACAGATTTTATGAGTCTTAAATGAATGTAATATTGATGGACACTAATTTTTAAGATAAATATTAAAATCACCTTATACAGCTAATTCCGGAAACCCATTTAAATGATTCAGAGTCAATATCTGAAATTTACAAAGTTGTTCAAGATAAAAATGTGTAAAAGTAAAGCTAGATGACCCCAAATGCATGTAGAGTGAAACTTAAGGGACTAGTTTTGTAGATAAGTGAAGAATCTTTTCATCTATTCCATTATCATCCTCTTCGCTTCCATCCACTACGTGCAAAAAGCTCATCTTTGCCTAAACATTGCTTCATAAATATAAATATTTTACTCATTTCCCCAAAAACCCATTTCTTTACAACCCTTTCAAACATTCCCCACAATTTGACCTCTGTATTCTTATTCATCTCTGCAAATCAGATCAATTTTGACTTCGATCAGCAAATCCAACTCAATTTCAACAAAAAGTCTCTCAATTTATCAAGGTATGTTCGCAATCTGATCTAATCTTTCTTTGCTTTAAATTGGGTATTAAAAAGATTAAAACTTTTTTTTTTAGAAATTTGTGTTCGTATTGTTCTTGAAATTGATGGTATCAAACAAACCCAACTCATGTTTGAATCGGAAAGCAAATTTGATTGAGATGGGGTTACAAAAAATTAGATCTTTAGTTCTTTATAATTATTTATGCTGACGTTGTTTTTGAAATTGACGATACCAGCAAAACCCCACTCATCTCAACAATTTGTTTAAACATGGTTCTTGAAATTGATGCTTTTAAGATAAACCCAACTCATATTTGAAACAAAAAGCAATTTTGACAAGAGTTATGTTCATTTTTGTGTCAGATCGGGTGAAAAGTTTGAGGGGTTACTTTTTTTCGGAAGTTATATTTTGATTGAATCTGAGTGGTATAAAGATTTGACATTTGATTGGTTATTATAAAAGGGTGGTAGGGTAAAAGATCAAGAGCAAGATCAAGATCAGATCCGAAGGGTAATTATGTCTTTTACTGGAACACAACAAAAGTGCAAGGCTTGTGGGAAGACAGTTTACCCAGTTGAGCTTTTGTCTGCTGATGGTATTGATTATCACAAATCTTGCTTCAAGTGTAGCCATTGCAAAGGTACCCTTAAGGTATGTTTTGTTCATACATAAAAAGATTTAATTTAATCTATACGATTAACGATTAATTAGTTCCTAATCATCAATGCGTGGATGGATCTAATCTAATCTAATCTAATCTAATCTAATCTAATCTAATCTAAGATGTTTGTTATCTGTTCATGTTTGTCTATTCTAAGATTATAGTTCTCAATCAAATGTCTAAAATACCCATCAAATTTAACTTTTATTTATTTATGTGTTTGAGTCTTTGAGATGTAAAATTCCTATATTAACCTCATATTCAGTCTCTTAACAAGCATAATGTTGAAGAACTTGAACATAGAAGTTGGTTCCATTGAGTTGAAAATAAAGAAAGAGATCATGAGATGAAATCTCTGCCACTCATCTTGACAATCATTCAGGATAATCATATACGAATAAAACAATCTTATCTTATATAATCATATGTATATGTATATAATACTTATTCACATATGAATAAATGTATATATTATATTCATGTTTCAGCTGAGCAATTACTCATCAATGGAAGGTGTGCTTTACTGCAAGCCTCACTTTGAGCAACTCTTCAAGGAAAGTGGCAATTTCAACAAAAACTTTCAATCACGTACGCCATTTTCTCATCCGTTTGTTAATTACTTACTATTTTATTTTTATTTTCTAATATTAATCTCTGATGGTTACAGCTGCAAAGACAGCTGAGAATTCTCCAATGCTGGTAAATATTTCACCTGTTGTTATACAAATATAATTGGATATTTTATTATTTTAGCAGCATTTTTAATTTAAGTCTATTTATCTATAGACAAAATCACCTAGCAAAGCTGCTGGCATGTTCTCGGGAACCCAAGAAAAATGTGCTACTTGTGGCAAAACCGCTTATCCTCTTGAAAAGGTACGTTTTACCCGATATCATTTTCTCTAATTTTATTTTTAGAGTAAATTACAGAAATGGTCCCTGTGGTTCTACGAATTCCCCGATTGTGCCCCTAAACCTTTTTTTTCGTGATTTTTGTGCCTATGCTCTTCAAATTTCATATTTTTTGTCCATTTTGACCTAAAATGACCAAAGTACCCTTATTTTAATTTATTCGTTAAAAAGTTATGAAATTTTGCAAGGCTATTTTGATCTTTCTAGATCAAAATGGACAAAAAATATGAATTTTGAACACCATAGGGACAAAAATCATGAAAAAAAAAGTTTAGGGGCACAATCAGAGAATTTGTAAAACCACAGGGACCATCTTTGTAATTTACTCTTATATTTATACAACTTGATTGAATTCAGGTAACGGTTGAGAATCAAGCATACCACAAATCATGTTTCAAGTGCTCTCATGGAGGCTGTTCTTTATCTCCATCAAACTATGCAGCTTTAGAAGGAATCTTGTACTGCAAGCATCATTTCTCACAGTTATTTAAGGAAAAAGGCAGTTATAATCATCTCATCAAATCAGCATCCATCAAACGCAGTGCAGCAACAACTGCAGCAGCAGCAACAACTGCAGCAGCAGCAACAGCTTCTATTCCAGAATGAAAAACAGTTGCTTGATCAACAAGCAATCGTCTTATGAACAACAAGGTTTTTTGGTTTGTTTTGTTTTGTTTTATTTTGGTTGCGTTTGTTTTAATTTTGGTTATTGTTGATGATTTTATGGACGGATTAAGCTTTCAGACTTGACAACTTTCTTTTGTTTTTGATTGATGAAAACGTATTTCTAAATTCTATTTTTCTTGAAATTTAGTTATATTCTGTTAAATGAATTGATATTAAAATAATGTAATGCACTTTTGTGGGATTAATTACAATTTCATAACTACGAAAAAAAATCCTGAAAAATAAAATAAAATAAAAAAGTTTGTCTCATTTGGCAGTACGTTTCTTAACTTCACCATAAAGAATAACACCAATAACTGTAAGTGTGTAGCCAGCCATGCCAGTAACAGAAACTGGATTTCTAAATATAAATATCGACACAACAACTGCTACTGCACCTTTTGCATTTCCAAGAACCTGAAACATGAAACCAATTCTAATTTTATGAAATATAATTGGAAAAGAGAGAAAACGGTTGGTTTACTTGGAGCGTAAGAGCACTGGTATGTTTGGTGACCAAAAAGTTGGTCAAATTGACAAAAAACGCAAGTGAAGAATTAAAAATTAAGAGCCAAACGATCCGGAAATCTTGTCTAGCGAGTGCTACTGTTATTCCAACAATGTTTTCTTCCATGTAAATTGTTGCAGGAAGCAGAAATAGTACAGCAATTGGGGCCATGTACAGAAGGAGATTCATGGAGTTGAGCTTCTCACTTGAGAAAATTAATCAGTAATTAGTTGTTAGTAATACGTTTAACACAAATTAATACAAATTAACGGATGTTGTAATGAAGGTTTGTTTAATTACCCTTCGGATGAAAGCAGGATTCCTTGCACCACTGTTTTGAGTGCTCTAGCAGCAGTTGCACCAACACACATTATGAATCCAAATAGGTTAAAACTTGGCTCGCCCTAACAATTCAAATTAGCAACAAAATAAAGTCAAAATCGGAACAAAATTGCCTGAAATAAACGACTCCTAGATGGATTAATTAAACCTCTGTTAGGTACGATTTGGTTAGATTCATGAACAATTTGGCCAATTCATTGAAGGATTATAAAATTGCGTACCCCGCTAGCGATTACAACACCTGTAACAACAGGAATGAGGGTGATATAAGTAAGGCAAGCTTCCTTCTTCAAAGTCATGAGATACGCAAAAACCGCTGTGAAAAACGGCGTCGTAGCACCAATTGCTTGATTAAACGAAACAGGCAAAAACCTAAGCGATATATTACCACTCACGACGGATGCACAAAAAATTAAACTCAGAGCGGATATTTTAATCAATTGAACACAAGATCTGATTGTTTGCAAAGGCACCATTTTCATCCATGCAATCGCGATGTAGCTAAGCAACGCACATGACGACATGTGACACATTGTGAGAAAAATCGGGTATTTGAATCCGTAATTGCTTAGCAAGTATTTGTTGAGCAATAAAACGCCGATGTTTGATGAGTACCATGATGAAACGAGCCCGAAGGTGAAGCATTTGCTTGATGGAGGGCTCTTTATTGTCGACATTTTTTTGAAATTAAATGTTTTTTTGCTTGTTTTATGAAGAAATTGATCGCTGTCCCTCGTTGTGTATGATTAGGGCAATGAGAAATCATCAGGAAACAAAGTGAAATTGTGAGAGATCGTTGAGAGGAGGACGAAGAGGGTGGTGGGTAGCGTTTTGAGGATGGCAGATAATGATTCTGCATGATTTTGTGCGTGACTGAATGTTTGTGTGGAAAAAGAAAATAACACTTTTTAATTTTTATTTTGTACTAATTTTTTTAAACAATTTCTTCTTTTAGCATAATTGCAAAATTGTTATAAATCTTAGTATGTTTATTTTTATTAATTTGGTCTGTAAAATTTATCATAAATTACTGAAAATGGTTCTAAAAAGGTCTGAAAAGGTAAAACTAGGGTGTTAACCAGCCAAATATAACTAACAACCTGAGTTCAAGTTATTTAACTCAAGCTCGGGTATGATAATATACGAGTGCGAGTCGAGTTTGAACACTCTATTAGTTTCACAGTCGAGCTTAAAAAAAAAATAATCGGCTCAACTCGCTCGACACTCGTCTAACTATTCGAATCGAAAGAGCTGATCGAATTTAGCGAGTCAAACAAGCAACCTAGTTTATACTTCAATAAGGTTTTTTTTATTCTAAAACTTCAAAATATATGTTATTAATAGGATTTGAACCTATACAAATCGAGTTTAAGTTCATAAACAAGCTTTAAAGTACATTTCAAAAACTATGGAATTATATATGGGTATCGAGTTCAAACAATCTTCCCCTATATATGCAACTACATATGATTTGGTTTTGACATGTCACCACTATGCAGCTCTATGATTGGTGCTTTATTTCACGTGTAATTCGTTGGTTGGTCAACTGATTCCTCACAAACTCCACAATACGTACGCTCAAATACGCACCAGTTAACATATTCCGGTTTTCACGTGGTGCGAGTTTGACTATACAGCCTGTAATAGCTAACAATTATATACCTCCAAAAATACATAGCATCCGTTGAAGGTAAATGTTTTTGTGCGAGAAGCTTGGGAAACCCTATTTGTGCGAGAAGCTTGGGAAGGGATTATGCGAACAACTTCCTGGTTAAGATTTATCCGAAGAAGGTAATTTTGATCCGATAAGATTTATCCGAAGAAGGTAATTTTGATCGATAAGATTTATCCGAAGAAGGTAATTTTGATCCGAAGAAGTTAAGATTTTTATACATGTGTGATCGGGTTTCGTTTTTTCTCATCAAATTCCGCCAGAGATGTCTAAAATGAGTATATTCAACACCTGATTTCATCTCTTCTACCCAGATAACATTACAATCATTTATATTCCATCTAGGGTAAAATTGATCTGCATTTTTCTTCAATTTATTTAATCGATTAGATTCTAATTGTTAGTGATTTGACATTTACCCCCATCTTAAATTCTATTCAGGTGAAGTGTTTTGGTGCTCCCCTTCAACCTTCTGAAGTAGCAGATGTTAAACGAGTAGAAGACGGGGTCAATCGTTTTGGGATTACTTTAAAAGTTGCATATTAAAAGGTAATCATTTTCTGTTAATTTTTATTCGAATGTATTCGTTCATGTCAACCCCAATAGTGTTTAGACTAGGGGTGAGCAGAAAAAGAGGGTAATCGGAATCGGAACCGGAACCGCTTGGGAACCGGAGGTTCCGGATCCGGAACCTGCTAGGAGGTTCCGGTTCTGGTTCCTAAAATCAGGGAACCAGCCTAAGAGGTTCCGGTTCCGGTTCTCAAAATTAAAGAACCTGGAACCGGCGGATACCCTGTATATATTTATTAAATATATAATATATAATATAAAATACATTAAAATAAATGATTTTACCCAAATATATCAGACTATAGCTGTATTTTTAACAGTCCAAATTATATGGGCTGTTTTATCACTTATTGGGCCAGAAATTGGGGCTCTAAAATTATCCCTATTTACCGATTACATGAGTTAGAAATTAGAATTAGCCACTTAGGGTTTCATTTTATCTCGCCAGTCGCCACTTCTGCTCTCGTACTTACCTCTCCGCCTCTCTCGACCATAGCTGCACAACCGCCGCCATTCTCCAACCTCCGCCTCTCTCGTATGTGATATTTGTAATATTTAGTTAGTAATCCTTAAACCATATTTAAACTCGCTAAATGATATTTGTAATCGTTAGTTTGTGTAATTTATTGTCTTGTTTATTTAGTTAGTAATAGTTAAATGTTTATGAATTTAGAGACAGGGTAACCGGAACCTGCCCTGGAACCGGTGGATATGGTTCCGGTTCCGAAAATTTAGGAACCTGTCTTCCAGGTTCCAAATCCGGTTCCTATATTCCAGGAACCTGCGGTTCCAATTCCGGTTCCGGTTCCGGTCGGAACCGGCGGGTACCCTGTTATGCTCACCCCTAGTTTAGACTACTTTCATATGTGAAACTTGGTGAATTTGGGAATGCATATAAGATGTTCGATGAAATGCCTTTGAGAAACAATGACAACATGTATGATTGTATAATACACGAGTTTAGAATAAATCAGAGTAATAAGCATGTAATGATTGCTTTTGAAATGATGGTAGATTTTCATGTTATTCCAAGTGTACACTCTCTTTGTCATGTAATTAAAGCTTGTACGGATTTGAACAGTTTTGAAAAAGGGCATTTTGTACTTAATTATGTGAAAGTAGTCAAAGGATGCATGCGAAAAAGGGCGCCATTTGGTTATCAGTTGACCTGATGGCTGATGCTCAACAAAATGAGATGATATTCTAATGTTAATATATTTTGAGTTTTATAGAATATATATACGATACTAGCTTCAAAGCCCGCCCGACTGGGCGGGCATGCTTCGGGAAATACATAGAAAAATAATAAAAATATTGATACCGTTGAAATAACATAACAAACTATAATTGAAATGATGACAAACAATTTTTGATACATGAATAAATATTTTACCTCTAAATTATTATCAAGAGTAGTATATTTTGGATTAGTTGCAATCAGGGCCGGTCCAATGAGTTTGTATGCCCTGGGCGAAGTGGACTATTAATGCCCCAAATGAGACATGTTAATGTAAATGTAAAAACAAAAAAGTAAATATTATTAAGTTCAAACCGGTCGATGTCATTATAATCGATGTCATTTTATATGCGAGTAACACATTCGGAAACATGTCCATCCTTTTAGAAAACTCGATACCTAAATAGATGTCCAAAGACTATTTACATCAGTTGCTTCATCCAACCACACATTCTGCAAAATCTGGAACTTCATACACAAATAATTCCCATTGCATCCATCACCATTTGTTAAAGCCAATTCCAGATTCATACAACATAAGAATATAATCCAATCCTAGCTAATACTACTAATCAATAACGTGGAATTGAAACTGACCTGTAACATTTAACAACCATTAAATAATTTAATCATACTTTATTTTATAATCCTCATTCAATCAATGAAATACATTCTACCAATTGTAGTTTGATACTCTATACAGACAAATACTTTCAACTTTTATACAAAATAACCTCTTATTCTAAAACACTAATCACAATTAAAGCCTACATGGATTTTCAACCTAAGATCATATCCAGCACGTAATTCAAATTTGAGATATTGAAAAGTCCAGGCAACCATTTGACTCAATTATTAAAGATAATTACAACAATACAAACAAATTAAACAATTAATTTCTACCTCGAAGAGTATTTAACCAAGAGATTTGATCTGGTGGAAATAGAACATGATTACCGAAGAATTCCTTGAGGAGAATTGCTTGATCATCAGGGGCCAAACACCCACTGATTTCAGCATACAATGTACACCAACATAGCAGATTCAATGGATCACAGTCTCACAGAATTTGCTGCTGGAACATAGAGCTAATAGCTAATGGATAAACAAACAAATTGTAATCTGCATACTATATAAACACAAACATTTAAAAATAAAAAAGAAATTAAATATAAACATAATAGTCATATAGGCACATATATATACCTAAACTGGATTAGATAAACCTCATCATAACCAGCCAAATTAGTCAACTAAATGTAATAAGCAACACCATACCAACACCAAGAGCAGATCTTTGACCACCTAGAGATTTTAGTTATTAAATAATGGTTTTAGGTATTTCTTTTACAAATCTTGCCTTATCATTATAAAAAGGCTATATCAGGTAAACCTTGGAGAACACAAGTACCATGAACAATTACAGTTGGCCTCTTTTTAATATCTGCGAATTCAAATGTTTAGCATATCAGGATGAAAGTCAAGGTACTTAAGATTTCATCGAGCTCAAAATAATTAGCGAACTAATGGACATATGAGAACATAAAGGAAAAGTTACCTCAGTTGGTGTAGAATGATATAAAAGTATTACACTATGCATATGTGATTATATATAAGCAAACTCAGTAAAAAAATTATAAAAGTAGGGTATTACACTGAGTGTGAAGCCACTGGGCAACTCTAATAAAAATCAAATAATGCAAAACATTCATATCATCCATAAGCATTTGCCAAAAAAATTACCAAAATCCAAGTAAAATGAAGAAGGATGCAAACCTAAAAGTCAACGAAGTGGTCATTGTGAGTATTGCAGAAACCTGCCCCGGCTTAATACTTGAGAGAGAATGCCCCGATCTCCAAAATAAAAAAAAAAACTTAGGGTTAGTGTTTTAGTATGAAATTGAAGCAAAAGGAGATAATGATAGTAACCTTCAATTGGGAATAAGCCAAATCGAAATGCATACAGAATTGTTCCTGCAGATCAAGTATAACCATGTTTTAAATAGTTCATAATTTTAAAACATTAAAACTGCATAAAAACCAAGATTAAATAGTTCAGAAAACGTAAATTTCATATACATAATACAAACTGAATTCCATATTAAGTTCAATAACAATATTTATCCGGTCCACTTCAGTCACTAATCGGCCTTTTAACATAAATCTCCACCTATTAAAGCGCAATGACTACAACAGAATCGAAATGTAGGAAGAATGTTAGCCAATTTAGAAGAAGCGCCTAAAGTTGCATAATCCATTCAAATACGTATTGAAATATCATTGTGGATCAAATGAATCATGTAAATATGAACTTACACAGAAATTTGAATCACAAGATAGATGGTTTGACATTAATTAGGGAAGTCGATAGAGCTTAGAATTAGAAACCTAAATGGGATTAAAGGGTTTAAAATTAGACTTCTATGGAGATGTTAAATAACAAAATAGAAAGAAAGTACCTGAATTCGCCCTCATCGTTAGAAAAACACATTAAATTTTAAATAAACATCAATTTAGCTATCCGTTCGTTTATATAATTATATCACTTTTAATTGAAAATTACATAAAACAAAAAGAGAATTATAAATCTGTTTTGATTATGTAAGAAAAAAACAAAAAGAGAATTATAAATCTGTTTTGATTATATATGAAAAACCTGATAAATCTTGAAGAATTTCATCATCCACCATGAGTATAGGTACATAAAATCAGTCATATAAGGATATTTCAAACATGAAAATTCACTGTTTCCCCATGTCTCCATGCAGAATGTGATTATACTGAATATCTATTTATATCATCATGCATCACAAAAATGACATGATTAAATTTTTAATCTATATATAAGCACATCACTTGTTAAAATTGGTGGGAAATGGTGATAAACACATACCAATCCAAGGCATTTCATAAGCAGACAAAGATACCAAGGTATTACATCAAACACCATACCAATCGCAAATCTGACATAGGACCATTCACAAAATCGAAAGGGATTACCTGAATTAGGGTTGTCATCAAAGGGTATCTTTCGGATGAAGTAGCATAAACCAGAAATTTCTAGGAAAATTTCTGAAGATGAAACAAATACAGGTCATTCAGCGACGATTGTCAACCCTAAATCTTTCGGGTGTGTCAATTACAGCAGATGGATCGGCAAAATGATGTTGAAGATGAAGAATAAACGGGTCATGTAGTGATGGGGAATGCTGGGGGATGATTTCTTGTAGGAATCGCCGTTTGGAATGCGATGGGGAATAATTGATCGGCAAATGATCTGGGGGTATTTTTTGACGTGATCTCCGATTGTTACCATAATTGCAGGAGTGAAGTCTTACAAAACCAAACGGATTTGTTCATGAGAAGCCAAATTAGGCCTCATATATAGGGGAAGATATTCTTTTTGGTGACATTACATTTACTATGCAAGCCCAACAAATATCAAATCTTGATTTCATGTGCAAGGACAAATTCTTAATTCTACGTACAATTGTTCCATCAAATTCATTGTTTTTTATTTTGGTTTGCTAAAGAGGATGGTCCATTGTTTTTTTGAAATTTCATGTTGACTTAAAAGTCAAATTATACCACCAATATTATTTATTTTCACAATAAATTAGTGAATGCAGAGTCGAACAAAGTTGCTGCTGAAGATACGTTTCTGACCAACAACACGCAGAGTCAAAATGACGTGCATCTCCTTCATACAAAGATATACGTTCATTAATGAGGTCAAATATATTACTTTTCAGCCTTGGAACCAATAAAAATTATTTATATATATATTTTTCAAAGATTCTATGTAAATAGCACCATATATACAAAATGTTCATATAAACTTCTTAATAAGATCCATATCAATCTTAAAATTCAGAAATTAGACTGTTTGAGTAAAAAAATAGTGTGCATTTATATTTCTTGCACAATAAATATAATAAATGAAATATCTTCTAACAAGTGAAGACCAAAGAATGCTTGATAAATTATGATGCATTAACCAATATACAGTTACCATGGTGAATGTGATGAATACCTCGGATGCACGGATACACCTAAAAGGAAGCCGCTCCCGTATCGGATACATGGGGATACAGATACGCCAAGGATACGGCTGGATACGTATCGGCGATGGAGGAAACGTATCGAGGGGAGGTATCCGGGGAGTATCCCGCGCGTTTCCGTTGAGTTTCCAAATCGTACCTGTTCTATTTTGGGCGGATGGGCTTTTTGAGTCTAAAAAAATCTAATGGGATAAAGTAAACTTATAATAATCCCTAGAAACACACGTCTGTTCCCCATAGGCCTACAAAATACTGCATCCGTTGAAGGTAAATGTCTCTTTGCTTTTTACTGTTTTTATTAAATTATGTATATTAAACAAATACTGCATCAAAGAACTGCATCAGTTAAAGTTAAATGTCTCTTTACGTACAACTAAATTTACTAAAAACTACTGTTTTTATTAAACTTTTCATAAAAGAATGTGACAGCAATACCAGTCATGCAGTTCGGTTTACAGATTCCTCATAATTAAAACGGCATTGGATTATTCTATTTCAGTTTATTATATATACCAAACAGAATTGTTTTAAAAAACAAATGATTTGAACAATAACCTGTTCTTAATATAAACTGTTTAACCTTGCAGGAAAAGTCTTTACAACTCAAAAAACAAAGCTTCAATTTTTAGGTATTTTTAAAAATCCTAAATTAAAACTTCATTAACATATTATATTTTTAAACATTTATTTTGATGTAAAGAAACAGTATTAAAAAACCAAAAAAAATATTTAAAAATTAAATTTATAAACTGGACGATCAAAACCATTAAGACATGCTTCAAAGTAAAACATATATTAAAAATTAAATATATGGTTTTTGAAGCATATATGTTTTGAAGCATACTGTTATTAAATTTATTTTGACAACATATAGTTAAAACTGTTTTACTGCATATATGCAAAATGGTTGACTTTTAAAGTCAAACTGTCCAAGCTTTTCAATAATTTTATTAAATATTAATTTACCACCCCTGAATAGGAATGGCAAAGATTCCAAACATTGAGAAATGCTTGGATGTAGAAGCTAAAGAGGGTACTGGTGAGGCATTGCTAACTGGTTTTGAAGTATCCTAAGGCGTTTATTTTAGAGCTCAGATTGAGGACAGTGATTCAATATGCTTATGGTGAGTAGCAAATGTAACGCTTGAGTACTGTTGTGAAGGGGTACACATATTGTTCTTTTTAATAAAATAAAATTGAAAGTATAATTTAGAAAGGGTAAAGAGATTTGAATTAATCTTTGTTAATGCAGGCATGCCACTTCTCTTTTGCACAAGAATTTGGAAAATGCAAAAGCCAATTTACAAGTTTTAGTTGCTGTGTTATTATTCTTACTGATCAAGTCAATATTTGTAAATATTATGTTTATCATTCTACAAAATTCTGTCTAATCAGTCACTAAAAGATAGACCATTTGTCCTCCTATCTTCATACCTCCCATATGCAATATTAGTGGCATGAAGGGGTCTGGTTCAATCACATAATCTGTAAGTGACTACAAAATCAGGAATTTCAACCAATCTTTTTTTCATGTCATTCCATAAGTACTGCAGTCGAACACACACATAACGTTTGGAAAAAATAATGTTACCTACACTATGATTTATGAATATTATTTCTATATTGTCAATTCAACTATCTTTTATTTCTTCATAAATCATAATATTGACAAATTTTATTGATAAAGAGATGCAAAAATTACAAATCTTTAGTAGCTTACAGTGATTTTACCCGTTTCACCCAATAGAGAAAAGACAACCCGAGACGTTCTTAAGTATTCGGGTCGAAATTGAAAAGAAGCAAGCCGAGGTATTTTGATTATTATGTGCAAAAACGTGATGCGTGGCAAGTTAAAAAATTGGTATTCTGAGTATGTTTGATTATGACATTTTTCTATTAATACTTGGATCAGTTCATATATGCCAATCGAATTAGTAGACCTATTGATCTATTGAATTGATCTATTAACCAACCTTAATGACTCGTGAATTATCCAACCTCTATCTAAGATATTTCTCACATGGTCAACTATGTGTCGATGTCTCAAGAGTTAAAAGCAAGAAAGGATTTAAGGTTATTTGTTGCGACAACAAAATGACAATTATACTAATTCAATTACAAATATTGTTTACAAAGAAGTTTTATTTCGTCTCTAAATTACCCATAACATTTATTCATGTATCAAAATTTTACCAACTAATCATTACAATCATGATTGTTATGTTATTTCAGCCATTATGAATATTTTGTTATTTTCCTTTATATCTTTTGAAGCATGTTCACCCAGTCGGGCGGGCTATGAAGCTAGTATACAAATATTCAACCTCGAGCTCACTTAAAAAAAACTTATTCCGGCTCAAGTTAAGCTCGATCTGAGTAATTATTAAACGAATCGAATCTAAATTATCAACTCGATTCATATCGTTATCACCCTGGTAAAACTAACAAAACACGACAATTAATAATAATTTTGATTCATTTAATACTAAGCATATAGATGGAACTCAAACTAAGATGAGCTTCTAGAGCACATTCTTGCAAAACTCATTATATTGAAGTTTCTAACTAAGCATATAGATGGAACTCAAATTATTCTGTTTGTAGTATGATAATTAAACTAAAAAAATTAAATAAATAAACTTCATTAGAAAAAATGGTCTTGATTTTTTCAAAAAAGGTACAAGAAATAGTAATGATCTAGCAATGTTCCATGCAACAAATAATAATCTTCCATAACATATAGTCAAAACAACTACTGTAAGAAATACTAGATGACCAGCAGCAACATTCTCCATAATTTTCTTCAACAAAACCGCAAAGAAAGATTATAACAGATTATAATAAGTTAGTTATTTTAGCAATAACATCACAGAAATTAATTGTCAGTAATTTCTTCAGAAATTAAGTTAAGATTATCATGCAACACATTTAGTAAAATCCATTTCATTCACAGAAGTAAAACAAAATGAGCACAGTAGATAAAATAATACCTTAAATGTTACTCGGGTACATGAACACTCTAACCCTAGATCCCTGCAAAACAAAAGCAACACAATTTTAACACAAAATTCAAACTAGAGAGCTAAAAAATGCTGCTAAAAATCATTGTTAAATGTATATTACCATGGATTTGGGGGGAAGATTGGAGGTGAACTTAGCACGCACAATACCAGTGTTACCATGAGACCTAGAAACTTTTCCCCAAATGCATCGATAATGTGATCCATTTTTCTTCACCTTAGCTTTGTAGATGTATGCCAAACGTTTCCCTTGGTACCATGTTACCTCTTCCTTCGTGTTCACTCCTTCAATTTGAACCAATGATGTATTTGGATACTGGTTCGATTTCGACCTAAAAATCAACAAATTTATGATTTCAATTTCAGTAACGGTAAGCAATGACTGCAATTTATGGAAGCTAAATCAATCATGAACTTCAATTTACCTCTTGTAGCCGAGAATTGTTCCTCTGGTGTAGAGTCTGTAATTGAAAATGAAATCACACAAAAATAATGAGTTACGAATTGATTTTGAATACGATTACAATATTAGGGTTTGTTGAGAAGCTTTATACCTGACTCGTTCTCCTTGACGTCCCTTCACCATTTTGCTTGATCTGATACTCTGATACCTACCGACTGCCTGCGCTGATGAACAAACAATAAACCCTAGATGTGATACATGACAATAATTATTTATAGGTGTCGATTATTTTGGATCAAATGTTTGGGTTGGGCCTTGTGAATTATTGTTTCTTAAATATTTAGCCCAGCTCATTCATTTTTTTAATTGTTGTGTAATTTATATACTACCTCCTTATCAAAATAAGTGATATACTTTAAGATTCATGGTTTTTTAGACAAAAAATTAAAATGTGAGTTAAGATGGATTAAAGTGGATAGTTAGTTGAGAGTGAGACCCACTCCTTTTGAAAAAAAATGATATTAATGATGTTTAAAAGTAAAAAGTAAGGGTAAAAATGTAATTTTACTTTATTAAAGTAGATAGTTAGTGGAGTGTGAGTCCCATTTATTTACCAAATAAGGTAACTTTTAGAAGTATATCACTTATTTTATTCCACCCTTAAATGGAAAGTGTATCACTTATTTTAATACAGAGGTAGTATTTGATTGAGTTTAAATACCAATGATGTTATGTAAGGGCGTACGAAGTAATTTTCTAAATCTCATGAGTTTGAAGCTTGCTATAGATAAATATTTACGAAGTAATTTTCTAAATGTCATGAGTTTGAAGCTTGCTATAGGTAAACATTTACGGAATAATTAAGGTTCAGATATACTTATCACAGCAATTAAACTACATACATCACGAATAAAACTTAATTATCTTGAGAACCCGTTATATGGGAATACTTTATAAAATCATTCATAAATGATCTCGATTTTAAGAACTTGGCTTTATGAAATAAATAGATTATTATTTCATTCTATCCTTGCAAAAACCATGAAAAGAAAATGGCACTTGTATAAAAGAGCTGGATGCATTTCACCAAAATTCATACATTGGGGACTAAATTGCAATTTAACATAAAGTATTGCCCCAAAAAGCACATTAAGGGGCAGTTTGTTTTTTTTACGCATTAGGTTCTGTCTAGTTAAAGTGTCTGTTTAGATACATTATGTTTGTCTAGATACATTAGTGATCTTGTTTGTTTTTCATGCTGAATTAATAGTCTTAATAAAAAATTTGACAATTTTTTTATTTTAAATATCTTGTTAATGTAAACAAAACATATTTAAGTGATATATAAATTTAAATAAAAGTTTTTAATAATAAAAATATATTAATATATAAGTAATAAAGTATTAAGTTTAAATAAAAAAATTATTTTTTAAAAAACAATATTATAAATTACATATTTTTTTAACCAAACCATAGAAGGCTTAAAATTGTAATTCTCGTATATATACATTCATGATTCAAACATTACTGTGCATTTGGATTTTATCTTTTTGCAAAATTAGTTTGATGATATATAATAAAACAAAGAAACCAGTACATATTCAATTAGTTTGTCATAGTGGTTTGAACCGAATTTGTAAGGTGCTAGCTTTTATTCAACATTGACCTTGCTTCTATCCTTGCTTAAGTTTAAATAAACTTATTTAAACTTATTTTATTTAATTCTCTTCATTTTTGTTTATTATCATTTAATTTTTATTTTATTCATTTCAAAGATATCTTCAAGGCTATGTTTAGAAAAACTTCTTTAAAATGTTTAAGTTTAAATAAACTTAGAATTCTTAAACACGCCCGTAAGTGTCTCGATTCCCAAAACATTTTTTTTTTCAATTTGCATACAACACTTCAAACCACATACTTAATAGTTAATACATCTTAGTTTTGACGAATGTAAAAATCTAAGGCTTCTAGCCTAGTGGTATCCAAGGAGAATTTAAGGTGTTGCCCATGACCTATTGGTCATGGGTTCAAGTCCCGTCGTGGACAAAAAGGTGGAAGGTTCGAGGGAAGGCATACCGCCCATTGTGGATGTCACTGTCTAGGCTCGAACCACTAACTTACTAACTTGCCGTTCAAAAAAAAAAAGAGTGAAGTTAACTTATTTTCTGTGGAATCTGATTTTTATAAAATAATTTTTATTCATGTAGAATTATTTATTAAATTACAACTATGCCCTTTATTGAAGTGGTGAAATTAAAATGTGGTATAAGGGAAAGGAAAAACATTTGAAAAGAAAATATTATTGAGCTAAAAAATTAAAATTACTAAGTTTTAGTAAACTTAAATAATAAGTAATATGAGGTTAAACAAACATTTTTTGAGTTAAGTTCTATAATAGCATTCCAATAATTATTAAATAAATTTATGTTATTAAGTATTTTTGGTATTGTAACATCAAAAACCACATAACATACAACAAGAGTCTGTAACAAATTAGCACGATTCATTATACAAATAAAATAATATCTTTAACAATTCAAGATATGCTACATATGATTTTAGTTTGACACCTCACCCGTTTCAAGCTCTTTGATTGGCTAATAATGCCACGTGTAATTCACTGTTGGCCAACGATTTCCTCTCCCATTTTTCTCCCTCTCCATTCTCCACCCTCCTTCCCCCAATTTAAACCCTAAGTTTAGAAACCCTAATTTTTCATTCAATCTCTCTCCCTCTACTCCGTCTCTCTCCTGCAAACACCGATTCATACTCACATCTCCCACAGACAAATGGCCACACAAAGCCTCATCAGATCCTCATCAGAAAAAGACAACAACGGAATTAAGGGATTGCGTTCTTCAGCCCTGTAATTATGGGATTATGCCTGTACTTCTAACTGCTCGCCCAAATGTAAGTGTTTAATTTTGTTTTCTTTCATGTCACTACTTGATCTACACGTCTGTTAAACCTTTTTTCTTGTGGTTTGAAGCTCAATTTCGAGTTTCTATGTTTATTAGGTTATTTGATTGAAATTTTCGAGTTTACTATTATTATTAGGTTACAGTTTGATTTAATCCGTTTAGGTCTCAATTTGACGATTTAATTATTTGATTGTTTGAAGTTTTCTGCTGAAGTTGTCCGTTTCCTCCAGGTTCATGAACACTCAATACAACATCAGGTTATAAATTGAGATTTTACAAATTTCAGATTCACTAGGACTGTAAATTTGTAATCAAATGTGACTTTAATAATATATGCTTTTTATAAGAGAATTAATGTCTTAATATCCGTTTATTAAATGGGTTATTTGATGGTTTTACGAAGATCAATGAAAAATTGATTGTTTTTGTTACTTTAGCCCTTAGATTTTATCGAATTATGATATTGTAAGAAGGGAGAAATCATGATTTGAGAGGCTTTAGATCTTTGATGTCAGCCAAGCCTATTTAAAACCCTAAAACCCAATAAAGCAGTTATTTTAACTAATTTGAAGTATTAATCGGGCGGGAAAAATTTGTGTTTTTCATTCGTTCCTGCTTAGAGAGGAAAAACAAATTGGAGAACGATGGAGGGCAGTGAGAGTGAAGCGATTTTTGATTCCTTAAGTGTGTATGAACATAAGTAGGCATAAAAGGTAGGAATCAATACCATTACATTATGCCACGTTGAAACAAGTTTTATCTTGCAGCCTTCAGTGGACACATGAAATGGTCAAGTTCAACCTAGCAATAGGGCTGCAAGCCCTTTAATTCCTGATTACATGGATCCAACACTTGGTTATTATTCAAATGGTTATCCCTATTACTATGGAGGTAATTCTGTATCTTTATTTACTGTTGTTTTAATAACAATTAAATAAAGAATTCTGGACATTTTTAGTAGGTGCAGCTTCTAATTTTTTTTTTTTGTTTATGTTTTAGGTTATGATGGAACTACCATTGACTGGGAAGACTATTCTAGATATATGAACTCTGAAGGAGTTGATTTGGCTAATGTATGAATATATTATTAGGTCCATGTCAACAACCTCATCGTCCAGAGCATCTTCAATAGCCAGATTCGTAACATATATGTTAATTGATTATTAGGTCCAATTCTGTTTAGTTAAATTGTGGACTAAATCTATAAAATTCTTATTCACATTTTTCTTCTTTTCCTTATAATTTGCAGAAATTCAAAGTGGTCTATCCAGCAATTCTGTTAATGGTTGCTGTAAAACGACTTTCTCAAATCATGTGATACCATTTTATAACATTGAATTGTTTGACTTATATAATGGCTACAAATGCAGTCATTGGACTAAGAGCTGGAAAAAGGTTATTCTGTTTGTCATCTTATTACTCTGAACTCAGTGAAAAACTATCCTGCAGTAGCAACCTAGGGTTCATATTTGTCCCAAATACAAATTCAATTACTTCAAAAAAGTCAGCTAACTATACACACAACCTGCAAAACAGTCGAGATAAACATCCCACTAGATTAACTCCCAAAGAAAAAATCAGCAAAAAATTACATATTACTGGTTCAGGAATATCTGCTCGAAGACGAAGAATAGATGCTCAAAATAAAACTGCAACTAGAAACTGTTCTGTAATTCAAAATGGTGGAAATAAGCAGTTGAGATCCATAATCAGTCCAGAATTACTTCAAAATTGTCAAAAAGGCTATCTTAAAGGTGTGAAAAATGAAGCATTACTTACTCATTCAGAGGTGGTTGCTTTATCAGACAAGATCAAAATCGGTCCACATTTAGAAGAAGAAAAGTCAAGGTAATGGTCAAATAGTTGACTTTTTATTCCAAAAATTATGACACTCATTAATGCCATTAATCCAATTCAACACAATTCATTGCAAAGAAATAAAACCACTAATTCAAATATAATTTTAATGACAAACAATAAAAATAAAAATATTATTATTAATATTATTATTTAAATACTTCCACTAAATCAAGTGCCCAAAACCGAGTGGCAAAAAACGAACCCCCCATGAAACCCGGGAGACGAGTGTGGATAGGTTCGAGTTTTCACTAGTTCATTTGTTTGATTTCTTTGATCCGTACACCCCACTTTGAGAGTCGATATCTCATTCACCACAACTACATTTTGATCAGAATACACTATGATTTCATAATACTGAGCTAGGTGCTCCAGACAGCCATCAACTCCTGGCCTTTTAAATGTTCTCTAACCCCGATCACGCTTTAATAAAATGATTAAAAAAAAGGTAGATATTAACAAACACATGTTGTGAAATAAGATTAAATTGTAAATTGAATGCGAAATATGTTATATATATAATAATATATACCTTCCAATCAGAATATAGTATAGTTTCATTAAGGTCAAAAACCAATGTAAACACGTCAACACGTGCTGCTCTTGTGGATGTAGATCTGGAAGAAGTGCCTCTGATGAGGGTTCAGTAAAACCCTGCATAAAACCAAATTTTAGAATATCAAAACAAAACAAAATACAAAGACATTGTTTTCAATCCAAATGTATAAAAGATGAGTTAAAATAATGTATATGTACCCGAACATGTTCTTTTGTAGCTGCATGTAGATCCAAATAAAGCTCGACTAATTTGGTAGGAACTGAAATATTCAGTGTGTGCATAAACAAAATATAATTAGTAGATGAGCTAAATGATTACCAAAAAAGAAAAACTATTATTAAAAAAGAAAAATCAAATATGAACCTGTCATTATAGCTGATTTTAGCATATCTTGAAATTTTTGCATTTATTATAAGTCAACAAACAGTCATACCATTAAACATATAAATATAGGGGAAATATTGAGTTATATTTAAAAGCTGTTAACACCGTCCCAAATTATTCGGTTTTTCATTAATTTATTGGCCAATATAATACGGAAACTATATCATTCGCGATTTTGTTAATAATATTTAAAATCAAACATACCATATCTAATATAATCCGAACCAAATCTGCTCCCCAAATTCAAGATCCCAACCAAATCTGCTCCCCAAATTCGGAGTTAGAATTTCAAAAGGATACCCACCCCTATATAATCCGAACTACCAACACATGAATCATCAAGCTAAAAACCCTGCAAAAAGCCAACTGCAATTACTTGAATGTACATGCTATGGTTTTTTGATTTTTTTTATTTATTGTTTAATCTTTTATCGTTCATACCTCATATGTCTTCCTGCTTTGTTTTTATTCAGCAATAACACTTTGTAGTCTCAAGCTGTCAAACTAAAAATTGTTATGAATAAAAAAAATTGTTAACAGTATATTTACCACACCTTGACTTTGAATAGTCAAACATTATAGCCAAAATCAGTTTATAACTAATTATCTATAAACGTAATCAACAGTGGCAGAATAATCTATATACTGTCTTCGTTATGATTATTTATTGTTGTTTATTGTTTATTTCAGCAGTTGCAGAATAATCCATTGCTTAAAAGTCTGCCATCATCCTCAATTGCAAGGTAATTCCGAAAACCTTATTATGACTTTTTTTATTTAACCTAAATAATTATTGACTTTTAAATGTCAAACTGTTTTCAATTGTTTAATTATATTACGGCAGTTGTAATGATCTAAATAGTCTAACATTTGTTCCAATAACCAAAATCATTATATAAATAATTACTATGGTAACAGTATCACAGTTTTACTGATGAATATAACAAACTGATGAATATTTTTATTCATAACAATTGAAAAACTATCACAGTTTTACTTTTTAAAGTCAAACTGTTTCGGTAAAAGTTAACGGTATAAACACAAATTGATGAACTTTTTAAAGTAAAAATATTCATCAGTTTGTTATATTACATCAGTTTGACTTTTAAATAGTCAAACATTATACCCTAAATCAGTAAATAAATAATCTTTTAAATACATTATCCTTTTTATTTAACCTAAATAATTATTTACTTTTTTAAATGTCAAACTGTTTTCAAGAGTTTAATTATATTAGTTAATGGTGATTTAATGGAAATTGTTATGAATAAAAAAAAATTGTAAACAGTATATTTTAAACACTGTATTTAGATTTTTTTAAACTCAATTATAAACAGTATATTTACCACAGTTTGACTTTGAATAGTCAAACATTATAGCCAAAATCAGTAAATAAATAATCTTTTTTTTACATTATCCTTTTTATTTAACCTAAATAATTATTGACTTTTTTAAATGTCAAACTATTTTCAAGAGTTTAATTATATTAGTTAATGGTGATTTACATCAGTTTGACTTTTAAATAGTCAAACATTATACCCTGGTGATTTAATGGAAATTGTTATGAATAAAAAAAAAATTGTACACAATATATTTTAAACACTGTATTTAGATTATTTTAAACTCAATTATAAACAGTATATTTACCACAGTTTGACTTTAAATAGTCAAACATTATAGCCAAAATCAGTTTATAAATAATTATATATAAACAATATCAGCAGTGGTAGAATAATTATTGACTTTTTTAAATGTCAAACATATTTCATTATATAATAAATAATGTTTAATATACAATGTCATTTTTATTTAACCTAAATAATTATTCACTATTTTTAATTAATTGAAAAACTATCACAGTTTTACTTTTTAAAGTCAAACTGTTGATGTGTGTATTCACTTATTTCTGAACTTTTTGTTTATAATATCTATATGATGTATTCAGCTATTAAAAATTGACATGTAGAAAATAGTGATTACTGCTTTAGGTAGAGCAGTCAGTGTAGAAATACTAATTGATTTTCTGAACGTCTATACTGCTGGAACATTTAGTAGTTAATCTTCATCTACGATTTGATGGATTAGGAATTTTTTATTTAGTTGCTTATTATTTGTTTGGAGTAAATTAATTAGAATACTGAATACATGCTTAGTTCTGCTTGATAATTTCAAATTTTTTGAAGTCAAACTATCACCGTTTTTAAAGAATGGCTTCATGCCTCTAAAATAACCTAAATCATTATATAAATAATTATTTATATACAGTACCATTTTTATTTAACCTAAATAATTATTGACTATTTATAAATGGATTGTAGGGCACGACATTTTGAATATTTAAAAGTCAACTTGGTTGTGCATTATTCTAAATCAGTAAATAAATAGGCAAACATTATAACATAGATCAGTAAATAACCGTAATTATTATTTTACTATTTTTACGGTATTTTCTAACTAACCCCAACTTACTTTGATTCAGCAGTATGAATACCAACACCAACAAAGGAAAAGCGAAGTTGAACTACCAGAAAACACCAAATTCCTCCGGCGGCAATATGAGGCGTTTGGCAAGTTCCGGTATAGCAATAGGGTCCCGAAGATTCCGTCCCACTGAAAATTCAACACAAAGTCCTGTTAACATGGAAACAACATAAGGTAAAGAAATTACATACATACATTGTTTAATTTTTGAGAATATAATATTATTAACTTATGTATTTTTAATTCAGAAACCTTCAAACAGAAAACCCTTACACCGATAGGTAAAATAGATGCTGGTTTACATAACATATCTGTTCGGGGGAGATGTCTTTCGATCTGGCATTCCCACCGTAAGAACGAACCGCATAACCCATATTCGTTAGACTTGGTTCTGCACGATGATCAGGTATTTGCTGTCAGTACATCACATAATTTTTTGTCCAATTGATTTAGTTAAAACATATTCAATAATTTTGTTATTTAACAGAATGACCGAATCCAAATATGGATTAAAAAAGAGTTCATGCATAAGTTCGAGCCGCTTTTCGAGGAAGGAAAGTGTTATGAGATTTCAAACTTCGAAATTTATCAGAATACTGGAGTATACCCTTTATTGCCACATAAGTATAAACTTGCATTTGGATTCAACATGACTGTTAAATCAATTGATCAGATTGATGACAATTTCTATAGCTTACTGCTAGAACCTTATACTGAGATTAAGTCGGCAGATCGTACTTATGCTGAAAAAGACTCTGTTGGTACGTACTATTTATATTTTAAAATTTACTAATATATTATCGCATGGATTTATTTAATTTATGGATACTGATTTTTTGAAATTTGTGAATGTTTTAGATGTTATTGGCTCTGTTGTGGGGATTATGGAGATTGTAAAGGTGGCCACGCAAAGTGGTATGAAATTTCGACGTACTGTTGTGGTCGAGGACGACATGTACGTACTTCTTATATACATTTATATACAATAAGAATTATATAGGAATTTTATAAATAAGTAACCTAATGACATTAAAAAACAGGGGAGAACAACTTGATTTAACTTTTTGGGAGGAGTGGGCCTCCATGTGGAATGATTATGCAACTGATCCAGAAAAATTTGGACATTTTGTCGTGTTACTACAGCTTGGGAAGGTTAAGTACTTTAAAGGTATGCTTTAAATCCCTAATATATATCAATTTGTATTTTGTTAATTTATTTTGTTACACACACAATGCAGAGGCACCGACGGTCCATAATGCTTTGTTCGGAACAAAGATAATTATTGATCAGAATCACCCCGTTATAATTGCATTTAAAACAGAGTGAGTAACATTTGGTAATTTCAAAATAAATGCGTCGCTGTTTAATAATTACACTAACATTTGTCCTTGGTTACTTATTCAATTTCAGGGCCGAAAAACAAGATGGTTATGATCCAAATCAATTCAAAATTGAGTTCTTCACACCTGATGCTAAAGTGATAACCGTATCCGATTTCTTTAATGGTTCAGTTAAAAGCATGGTTGCTCATATTCATCAAGTTCAATAGGTATGTAAACTATAGTCCAGTAAGTAATACAATAATACATCTACACACTTATGATTTTATTAAATTTAAGCTGACGTTAAATTATGCTATACAGGATTCCCACTGCATCGTCTTGGCAACCATTCATTGTGTACACGAACAAATGGGATGGGCTTATATAGCATGCAAGGAGTGCAGCAAAAAAGTCAAAGTAAAATCATCAAACAATCGCCATACTACTTACGAATGCGACGACTGTGGGGCAAAGGGCACCGTTTCAAAGTAAGATTTCCTTTCACTGGCAAATATTTGAATCCCGTTTTAAGGATAACACGTTTTTACCCCACTTGTGTTGGAAGTTTATAATTATTTTTTGGAAACAGGTTTAGAGTGGTTGTAACAATCATCGATGAGACTGGTACGACACAAGTTGTGTTTTTCAACAGCTCTGTTCACAAGTTGACCGGCCTTACTGTCTGGGACTTAATTGACAAGTACGGAAAGGATCCTTCCAAGTACTACCCGATGAGTTGAATATGATACTCGGTAAAAAATTATTGTTCAAGTTGTGGTATTTTAAAGAAAACCATGGCAAGAATAACCACACCTACCGATGTGATGGTATGTCTGATGATCCTAAACTTATCAAACATTTCAAACAAGATTTTATTGAAGACCGTGTAGTTGCTGATGTTGTGGATGAGGTAAACTTATGCTACTATATATTTTAAGCAAAAACAATAATATATTCCAATTTGAATTATTTTATTAATTAATTGAGTATCCTTTTTCAGCCGGAGGATGAGCCGTTGGAGGATTTCAACACGCCTTCAAACTTGATAAAGAAGGTGTAACGACCCGAAATTTGTAAGTAAATAAATATGTAAAAATATGATAATTATGGATAAATCATAGAAAACGCGTGGAAATTGGTTTCGTGTCGTTTGGACACCGTACGGGAAAGTTATGGGCGAAAACGGGTCAAGACACTTAATAAAAAGTGCAGCCTTGCTGCCTTAAGGTGTTCGCGACGCGAACTATGGTTCGCGATCGGGAACTAGCTCCAGGGAGTTTGGCCATGGGTCGCTAAGTAGATCGCGTCGAGTTAACGATCGCTAAGTTGGCGTACGATTTGCTCAGTTAGCGACGCGAACTAGTTCGCGTCGCGAAGTCTGGTCGAGCAACATTAAAGTCGGGATTTGGCTCATTTATTGCATTTATGAACCCTAGTTTTCTCTCTTCAAGTGTGTGAACGTTTTTGAGTGTAAAGCATCGTTTGGAGCTGAATTCTTGGTCAAATCTCGTGATTCTTCACTCCTAGTTGAAGATTTAAGGTATATCTTCAATCCTTTGTAGTTGTAGCTTTAGATCTATGGGTTTAGAAGCTTGGGGTTGAAACCCTAGTTCTTGGGGTTATGGGTTATGGTGATATAAAGGTTGTATACACTTAATAGATGGTATATTAACAAAGGAAACAAGTGTATGATTATGATTTGTAAGAATCTTGCGGGTTGGTTAAACCTAGGGTTTGGTAAACCACCATATTTGGGGGAAATGGATTGATGGGTGTTATCTAGTGGTAGATGAACACATTGATAGTGGATTGTGATGTTGAACATTGTATGATCATTGTTTTAGGCTTTCGGTGACATCTTGGAAAGTCGGTGAAATTGTGAAGCAAGAGTTTTGGTGTCAAGAACTCGGTTGGAGCATTTATTGCTAAGGTGAGTACGTGTGGAATTTACTGAGTACATAGCCCCTCTTAAATATTTTCATTACTTGTGTTATGGTCTATTTGCTTAATTGTGTAGACTAGTAGTTGATAGTTAGTTATACAGATGATAGTATTGAACTAACTTGTTTGATGATGAAAGTGATAGCCGAGAGCTAGATTTGGCTTAACCATAGGGTTATAATGAGATTGAGATGATGTGATGATACAGGAGACTACCCGATCATGAGGTGTGGATTGAGGCGCAGTTGGGATGATTTCTCATCGACTCTTCCACGTTAGTAGTCTTACTCATTGGACGTATTCCGGTGGGCAAGGCAGGTATCGGTAGCGTGGGCGATCCTATTGCCGGTACCTTGTTTCTAGTTAGCTCGGGGGCGTCCCGATAACTAGATATGTATGTGATTCTAGCTAGTTCGGGGGCAACCCGATAGTTAGAAGTGATTGCTAGGTAAGCAAGGTTGATAGGGTCACACCAAAGTGACTAGACTGAATAGTTGGATATATATATATGTATATTGATTGGTTATGTGAATCGTGACATTTCATTTTATTACCGGGTCTAAACCCATGTAGCTCACGAGACGTTTTTGTCTCACGTACTCCTTGTTTTGTTTTGCTATGTACTCAGGTTCGGGATCGAAGGCTTAGGTACGCATGGACAGAGATGCGGGGCCTAGATTAGAAGAGCACTGGATTGGATTTAGGCTTAGCTTGGTTATGATCTATTTTGTAGCACCTACTTTTTTACTCTGATTTCATACCAAGGTTTTTGTAAATCCAAATTGAGGATGTTCTTCTATTTATAAAAATGTTTTATTTTGGCCAATATTTGGCATTAAAATTGAGGTGTTACAACTTGGTATCAGAGCTATAGTTTAAGTGAATTAGGTTGGATGACCATCCTAGTCTTAGACTGTAGCATTAGGAATATAAGATTCCTTGAGATCATAGGTTGACCTTGAGACTTTATATTAAGTTTAGGGTTGAACCTAGGGGACCGATGAATTTGATATGAGTTTGGGTATTGAGTCTTATGCGACTAATGGGTTGTACACGAGGTACTAAATGTTTAATGTCTTTCATATAGTCTTGATTGAAAGAAATGGTGACCACACGTAGAAGTGGTAAAGCCCCGGAGGGCCGGGAGGAGGAAGTACCTCCTGTCGAGAGGGTGGTTGAGCAAGAAAGTCAACCGTCGATGCATCGGGTTGATGAATCAGAGGTCGGAGCTAATAGAACTCCGGTGACCATGGCGGATCTCCAAACTATTATCGACCAAATCAAGGGAACGGTGGCCGAGGAAGTGCACCGAATTATTGGAGACCGTGAAAGGTCGGGTGGAGACCGTGAATCCGAAGCTAAATCGGAAGAGAGAACCGGGGGTAGTGGCACCGGGGAGGGAAAGTCCTCCACGGGTGGCCAAAGTGATGCTAGGGCTAGGCCCGTTGTGAAAGAAGGTTGTTCGTTTAAATCCTTCATGGCTTGTAAGCCAAATGTGTATACGGGTAGTTCGGACCCGAAAGTAACGATGAGGTGGATCCGAGAAACCGAGAGGGTTATCGGAAGTAGTAAGTGTAAGGATGTTGATATGGTGACGTATGCGTCACAATTGTTGAAAGAAGATGCCATGGTGTGGTGGGATATCGTGTATGAGACCCTCGGGAAGGAGGTGGTTGAAAAGATGTCGTGGGATGAGTTCACCACGAGATTGAAAAAGAAATTTTGTCCCGAAAGGGATTTGGAGAAAATGCACGAAAAGTTTGTGACCCTTAAGAAGGGTGATATGTCGGTGGAGGAATATTCGAGGGAGTTCACGGGATTGCTCCCGTTTGTTGCTAAAACCTACTCGGATGAGAGGTTGAGAGTGGTTCGGTATGCAAGTGGGCTACCGTGGGATTATCAGTTGGAGGTTAAGAGGGCGGTCTCACTCGATGAGGCTATTAGTGCCGCCCGGGGTGTTGAGGAGGTTAACGAGGCACGGGTTGCCGAGAGGGCCCAAGTGGGCGAGAAAAGGAAGGCGGAGAGCGGCTCTAGTTCGTTCAAAAAGGGGAAGTTCACTTCGAGCTTCTCTAAACAAGGAAGTGTTGGCCCGTGCAAGAAATGCGGGAAAAATCATACCGGCATATGCCGAGGGGAGCCGAAATCTTGTTTTAGTTGTGGGAGGGCGGGGCACATAGCCCGAGATTGTAGGGCCAAGTCGATGGCCGATGTTGAGTGTTTCTCGTGTCACGAGAAGGGGCACTATAGCAATGCATGCCCGAAGAAGGGGACCGAATCGATGGTGTCCACGGCTCAAAAGAAGGTGGAGCCGGCTAAGGTGAAGGGACGATCTTTCCAACTCACTCGGGAGGAGGCGAAGGAGGCACACGATGTGGTGTCAGGTACTCTATTCATTAACTCCTTTCCAACTCATATTTTGTTTGATTCGGGTTCAAATTATTCGTTTGTGTCTTATGAGTTCGGTTGTAAATTGGATGTGCCGTCCGAAATGTTAGATGAGGTTTATGAGATAGAAGTAGCCGACGGGAAAACGTCTATGGTCGAATGTATTTATAGAAATTGTGAAATAGAAATAGACGGTAGAAAGTTTAAGGTGGATTTGTTGCCCATGGGAATTAGTGCGTTTGATGTGGTTATCGGTATGGATTGGTTGGGTATGCACCAAGCCAAGATTTTGTGTGGAAAGAAGATTGTGTCGATTAGGACACCCGAGAATGAGAAAGTGTATGTGTATGGGGAGAAACGACATCACATGCCTAATGTGATTACCGCTATTAAGGCGAGGAAAAGTATATCGAAAGGTTGTGCATCGTTTATTGCATATGTATTAGATGGCCGAAAAGAAAAGAAGACAATGGATAGTGTAAAAATTATTCGGGAATTCCCCGAGGTATTTCCCGATGACTTGCCCGGTTTGCCACCGGAGAGACAAGTCGAGTTTAAAATTGATTTAGTGCCGGCGGCGATGCCGATTGCTCGTGCTCCATATCGTTTAGCCCCCACCGAGATGCGGGAATTGATGACTCAATTGCAAGATTTGTTAGATAAAGGTTTTATTCGTCCGAGTTCGTCACCGTGGGGTGCACCGGTATTATTTGTTAAAAAGAAAGACGGTTCGATGAGAATGTGTATCGACTACCGAGAGTTGAACAAGGTAACTATTAAAAACCGATACCCGTTGCCGAGAATTGACGACTTATTCGATCAATTGCAAGGTGCTAGTTATTTCTCGAAGATCGATTTGAGGTCGGGTTATCACCAAGTTCGGGTGAAAGAAGGCGACACCGAGAAGACGGCTTTTCGTACACGTTATGGTCATTATGAATTTCTAGTGATGCCGTTTGGTCTTACAAACGCGCCGGCCATTTTTATGGATTTGATGAATCGGGTTTGTAAACCGTTTCTTGATAAGTTTTTGATCGTGTTTATTGACGACATTTTGATTTATTCGAAAACCGAAGAAGAACATGAAGGTCATTTGAGGCTTGTTTTAGACGTGTTGAAACGGGAGAAGTTGTATGCAAAATTCTCAAAGTGTGAATTTTGGTTGCGGGAAGTGCAATTTTTAGGTCACGTGGTGACGTGTGATGGTATTAAGGTTGATCCGTCCAAGATTGAAGCGGTGTCAAATTGGGAGCCTCCGAGGACTCCTACCGAGGTTAGAAGTTTTCTTGGATTAGCCGGTTATTATCGAAGATTTATACAAGACTTCTCGAGAATCGCGATTCCACTCACGAAGTTAACGAGAAAAAGTGAGAAGTTTGTGTGGGAGAAGAAGCAAGAAGAGGCGTTTAAGTTGTTAAAAGAAAAGTTATGTAACGCGCCGATCCTTACGTTACCGGATGGTATGGAAGATTTTGTGGTTTATAGTGATGCTTCGAATCAAGGGCTCGGTTGTGTGTTGATGCAAAGAGGAAAGGTGATCGCGTATGCCTCACGACAATTGAAGAATGCGGAATTAAGGTACACGACACACGACTTGGAGTTGGCGGCGATTATTTTTGCCTTGGAATTGTGGAGGCATTATTTGTATGGTACTCGGTGTACGTTGTACACGGATCATAAGAGTTTACAATATGTGTTTACACAAAAAGACCTTAATATGCGACAAAGAAGGTGGATCGAGTTGATTGCCGATTATGATTATGAAATTGTGTATCACGCGGGTAAGGCGAATGTGGTGGCCGATTCCTTGAGCCGAAAGGTATATGAAAAACCGAACCGAGGAATTTTATCACGTATAGAAGTCGTCTCGAGCATTATCGAAAGAATCAAGAATGCCCAACGAGAGGTTATGGGAAAAGACGAGTTAAGACAAGAACGGTTAGGTAAGAACCAACATTTCCTCGAAAATGCACAAGGGTTGAAGACCGTAGGCGGTCGTATTTGGGTTCCTAAGTTCGGTGGCATCCGGAAGGAGTTGTTGTATGATGTGCACAAGTCGAAATATTCGATTCACCCGGGAAGTACAAAGACGTATCAAGATATGAAGCGGGTTTATTGATGGCCCAGAATGAAGGCGAGAGTGGCCAAGTATATCTCGAAGTGTGCCACATGTGCACAAGTAAAAGCCGAGCATCAAGTACCGTATGGGGTAGCTCAATCATTAGTTGTACCGGCCGGGAAGTGGGAAGATATAACTATGGATTTCATAGTAGGTTTACCGAAGACGAGTAGAGGTCATGATGCCATTTGGGTCATAGTTGACCGATTGACCAAGTGTGCATTATTTTTAGCAATTCAGGAAACGTTGCCACTTGATAAACTGGCTAAGTTGTATGTTGATGAGGTGGTTCGACTCCACGGGATTCCGTTATCGATTGTATCTGACAGAGACGCGAGGTTTACCTCGAGATTTTGGCGATCTTTACAAGAAGAGTTGGGTACAAAGTTGCGGTTGAGCACGGCTTATCACCCGCAAACCGATGGTCAAAGTGAAAGAACGATTCAAACGGTTGAAGACATGTTGAGATCGTGTGTGTTAGACTTCGGGGGTAAATGGGATGAACATTTAGCGTTAGTCAAGTTCTCGTACAATAATAGCTATCACTCGACTATTAAGATGCCGCCATATGAGGCGTTGTATGGAAGAAAGTGTAGAACTCCATCTTGTTGGTTGGAAGCGGGAGAGACGAAACTCACGGGTCCTGAGATCGTGAGAGTGACGAATGAAAAGATTGGTATTATTCAAAACAATATGAAAGTCGCCCAAGATAGACAACGAAGTTATTCGGGTTTAAAGAAAAGACCATACGACTTGGATGTCGGTGATATGGTGATGTTGAAAGTGTCACCTTGGAAGGGTGTAATGCGGTTTGGTAAGAAAGGAAAACTAAGTCCGAGGTATGTTGGACCGTTTAAAATATTGAAACGGGTCGGGCTTCAAGCTTTTAAGTTGAAACTTCCACCCGAGCTTCAAGGTGTGCATGACACCTTCCACGTGAGTTATTTGAAAAAGTTCATCGGGGAAGTTGAAAATATTATTCCGTTGCAAGAGTTGCGGGTTGACGGCCCGAACCGGTTGATTGAGGAGCCCGAGGCTATACTAGAAACGAAAACAAAGAAGCTTCGGAATAAGGAGACCGAGTTGGTGTTGGTCAAGTGGAAGCATTCACTTGGGCCGAATTTGACTTGGGAAGTCAAAGACGAGATTCGGAAGAGGTACCCGGATTTCGTGAACTATGATGAGATTCCGAGGACGGAATCTTCTTAAGGGGTAGATAGTTGTAACGACCCGAAATTTGTAAGTAAATAAATATGTAAAAATATGATAATTATGGATAAATCATATAAAACGCGTGGAAATTGGTTTCGTGTCGTTTGGACACCGTACGGGAAAGTTATGGGCGAAAACGGGTCAAGACACTTAATAAAAAGTGCAGCCTTGCTGCCTTAAGGAGTTCGCGACGCGAACTATGGTTCGCGATCGGGAACTAGCTCCAGGGAGTTTGGCCATGGGTCGCTAAGTAGATCGCGTCGAGTTAACGATCGCTAAGTTGGCGTACGATTTGCTAAGTTAGCGACGCGAACTAGTTCGCGTCGCGAAGTCTGGTCGATCAGCATTAAAGTCGGGATTTGGCTCATTTATTGCATTTATGAACCCTAGTTTTCTCTCTTCAAGTGTGTGAACGTTTTTGAGTGTAAAGCATCGTTTGGAGCCGAATTCTTGGTCAAATCTCGTGATTCTTCACTCCTAGTTGAAGATTTAAGGTATATCTTCAATCCTTTGTAGTTGTAGGTTTAGATCTATGGGTTTAGAAGCTTGGGGTTGAAACCCTAGTTCTTGGGGTTATGGGTTATGGTGATATAAAGGTTGTATACACTTAATAGATGGTATATTAACAAAGGAAACAAGTGTATGATTATTATTTGTAAGAATCTTGCGGGTTGGTTAAACCTAGGGTTTGGTAAACCACCATATTTGGGGGAAATGGATTGATGGGTGTTATCTAGTGGTAGATGAACACATTGATAGTAGATTGTGATGTTGAACATTGTATGATCATTGTTTTAGGCTTTCGGTGACATCTTGGAAAGTCGGTGAAATTGTGAAGCAAGAGTTTTGGTGTCAAGAACTCGGTTGGAGCATTTATTGCTAAGGTGAGTACGTGTGGAATTTACTGAGTACATAGCCCCTCTTAAATATTTTCATTACTTGTGTTATGGTCTATTTGCTTAATTGTGTAGACTAGTAGTTGATAGTTAGTTATACGGATGATAGTATTGAACTAACTTGTTTGATGATGAAAGTGATAGCCGAGAGCTAGATTTGGCTTAACCATAGGGTTATAATGAGATTGAGATGATGTGATGATACGGGAGACTCCCCGATCATGAGGTGTGGATTGAGGGGCAGTTGGGATGATTTCTCATTGACTCTTCCACGTTAGTACTCTTACTCATTGGACGTATTCCGGTGGGCAAGGCAGGTATCGGTAGCGTGGGCGATCCTATTGCCGGTACCTTGTTTCTAGTTAGCTCGGGGGCGTCCCGATAACTAGATATGTATGTGATTCTAGCTAGTTCGGGGGCAACCCGATAGTTAGAAGTGATTGCTAGGTAAGCAAGGTTGATAGGGTCACACCAAGGTGACTAGACTGAATAGTTGGATATATATATGTATATTGATTGGTTATGTGAATCGTGACATTTCATTTTATTACCGGGTCTAAACCCATGTAGCTCACGAGACGTTTTTGTCTCACGTACTCCTTGTTTTGTTTTGCTATGTACTCAGGTTCGGGATCGAAGGCTTAGGTACGCATGGATAGAGATGCGGGGCCTAGATTAGAAGAGCACTAGATTGGATTTAGGCTTAGCTTGGTTATGATCTATTTTGTAGCACCTACTTTTGTACTCTGATTTCATACCAAGGTTTTTGTAAATCCAAATTGAGGATGTTCTTCTATTTATAAAAATGTTTTATTTTGGCCAATATTTGGCATTAAAATTGAGGTGTTACAGAAGGTTACCATGACTGATGATAGTGTGAAACGTGTGCTCGACATGCATACACCTCCAACATGTGATAGGGCTTCTGGCAGCGGAACTTCGAGTCAAAAGAAACGTCGTGTCTTTATAAATCTAGATGATCTTGACACGGATTCCGACGACGAATATGCTAAAAAAAGCTCGGAGGGTTTGGTTCAAGTGAAGATAGAACCCGAAGATTGATAAATATTTTAAATGAAAGTTTAAAATATGTTTTTAGCAACATTTTTCATGTTTTGTTATGTTTTGAGTATGGTTGGTTTTGAGACACGGTTACTTTTCATTTTTTGAGATTTTTCGTAATATCAGACAGTTTTCCATTTGGGTTTTACATTTGGTTATTTCATTCATTCATTTTTTTAGTGAAATAAAAACCTTTAAGTATCCCTATTAAAATATTTTTCGATATTTTAATTGATTTTCAAAGGATTATATTATAGAATTTAAATATTCATTTAAGATCTAAATTGTGATTGATACAAGAATTCAAAGATATAAAAAATCCAAATAAAAATATGGCATACAACTTTGTCATTAATGACATGTATTTAAAAAGTTGGTTGTTTTTTATGTATCATTTTCTTTTTCCGAATATGTAATAATTTTTTATATTTCACGATTTTTTTATAATATTAATACTAAAAAGGGATTTTATTACTCACCTTTAAGTTGATTCACCATTGATTAGATCTAAACCCTAAAATAAATCTTTTTGAACGTGAACATTTTTTTCTGTAAACAAATATTTAAAAATTAATCTTTCCCTTTTTTACAATTATAGGAGTATATTAAAAATAATTAATGCAGTCAATATTTACCTTAAATATAAAAAATTATGTATAATTGGAATAGTGTATGTCATAATCCGGAAATTATTCACGTAATCAAAGAACATAATATCAGTCAAAGAAATTTGATTCAGTTATAAACTTTAAAAAAAATCCTAAATCAAAAAAATTCATAAAAGTAACTATACTTGAAAATTTTATGATACGGATGATTTTAATACCCATTTATTTTTTAAATAACGGAATAATTAAATCACGAAATCAATATTTATCTTATATCAGAAGCATAAAATATGGTATTGTTTCAACAAAGTCGTTAATGGTACTTTAACGAAAAACCGGAAAATTATAAGATATATCTTATTGCTGTTAATAACGCCCAAATATTCAGGTATTAATTTAAGTTCTTGCTGAAATCACGATATTTAGATGGAAACAAATTAGTCTATTTTCAACTAAAATTCCCCTATTTTCAAGTCAACATCCACGTTGTTATATCCTCTATTTTAAAAAAATAAGCCCTACCCATTGAACCATATATAAATCAGCCTAATAATTCATATACTTACAGTATTATCAGCATCGTCGTACGGTCCCAGCATCGAAGAAAGACTTCAGGTTCACTTTGAATCGTTAATATTTTTGCATATTGAAAAACTATCTCATCGATGGCAATTCTATTTTAATTTGCATAAGCTACTGAGGTTTGCATCACCAGAAACTCCAAATTTCATAGACCAAAATCCATAATTCATATGTTCATTAACATATAAGCTTGATAACATCTGTAATTTTTTGTTTTTTTTTCCTATTTTTTAATACTGTTTGTGATAGTAATAAAAATAAAAATTACCATTACGATTCCAAAAATTATCATCTAGGTTTTTCAGAAAACACTAAATTATATGTTCATTAACATATAAATCATGTAAACAAATTGTATTGTTTTTAATTTTTATTCTTTTTGATACTGTTTATACAAACTGTATATGTAAATTAACAGATAAATTATCATCTATGGTTGAAATACTTACAAAAGGACAATAGTTAAAGATACTGTCAACTGCAATCATCCTTAGTCATCTTCAGCTATTTTATTCACAGGCAACAATCATCTCCATTTGCATCTACCTTCTTCGATCTACAACATATTCAAGATAAGTTTCCTACTTAAATTAAACATATTGTCTACATTAAATATATACTACTTAGTTTATCAAAATGCAATCACATATTCTAACATTTTAATTTCAAATCCTGTTATAAATTCGTGCAGCAAATACCAGAATGAGGTTTTCATCACCCGAAAGAGATTGCATGGACTCATAATTGTTCGTTAAAATCATTCTGATTTATATTCTAACAAGTATGCAACATTTTTTAACATTTAAAATTCAATTCAAATGTGATTTTTAATTAAAATATTCATGTATACCAATTTGAATTACTAAAGATTTTTCTTTCGCTGAAGACAAGGTATTAAACAAATATGAATTATGGTAGTTATTCCAAAATTTGAAAATCATTTAATGTTTATGTTTTACTTTAATTAATTGTGTTAAATTTCTGCTCCTAATTTTTCCTGTATCATATTTGAAAAAACTGCATTTTATTGCTTAACAGTTAATTTTTATGAAACTGTTGCAATTCCTCATGTGTATCCTAATAGTCATATACTATCCTAAGACTGTTTTTAGCATAAACTAGCAGGAATTGTTAAATTAATCACAATAAATTGACACGATTCGTACAGGAAACTGTATTTGGTACAATACAGTTTTGGTACAATAGTCCTATACTATCCTAAGACTGTATTTGGTACAATACCTATGTGTTTTAGTTTTAGTTAACTTAATGAAAATGTATCGTGATTATCGATTTACTTAAATTAGCCCTCGATGTAGAATTATGTTTTATTTCTCGATGTAGATTTAGGTTTTATTCGTTAAGTTAATCACAATTTCATTCACACGATTCGTACAGGAAAATGATAATATATTTAGGAACACTAACATGCAATTCTAGGTAGATTATAAACCCTAATTTCATTAACACAATTATGTATTTTGAAAATTACCATTATAGGGTTTGCAGCAAGACATAATCATCGATCTCTGTACGCCACCACAAATCGCCGTCGATTTAACCGATCCGCAAGGTAATATCACAGTTTGACTTAAATCCAGATCATCGGAACGGTCGTATGCGAAATTAGCAAATGACGAATACTGGATTTTTGCTCTGCCTTACACCTAATTTCCAGAGTGTGTCTATTATGATCAATTGATTCTAATGCGTGAAACACCCATCGGCATCGACCCCATGTGGTTTGCAAATGGGTTGTGAATTAGGTTAATGGGCTGAACATGGAGTCCATGAAATTTTAGTTTTGGGCTGGCCAGATTTATTACGTCAAATGGGCTGTCAAATTAGTTATTATTATATTTGATATTTTTATTGCCAAAATACTCCAATAAAGTCAAACAAAAATATCGACAATCATTATTTATGCTATTCTAATATTCTGTAATATACATTTGGTACCTTCTAATTTTATTTTAATTATTTTACAGATATTTTCTACGGATAATTTATATCCAGATGTCTAATTCCACCACTGATCAAGAAATCGTAGATAAAATAGTAAAAAAAGGAGGAAAAAGGAAAACCACGATAGGAAACAATGAGAATCAGCCAGAAAACATTAAACGCATCGTAGTAGATCCTCAATTACATGGTAATTGCTCTTACTCTAACACGCAATTAGATAATCTCTATAAATATTGGCTTGAAAAGTCATCACCAATATTTAAGTATTATTTTATCTTACTCAAGTTACTTATATATTAGATTGATTAAATAATTTATTATACAATTTAACAAATTTTATTTTATTTTGTACTATAAGATTTGCCACATGAGATCCCAAACGTGGTTAGGAATCCTGGAAGACCTATCGGAAGAAGATCGCTTATGCCGCTAAATGAAAGTACGTCATGTTTTTTTTCTATAATAACTCATATGTTGATATAATTTTGTTTTTTTTCAAGATCAAACAAATAAATATGTGGACTTTTTTTATTTAAAATCGTTTTTACATTTTACATATTTGCTAGGTGACATTACAAAACGGCGTCGTGGAAGGCCGACAAAAGATTCAATACCCCCCAGCTACAGCGATTCAAAATGTATCAACTTTATGGACTATTCAAAAAATTATATATTATGTTTACAAGTTTCTAACCTCATAGCTTATTAAATTAAGTATTAAAATGTAACGCCCCGAATTTTCGAGAAATCAATTATTATTATTTTTATAATTTAAATTATGTGGTAAATACTTTTTATTATTAAGTGAGGAATGTGCATCGTCTTGCGTTTAATTAGCTAGTAATTATACGTGACGTTTGACCGTTCATTGAATATTAGTACGTTATTATGCGACGATTTAAATCCTGAGTCTTTATTAATCTAGAGTGGTTAAATTTATGAGTCGGGTTGAGGCCGGCCGTAGGCCAAGGACGAGCCCGAGTTACTAAGTTTTCCGCAAATATGGACCGAGCATTTAGGCCGAATCCCCTAGAACTTTGTCCCGTTTTTTTTTCCTTCCTTCTCCTTTGAGCCCGTAAAATTGAGTAGGGCCAAGGCCAGTTGTTTCTTTCCTTCACATGTTGGATCAATCAATTAAGGGTGACGGGCTTAGGCCTTTTTCCCCTGAATATTTATCACTTTAAAACCCCACAAGCGTTAATACATCATTTAATATTTTAAAACACTTTATTTTATTTAAACTATTTCTGCATTAAATACATTTTTAAATGAAAATATTATTATTGAGATTTAATTATTCAAGTTATTGGGACCTTTTTATTTAAAATCTTGTACATTAAAATTTTAAAATTTTTCTAAATTTTTGGGTGTTACAAGTTGGTATCAGAGCTCTGACTTGAGGGATTTGGGTTCGCAAGGGGCGAATTAAAACTCAAGTTTGAGAATCCAGTTTTAAAACGAGAAAATAGTGAAATATTTTCTGAGAAAAGTTTCCACATCAAGCATACAGCATGTCACGTCGACCTCTCGCTTCCTACTGCCGGTAATATTTAAGAGTATTATTTATTTGAGATCTTGTTATATTCTGAGTATAGACGAGTAGTATGAGAATTTTTGGTTTATTTTCTGAGAGAATTTCTGAGTATATTTTCCGAGTGTAGTTTCTGATTGCATCTGGGAAATAAACGTTGAAAGTTATAATAACCTGAGAAAATTTCCTGTGAATTGTACGATTAAATAATATGTATATATAGATATACGAATGTGAGATTTTATAATTCCAAGTATAATTTAGAGCATAATTCTGAGGAAAATTCTGGTTTTAATTCTCAGAATTTTATATATTTTATACATATACAAGAACGAATACGAGAGGAATTATAAATTTTAATGAGAAAATGATAAAAGTTTCTAATTTAAAGGAACACCTAATTGAGTTGAAGTGAGATTTTATAATTCTGAGAAATTTTAACCAAAAGTGTATAAATGAATACCAATTCGTAATATAAAGTCCATAAATTATTTACTGAGAAACATGCTTGAGTAAATGGGAAAATGAGAAAGTTCATAATATTAAAGAGAAGTAATCAATTTTAAAACTGAGAGAATATTAAAAGTTTTCATTTCGGAGAAAACACTTTATAGAAAGAGTTATTGAAGCTAGTAAATCAGAGATTAATAAATATTTAAATGAGGGTTTACCAAGTTGTGTAAGGAGAAATTATTAATTCAAGAAAATGAAAAATAATTACACTCGAACTAAACGAGAAAATATCTAATTAAATTTTTGAGAAATACGTTTAATGAAATGATAATATGAGTATGCATAATGAGTAATTATTAATCGAGTTATGAAATGCAACCAAAATGAAGCATTCGGGAAATTAGTTATTTGAATTGACATATATAATATCGAAGCAAGAGTGTAAGAAATAACCACGCACTAGTAAAAGAGAAATTTAAAAAGAGTTTAAAAAAAATAAAAAAAAAATAAATAATAATAATTATTTATTGGGAAAATATTAAACATCGTTTTTATTAAACGACATTATTGAGATTAATAATATGTGATGAACAAAAACATGGGAATAGACATTTAAAAATGTAAATAAAGTATATATTTACTTAGACAAACTAAAAGAGAAATGTTTTTATAAGATATGAGAAATCTTAAATGCATCAATTTTTTTTTAGAAGTTTTAATTTATTTTGAAAAGAGGATTTAGTGAAACGAGTATAAGAACAATTGATAAAGTGGGTTAATGAGAAGGAAACATGATGCGTTAAACGAGGATTTATTATCGCGAGATAAAGGAGAGCTATTGAACATGGTTAAAAGATGAGTTATTAAATTAAACATACTAAATGAATAATTAACAATTTGTGAATACGAGGAGCCACGAGCTATAACAATTGAGAAGATTTTATGTTGAAAAGTCAACAAATTGACAAATTATTAAGAATCATTAAATTGAGATAAAATGAGTACTCGTTTAAAGTATGTGAATTAGTTAGCTGAGTGCAAAACTTCATGTGAATAATGAGTTCTGAGAGAGATCATTGAGTGAATGCAGAGATATTAAATAAACTATATATAAGTTAATATGCTAATTAATCGAGAATTTGTTGAGTCAAATTAATCAGAAATTCTATTCAGTTTATCTTAAAGAGCAATTATTAAAATGGATTAAGGGAAATTATCATCATGCTGTTGGTGATTATCTATTTAAAAATGAGCAAAAAGAGTTTATAACTGAATATGAGTTATCCGAGTATCGCGTACGAGACTAAGTATACGTATGATTTTCTGAGTAATGTTTATGAGATTTTGAGTATGCACTGCTGAGTGCATATCTGTATTTATCAGATATTGAAAATAAACTTCCTTTCTCCTGAGTGTGATTAAAATTCCTTTCTTCTGAGTGTGATTTGTCGGTGGATTTATATGTGGGAAGTTGTAAACTTTGGGATTGACTCGTGACCAAACAGAAGTAGGTGTCGAAAGTAATAGAGGGCCCCTATTACCGTACACACAGGACTTTTGGTTGGTTATGGGGAGATTTTGAGGAGAACGATGGGCCAATGCTTGCGAATGTGAATTTATTTTACGCATATTATTTGCTTGAGTGAGTGTATGTTATTTGTGTAATCATGATAGAGAATTCTAGTGCCAAACTCGAGGACGAGTTTTCTCCAAGTGGAGTTGAGTAGGAGTAAAAAGGGAAAGTTTCAAGAAATTATTATTATTATGTATTTATTTTTAATTATTACAAGCATGATGTTTACGTAGAGAGATTTTTTTTGGATGAGGATTTATAAAAGTATGAAATTTAGATACATATTCCTGATTTGAAAATCTATAAGAGTAACTATCGAATAGAGCAAATTGAGAATAATTGAATTAATCTTATGATGTAACTATCGAGTTTATAAAATTGATAATCGGAATTAATGGAGGAATTAATAAACCAAGATTTATCGAGTTGAGTGCAATTGTGCAAAAGAGGAAATGGTAAGTACGACAATTATATAAATAATGAGATAACAAGTTAAAATGAGGTCGTTAATTGAGTTAGTAATGAATTAATAAAACGAGTTCAATGAGAAAATTTCGTTTGGATTGACTATTGAGTAATTTAGAGTTTATAAGAAATTTATAGACCAAGATTAATGAACGAGTTATTAAAATGAGTTAAAAAGAGAAAAGTGGTAAACTAACAAGAAGTTATATTTAATATTTTATTTTTATTTTTTTGGTATTAATTAATTTTTCTTATTAATGAAAATTTTAATTGTGAGTAAGTATTAGATTGAGTTAAGGAGAATGATCAAACAAAATTATTGAATTGAGTAGCATATTTTATTATTATTAAGTTGTTCAATTAGTAGTAGTTAGTGAATCGAGTAAGAGTATGAAATTTAATTATAATTAGTATTTTTTTTTATCAAGAAACATTTCAAATTGTGTAAAATCAGTGAAACAGACCATTATGAATCGTTAAACTTGATGAATGAGAAAACATCTATTAAAATGTTATCGAGAAATCATTAAATGTAGTAGAATGAGAACCTATTAAAGAGAATTAAATGTCAAGATCGTTAATTCGAGCTAATTAGAGGGTTATCAAAATGAGTAATATGCAAACCTAATAGAGTGAAGTAACGATAAATGGTTAAAGAAGAGTTATTCTGTGAACCAATAACGCGGTCGAAAGGGAAATTATCAGTCCAAGTATTATAAGGTAGTAAATTGGAACACACGAGTAGTCATAAGAATGAATAAAAATGTGATTTATTTCTAATGATATTGCTGGTAAATATTATTACTTTACGAGTTTATTTCTGAGATAAATTACTGGGTTGCTTCTGAGTTAAGATTTCTGAGTTATACTCCTGAGATATGTTTTGAGTTCATTATTGAGTTATACTCCTGAGATATGTTTTGAGTTCATTATTGAGTTATACTCTTGAGATATGTTTTGAGTTCATTATTGAGTTATACTCTTGAGATATGTTTTGAGTTCATTTCTGAGTTATATACATGAGTATATGAGAATTCTGTGTGATATGTATATTCCTTGTGAATAATTTGCAATATTTTGTATTAGTTGGTAGCGGTGCAAACCACTAAATTGTTTTCATACCTTAAGCAAACTATTATCTTATAGAGTAGAGGGCCCTTCTGATCCATCTTGATAGAGAATTGCCAATAATGAGATTTTACCTGTTACTAAAATGTTTAATGATCATATGGTTGAACCACACGAGGAGAAATTTCCCGTAATTACTCAGTGTTATCGTCATGAGTGAGCCGTGTGTGAATGTGAGGATGGAGCGGACGAACGGGTATCACACCGTGATCATCTGATATCATCAACAAATCCGTAGCAAACCTCCAAGTGGAGTTGAATCGGAGATTCAACGCGACATTTATCGTTGGTGCGACACCGATTGCCAAAGTCTCTTATCGTTTTGCTCCGCCAGAGACTTAAAAGTTGTATGATCGGCTAAAGGATTTGCAAGAACAAGAGTTCATCTGATCGAGTAGTTCACTCTGAAGAGCTTCATTTTATTCATAACCTTCTCGTGCTCCCCATTTGAGGATGTGTGTCGTTGACATGTTTGAGACTGAGATGCAAGATCTCTACCCTGAGCTTCTTCCGAGTGATGACTTCGGGGACGAAGTCTATTTCAAGTGGAGTTGAGTTGTAACGCCCCGAATTTTCGAGAAATCAATTATTATTATTTTTATAATTTGAATTATGTGGTAAATACTTTTTATTATTAAGTGAGGAATGTGCATCGTCTTGCGTTTAATTAGCTAGTAATTATACGTGACGTTTGACCGTTCATTGAATATTAGTACGTTATTATGCGACGATTTAAATCCCGAGTCTTTATTAATCTAGAGTGGTTAAATTTATGCGTCGGGTTGAGGCCGGCCGTAGGCCAAGGACGAGCCCGAGTTACTAAGTTTTCCGCAAATATGGACCGAGCATTTAGGCCGAATCCCCTAGAACTTTGTCCCGTTTTTTTCCTTCCTTCTCCTTTGAGCCCGTAAAATTGAGTGGGGCCAAGGCCAGTTGTTTCTTTCCTTCACATGCTGGATCGATCAATTAAGGGTGACGGGCTTAGGCCTTTTTCCCCTGAATATTTATCACTTTAAAACCCCACAAGCGTTAATACATCATTTAATATTTTAAAACACTTTATTTTATTTAAACTATTTCCGCATTAAATACATTTTTAAATGAAAATATTATTATTGAGATTTAATTATTCAAGTTATTGGGACCTTTTTATTTAAAATCTTGTACATTAAAATTTTAAAATTTTTCTAAATTTTTGGGTGTTACATAAAATATTAAATATTTTTTAGTAAAAAATTGCAACTGATTATAATTATTTATAATGTTGCGTAGGTCCACCCTTTATATCACCAATGCCTATAATAGCACCACGTATTAGTCAATTATCAGGTAAGTTTATTGAATATCAATATTATCATATGATCAATTTAATTTGCATATAAAAAATATATTCGCTTTCATCTCATGCATAATTATTTGTTGTTAATGACTTGAATTAGGTCCACCGTTAAATAGCTTTTATCGAATGACCCCTTCAATAAATGGACTACTCACAACACCACCAACAACCAAAACACCATTCGTACATTTTGGAACTCATACAACTACAATAGAACATTTTCCTGACCCCGTTACTTCAACCAATTCTTTAATCAAGACAAACGGTATTTGTAGAAATTCTAAATTATTTTTAAATCATTTATAAATTTTCAAGTAATATATTTAATTTCACCTTCTATTTTAATCAGTCAGTGCAGTGTTAACCAACAAGACTTCAAGGTTCAACATCAACACACCCATAAATTTTAATTTAAGTGAAAAAGGTTTGCTATTTTAACGATCAATAACATTTATAGCAAATTAAATATATAGTATGTTATTAAATTTCTTCTTTGAATAATTGTTTGCCTCTCATGTTGTCTAATAGGAGATTCTTCAAATGCAAAGGAAAAAAGGATTAACAAAAAAGGAAAAACTGTGCGTCCGAGAATCTCACGTGGTTTGAACTTTACCACGCCTCAACAGGAAAATGAATCCGAGCTACCAACACATGCATTTGTTGGAATTTCAAACGGTAAAAAATAATATCATTTAGGTTATTTGTTATTCGCCATATTTATAGTTTTTTTTTCATAACTATATTTTTACACATGAAATTCCTGGATTTTGTAGAATACCTTGACCATGGAGATCCTGATTTCGAATGCGCGTCTTGTGGCGCTATGGTTTGGAAAGATGAGAAGGACCGCGGACGTTCCCCTACAAACCCCCAATCATACTCAATTTGTTGTATGAGGGGAAAGGTCAAGCTGCCTGTTGACATGATCGAACCACCAAAATTGTTGAAAGACCTTATTACCAAACAACACCCGAAGAGCGCTTCTTTTTTGACCAACATACGGCGATATAACACGATGTTCGCTTTCACTTCTATGGGTGGGAAGCAAGACGAGACCGTTAACAATGGACGTGGCCCATACTGCTTCAGGATAAATGGGGAAAATCCACATAGATTGGGAGATTTGATGCCCGAACCAGGGAACCGTCCTAAATTCTGTCAGCTTTATATATATGACACGGAAAACGAGATTCAAAACCGGATACAAGCTGTTAGGTAACAATCTAATTAGTTAATTAGTTAACGATGTCGTTTCATTTTATAATTTAAAGTTTACATTTTCGTTAACTTATATATATATATATATATATATATATATATATATATATATATATATATATATATATTTTTCGTTTCAGCAACCGCAGATGCGCATCAACATCTACTAATGAGATATATGTTGAGCTTACGACCCAGATACGAGACATGCTTGATTCAATCAATCCGTTGGTTGAGAAGTTTCGGATGGCCGCCCGATCGACAAGGTCTTCAAATGACAGTAATATTAAGCTCAGACTTATTGGCAGCAGGTCACGAGACGGTAGGAACTACAATCTACCAACTTCTTCCGAAGTAGCAGCTTTGATTGTTGGTGATTTCGAAGATACAACAAATCCTAGGGATATTGTCGTCCACAGGCAAAACGGAAAACTAAAAAAAATCAGCGAGCTGCACGTACTCTACCTAGCATTGCATTACCCTTTGTTTTTCCCCTATGCAGAAGATGGGTACCGTACTGATGTCTACCACCAAGGCGTGACTGATTATAATGAAAAAAATAAAGGCACGCAAGTGTCAATGAGGGAGTGGTTCGCTTACAGATTGCAAGACAGGAGAAATCAGTTCTCCATGATACTCAATGGTAGGCGATTGTTACAACAATTTTGTACCGACGGATTGACAATGGTTGAGGCTGAGAGGATGAGATACATTAAAACGCAGCAAAAAGATTTAAGAACTGAGACGTATGCGAGATTGGCTACCATATCCGCCCAAAGTCAAGATAATGGTAATGTATTACGTGGTAAGAAGTACGTGCTACCGTCGTCATTTACCGGAAGTCCAAGGTATATGATGCAGAATTATTTAGACGCCATGACGATATGTAAGTTTCACGGTTATCCTGATTTATTCATAACCTTCACGTGTGACCCTAATTGGCCCGAGATTTCGTGTGAAATGGCAAAGAAAGGTTTGAAATCTGAAGATCGTCCGGATATTATATCTAGAGTTTTTAAAATTAAGCTAGACTGTCTACTAAAAGATTTCAAGGAAAATCATACTTTTGGCCACGTAAAAGGAGGTAAACTTCCAACACATGTACTTTTAGTTTATATTTAAACGTATGAACATAAATATATATGTTTTAATTTATTTATTTTTTTTCTAATTCGCGGTTGTTTACATCATTGAGTTCCAGAAGAGGGGTCTACCACATTGCCACATATTATTGTGGCTCGAGGCACGAGACAAGATAACTGCTGCGTCAAAAATAGATGAATTTATATCAGCAGAGATACCCGACAAAGAACAGGATCCGGAATTGTACCAGATAGTCACCGATCAGATGATGCATGGCCCGTGCGGTGCTGAAAACCCAAGATGCCCTTGCACTGTCAATTTCAAATGTACGAAAAAATTCCCAAAACAGTTTAACGAGTCAACTGTCATCGATGACAATGGATACGCAATCTATAAGAGGAGAAACGACGGAAATACTGTACGGAAAAGTGGAATAGATTTGCATAATGGTTATGTCGTGCCCTACAATCCAGGTTTGCTGAGGAAGTACCAGTCTCATATAAACGTAGAATGGTGCAACCAAGTTGGTTCGATAAAATATTTGTTTAAGTATGTGAACAAAGGACCAGACAGGGTTACTGTTGCTGTGGAGGGAGAAGAGATCGACGAAATTAAAGATTATTATGATTGTAGGTATCTTTTAGCCTGTGAGGCAACCTGGCGTATATTTCAGTTTGATATTCATAAAAGGACGCCTTCAGTAGAACGGTTGCCTTTCCATTTAGAGAATGAACAGCCTGTAATTTTTTATGCAAGGGAGAGTATAGATTACGCGTTAGACAAGTCATCTGTAAACGAAACCAAGTTTATAGCGTGGATGGAACTAAACGAGAGAGATCTAGACGCCCGCAAACTCCTGTATGTTGAGATCCCCCAATTTTACGTTTGGAATCAGCAGCAACGCATTTGGAACAAAAGACAAAGAGGAAACACACTAGGCCGTATACATCACATCCCCCCCTCATGGGGTGAACTTTATTATTTACGTGTATTACTAAACAAGGTGGAAGGTCCGAGAAGCTGGGAAGATCTCAGGGAATGGCGCGGTGTTATTTATCCGTCATATAGAGACGCGTGTTTTGCCCGTGGGCTCCTACAGGACGACAAGGAGTACATTGATGGGTTGTTCGAAGCAAGTTTTTGGGAAATGGGTGATTATCTACGTTCTTTCTTTGTCATGCTACTCATGACTGATAGTATGTCTCGACCCGAGTTTGTCTGGGAAAAAACTTGGCATGCTTTGGCAGAGGATGTGTTAACCGTTGAACGAAGGAAGCGTAACGATCCAGGTAATACTGAAAAACAACTCACTCAATTTAATTACTACTTTTTTTTCATAATTTATTTATATTGTTTGATAATCTTATCGTTTATTAATGCAGATTTACAACTTTCTGACACACAGAGGATGAATATATGTCTTACGTATATTGAACACATGTTGCTATGTAATAACAAGAGTTTGAAGTCTTTTTCAAACATGCCATATCCGGATGAACAATACACGATGGAAAATTACAACCGATTAATACATGATGAGGAATCGTACAACAGAGACGAACTCCGCGAGCAGCATCAAACTCTTTATGCCAGCCTTACATCAGAGCAGAAACGTATCTACAGAACAGTCATGGACGCAGTTAATAATCAAAAGGGCGGAATGTTCTTCGTATATGGTTACGGCGGTACTGGGAAGACTTACCTATACAAAACTATGTCTGTTGCATTACGTTCCCAAGGGTCTATAGTATTGAATGTTGCATCAAGTGGTATTGCGGCCCTTTTGTTGGACGGTGGTAGGACGGCTCATTCCAGGTTTGCGCGTCCTTATTATACTCGAACAAAACACCTTTAATATTGAGCTTTAATACTTTTCTTATAAATTGCTAATTTTGTACTCTCTTCAGGTTTGCAATTCCTATTAATGTGGTGGAAGATTCGTTGTGCCATATATCAGCTGACGGTAACCTTGCTGAGTTGATACGAAAAGCCAAGCTAATTATCTGGGACGAGGCACCAATGATTAACAGATATTGTTTCGAGGCGTTTGATAGAACCCTGAGAGACATATGTAGACAGGACCCTTCGACACCGTCAAAATATGTATACGGTGGAAAAGTTGTTTTGTTTGGTGGTGATTTTCGGCAAATTCTTCCTGTTATTCCAAACGGCTGTAGACAAGACGTGGTTCATGCGACTATCAATGCGTCATATCTTTGGGACCACTGCACTGTCTTGAAATTAAAAGTAAACATGAGGCTTGGTTCGGGAGCATCTGAGGTTGAAAAACAAGAAATAAAGGAGTTTGCAGATTGGATACTCGATATTGGCAACGGCACTATAGGTATGTATTTAAACTATTTGTAAATTTTTATAAACCGTTCCATTATATTTTTTACTTATATGAATATTTTTGATATTATCTAAACACAGGTGGTGAAAATGATGGTGAGTCGTCAGTAGAGCTCCCGGATAACATGTTGATTCCAGCATCTGATGATAACATTGGGGCTATTATTGCAGAAACATACCCTCAGTTGCAAGATAATCTATGGCAGCCCAACTTTTTTCAAGATAGAGCCATTCTTGCTCCCACGCATGAAATGGTTGACCTCATAAACGAACGTATGCTGTCATTAATTCCCGGAGAAGAAAAGAAGTACGAGTCATCGGACTCGGTTTCCGCTGCAGATGAAGATGATACTATGTTTAACCTTGATATTTACACCACTGACTTCTTGAACAGCATAAAAATGTCAGGTGTCCCGCAGCATATCCTGAAGTTAAAGATTGGCGCTCCGGTAATGTGTATGCGGAATATTGATCAGAAAGCTGGATTGTGCAACGGAACCAGACTTCGGATTTTACGAATGGGGGTAAATATAATCGAGGGTAAAATCATATCTGGCGGCAAGGTGAGTACAATTTGCGCTATCCCTCGAATGGTTATTAGCCCGTCCGACAACAAGATGCCTTTCAAATTGAATCGGAGGCAATTTCCTGTTCAGGTATGCTTTACTATGACCATTAACAAAAGTCAAGGCCAGACGTTGTCTCAGGTTGGGTTGTTTCTGCAAAAAACCGGTATTCTCGCATGGCTAGCTTTATGTGGCCGTATCACGAGTTAAGAACAAGAAGGGATTGAAGGTCATTTGTTGTGACAATGATGGGAATTACACTAATTCGACAGCAAATGTAGTTTACAAAGAAGTCTTATTTCGTTTGTAGATTTTTATGTAACATTTTTCAATGTATTTATCAATCTAACAATCCATCATTTCAGCTACATCATTATTATATCATTTTAAAATTATTAATATTTGTTTGGAATTTTTCTACATAATAAATTTTGTAGCATACCCGCCCATCGGGCGGGTTATGTAGCTAGTTATACAAATAAAATAATATCTTTAACAATTCCCAAAACTAAATGAACGAATTATAAAATCCGCTGCGGAGCGCGGTATCCATTATGCTCGTTAATATAAATTTGATAAAGAAAAAAAAAGAAAAAAAAATATGACTTAATGAGGAAAGCATCACCTCATGGTTTTTTCGGTTAAGTCATAATGTCTGGATTAAGTCATAAACAAACAGACTCTTTATAATCTACCCTATATAGTTATTTCCCCATTAAGTCGAAATCAAACACCAGCTAAGGGTTGCTAATATTAACCCCTCTATTGGCTAAACACACTTTGTTGGGAGTCTTTTAAGAAACAATTTCCATAAAAAGCAATTTACACAAGGCGGAAGCCATTTGTTCCAGAAAAAAATAGAGTCGATCGGGTTGAAGACGACGTTATCAATTATACTTTTGAGTGATTCTACTGAAAACACCCCGCTCAGGTCACCTTCCCATGTGATTTTTTGTCTGAATCAATTGTTAAAGAGACATGTGAAAGTATTTGAAAAATTGTTTTGAATACAGAAGTGTCACTGTTATGAGTGTAATGTTAAGAAAAAGGAGGATGACGGATAGGGTGGTGGTGGTGGAGGAGATGGATGTATGAGAAGTGGTGGTGGTTTCCTAGCGAGAAGGGCGGTGGTAGGTAGGGGTGAAAGTCCAAAAATCGAACCGCACACCAAAACCGATAATGATGAATTTTTAAAACTGAAAACCAAACCAATTACATGGTTTCAGTCGGTTTTCGGTTCGGTTCAGATTAAGTGCTCACCCCTAGCCTAGGACCAGACCGTAACCCAAAATTATGAAATTACAAAACCGAACCGATTACATGTTTTCGGTTTCGGTCGGTTTTAGGTTTGGTGAGGAACACATTCCAACATCTAGCATCCTTCTAACCATTAAGATTAATCATTCAACATCTTAACATTTAATTGAACATGTTCTCAACAACACATGATGGTAAATAGAAACACAGATATCATTAGTGCCTTACAAGATTACCGATCGAGTCCCTACAAGTTCAAAACTACCATACATTTGTTTGTTGATTCCGACATCAAAATGAGCAAAACACAAGACCGCACCAAAACGATAACTTTGAATCACAAATTCAAGATCTACATTAAGCTAATAGATAGATAAACAAACGTAGGTTAACTTACTTCATAGCAGAATTTGAATTCTTCAGTTCGAGCACACCAATCTTTTCATACCTGAAATCAACAGGGTGCACAGAAGCTCCAGCTTCATGGTTCCACATATTCCACTTATCAGCAACATAAGACCACGCAAAGAACAAAATCACACATGCCAATGCTCCACAACCAGTAGCATATATGAAACCCGAAACAAAACAGCCTTTTTCCTTAGAAGTATGAGCGTAATCCTGTGGTATAAGTGGAATTGAATGAAGCCATTTTGAAATATCATCGATTTCAGAGCTCCATGAATACACAGTTGTAATCTGCTCGTGATTTTGATTAGATGATGTCAGACCAATTAATACCTCTTCTCCTTTCAACATTTCCGCCAAATCGATTCTATACGAAATCAGTGGCTCACCAGGCCTTGGATTACCTAATTTGCTTAATCTAACCTCTAGCCACTTCGAAATCGCATGGTAATCGATCCAGGATGTGAATTTCACCCCGTCCTTCAAAACATGATTAACTTTCGAAACATTGATAACCCTAGAAAATGAAATTTTACAAACATTGACATCAAACTCGATACTGAGTGACGGAGTTACATCTACAAGCGCAAACGATGCATTTCTAGCAAATTTAGAAGGGAAATCAGCGGGAATGATTATCAGCTCAACGCCATTTCCGATCTCAAACGTGAAGTTCGAGGAAAACGACGTCGAATAACTAAAGTTAAAAGGCGTACTGCGTAAGATGATACCGAAGCTTGAAGGCGTTTTCCAGCAGAGTTGTACGGAATGTCCACCGTCGATGAAGTGAGCGTCGCCAAAGAGTGAAGTTCCGGCGTCGGATGGGAAGTTGTGGTTAGGAAATGGGATTGAGATGGAGAACGTAGGTTTTGCAGATAGAGATAGAATCACGAGGGTGACGATTAACACCGAAAACAATTTCATCATTAATGGCGATCTTGCGAACAAGCTCTATTTCTTCTCAAATGAGTAAAGTGAGAGAACTGCAGAGTTTTTTTTATTTTATTTTGAGTAAATTACTATTTTTGTCCCTGTGGTTTGGGCGTTTCTGCGTTTTTGTCCCTATGCTTTTTTTTCTGTTTTTTTGTCCCTGAGGTTTGCAAAATTCTGTTTTATTGTCCTTCCGTCCATCCGCCGTTTATTTTTAGCCGTTAAGACCCTCACGTGCCAAAAACGTGGGGGTAGATTCGTCCTTTTATCAAAACCCCTTCTCGTTTACCCCCAATTTATCAACATATGTCCTCGTGCTTTTGCGAAATCAAAAACCAGAAATCCATCTCATCTTCTTCGTCCTCATCGCCATCACTGATAATGGCTGCCGGACTTCCAAATGCACCTTGTTGGTTTATTAGAGACGAAGAATATGATGAAGCTAGCATGAACGACGTTTATTGTAAGCATTCCCGAACCCTAATTGTTCATAAAATTGCAATACTTAAATTTTTATATATATATATTTTTTAATAGCAATATACAAGAATCTGTTCTGTATAAAGATTTATCATGGTGGAAGCTTTTCAAGATATCCTGGTCGCAAATACGTAGGAGGAACAACTGCATATGTTGATTTGGTAGATGTTGAATATTTTTCAGCACATGAACTTGATAGGATGGTAAAGTCATTAGGTTATAAAGGAGACCATCAAATGTACTACCATTTTAAAAAGCCTGACCATGATTTAGATTATGGTTTGCTTGCTTTGGGAAACGACGATGATGTAAGGAACCTGTTAAGTTATGTTGGGAAACAGTCTTTGATTAATGTTTATATTGAACATGGGATTACATCAGTGTATAATTATTGGAGACCATCTCAACAAAGTAAGGTTGTAATAGAGGAAATAGATGAAGGTGAGGCTGCTAATGTTGTTCCAAAGAAAAATCCAGATAACAAGTTATTGTCTATAGAATGGTCTGCTAGTGTTGGTATGCAACAAGGCCAAAGTTCAACACAAGAAGTTGATACAGAATTTAATGAAGAAGAACCAAAGAAGTTGACTGCAGAAGTTATTGCAGAATTTAATGCAGAATTTAATGGAGATCCTCCAACTGCAGAATTTAATGCAGATCCAGCTCCAACTGTAGAATTTAATGCAGCTCCACCTCCAAATGCAGTTCCTGAAGATGATTTACAAGAAGATGAACACAATGTAGTTCATGATGTTGATGTTGATATGTCTGGTTTCAATGTAAATGTTCAAAGAAATGATCTTTTTGAAGAAAATACTATACACCCAAATGTTGAGATTGATGAAGAAGTTGGTGGAATAGACTTTGATGAGTATGATAGTGGTTATGACAGTGAGGATGAAACCATGGGGGTTGATAAAGAAAGAAGGATGGAATTGAAAAGGTTGAGGAAGGAATCCCAGGCTGTGAAGAACAATTTTTATGTTGGTCAAGTTTTTGCAACAAAGAAAGAAGTCCTTACACGAATTAGGGATAATGCAGTGGAGAGTAGAAGAGAACTTAAAGTCATAAAATCTGATAAAATAAGGGTAAGGGTGAAGTGCTTTGGGTATAAACCCAAAAAAGTTGAAGGAAAAGGACAAGACATTGGAGATAGTGAGAATCTTTCAGAAAAAGGTGAAAAGGATAATAAAGAACAACAAAAAGAAAATGAAAAAGAAAAAGAAAATGAAAAAGAAAAAGAAGAAGAAACAGAACCAAATAAAAAACAGAAGGGCAAGATGGTCATTAAAAGGGAAAAAGTCAAAAACCCTACCTGCCCCTATACTTTACACGTTTCCACAAATAAATTTGATGATTCTTGGATGGTGAAAACCCATATACCCGAACATCAATGTCTGCAACAAAGAATAGTGGGTCAATGTACTGCTTCCTATCTATCTAAACAAATTGGGTCAACAGTTCACTCAAACCCTAATATATCAGGGAAAGCACTTCAAGATCACCTCTCTAAAACTATGGAGATGGGAATCTCAAGGATGACAGCTTATAGAGCAAAGGAAATGGCAATTAAAAGGCTGAGGGGGGATTATCAAGAACAATACTCCTTGCTAAGAGACTATATCCTTGAACTGCAGAGATCCAATCCAAACACTACAGTAAAACTTGATCTTGTGCCAGATGCTATTCCTAATTCTGTTGATAATGTGTTTAGGAGGATATACATTTGTTTAGGTCCACTTAAGAGCGGCTTCATATCTGGAATAAGACCATTGTTGGGATTAGATGGTGCTTTCATGAAAGGACCATATCCAGGACAGGTCTTAACTGCAGTAGGGGTTGATTCTAATAATGGAATCTATCCTCTTGCATATGCTGTGGTTGAATCAGAAAGCACTAGCTCATGGATTTGGTTTTTGGAGTGCCTTGGAGATGATCTAGAATGATGGTTGAGTATAGTATTATGCAGATGGCAATATGAATGTGTTGGTATATTCTTATGCAGTTGGCAATATGAATTTGTAGTTATGGTGCAGTTGATAACAATAATTTCTGCAGGTTATGGTAAACAAAGTACAGGGATATAATGTAAAATAACACAGGGACAATTCCTGCAAAAGCTACTACTAATTCATTCCATATGCAGAATTCAACATATTACATTCAAAACATTACATTTAAACCATTAATTTCTGCTATGATTTCAAAAGATTCATTACATACTGCTAATTCTTAAAGAACATGAAATACACTAAGAACATTAACCAACTAAAAAAGAGGTATTTCTTCAAATTCTTCACTTCTTGCACCTTGGAGTTCAACGATTCTTCAACTTCATTTTTTGATCTCAACAAACCGGGAATTAGAGCAGTAGATCTTTGACACATTGGTGGATCAAACCAACCAAAAAAGCCACAATTTGAACCCTGTAAATAAATTCTCAACTTTAGGTTATTTCTGAGTAAAAAAAATTAGGGTTCAATAATTGATACCTGTTCAGGACAACAATAGAATCGGCGACCTGGGTTGCTACTTGTCCACGAAGTACGAAGCTTGGAAGGTTTCCCGCAAAAGCACAGAACAGCCATGGGAGGATGAAGACGACGTTTTGATACAGAGGGGGAAACGAATTGGGGTGAAGGTGATTTAATTCAAGGGGTTTTGATAAAAGGACGAATCTACCCCCACGTTTTTGGCACGTGAGGGTCTTAACGGCTAAAAATAAACGGCGGATGGACGGAAGGACAATAAAACAGAATTTTGCAAACCTCAGGGACAAAAAAACAGAAAAAAAAAGCATAGGGACAAAAACGCAGAAACGGCCAAACCAAAGGGACAAAAACAGTAATTTACTCTTTTATTTTAGGAAAGCAACGAGGTGTTGCACTCTTTGCATTGACAAGTGTACCGCTATTACCGTCCGTTGTGCAAGATTTTGGGAGGCTAAATGCATCGATTTAATATGGAGAACATACCATGTATACCATTTGGACATATTAGTCAACTTTTAACTTGAAAAATATAACTATCACTAATAAATGACATAAGAACGGTGTCAATGGTCCGCTGGTTGGGCACCGCCGGTTCCGGTGCCGTTGGCACGGACCGCCGGTTGGTCCGTCGGTTTAGCGCCAGCCAGTTTCGAGACGGGAGAAGAGACGGAGGAGGAGCGTGCATGTGGGTCCCGCGTGTACCTTCTGACGAATAAAAAAAAAGCCTTTTTTTCTTAAACGGCAAAATAAATGGTAATAAATACAAAAAAACGGTAATAAATTCAAAAAAATTCGAAAAAATTCAAAAAAATTCAAAAAAAATTCCCCCTCATTTACATCTATAAATACCCAATCATTTCTTCTATTTTTTACACAACATTCACCTTCTTTCTCTCTCAAAAAAATCATACCTCCTCCCAAACTTTTCAAAAATGTCCAAAAAACGTCAATCATCGTTATCCAACGACGTGCGGGAGCTATTTACTTCAACACCGATTGACGCCCCACCCTCACCGGCCGGTTCTTCGTCGGGTCAAACAAGCAACCCGACACCATCACTTGGTTTTGGGGCTTACTCCCAACCACCACCAAACTACCAATACCAACAACCACCACCAAACTTTCAATACCAACAACCATTACCCAACTTCCATTACTCTCAATCACCAAACTTTCAATACCAACAACCACCACCAAACTTTCAATACCAACAACCACCACCAAACTTTCAATACCAACAACCTCCTCCAAACACACCTATCTATTCTCAAAATTTTCAATCACCATCACCAACCGAAAATGTGGGGGACAACCAACCAGAACCGATGCCCAAAAGAAAAGGGAAAGAAAAAAGGATGGAAAAAGGGAAAGAAAAAGCGGCGCCAAAAAGGGCACAAACAAAGTGGTCAACCCCTGACGAGGTGATTTTAGCCCAACGTTGAATTCATAACTCTGAAGATGGTGTTAAGTGTAATAGCAAAAAGAATATCGTCCATTGGGGTCAAATTCTCGCGGACTTCAACTCGGCTGCTTCTGTGAAGCGTAACATGAACCAACTAACGGGCAAATGGTCCAAAATAGCACAAGACGTGAAAAATTCCAGTGCTATATACAATTCTTTAAACGACATGCGTGGAAGCGGTACGCGAGACGAGGACGTTCTAAAAGCTTCTCGTCAACAATTCCGTGAAAATGTTGGCCGTAATTTTATATACGAAGACTGTTGGGAAGTGGTAAGAGATAGCCCAAAGTTCTATTTTTCAGTGGGCGTCATGGATACCGAGCCGATAAGCCTCGATGAAGACACCAAACCGGCGAGCATGGATCCAGGGACGACGGCACCAAGGACGACGACACCGGCTAACATGCATGCGTTGTTCCAAGATGACCCGTTGAGGCGCCCCCACGGCCGCAATCTTAGCAAGAAAAGTCAAAAAACTTCGTCTTCGTCCGATGCCGCAAGTTCCCAAAGGTCCATTAAGTTGGACACTTTGGACGTGGTTAGACAAACCTCCCATAAGCATACAAACATGCTCGCTAAGGTTGCAAAAATGGCACATAAAAAATTGATTTTGAAAACTTGGAAATTCCTAGCCACAAAAGTACCGGACGACATTGACGAAAGTCGTAAACAAATGCTTGAAAACGCCCAAGAATCAATTGCAAAGCAATTTCATAAGGATTCGGCGATTTTTCACGAGGATGAGGAGGAGGGTGCCGGTGAGGGTTCGGGAACACAAGCACCGGTTGGCGAAGACGAAGACGACAATGAATCTGTTGACTAGTAGTTTTTTTTAGTTTGAATGTCTTTTTTTTTAATTATTAATTTTTTTTTTATTATTTTAATTTCTTTTTTATTAATGTCTTTTTTTAATTATTTTAATGTCTTTTTTTATTTATGTCTTTTTTATGTAATGTTTTTTTAATTAATGAAATGTATATTTATTTTAGTTATATGTTTTAATTAATTAGTTGTATATTTTTATTAGAAAAAGAAAAGTAAATGGTGGGGCCCAAATTTGGTGAAGTGACGGAGTGCTGTTGGTACGGGTACGTCAGTTTAGTGTTAGTTAGTTTGTCTGCTGACGTGGCGCTGAGTTGGCAGCAACTGACGGCGTCAGTTTCTGTCACCATTGGCACCGGTCTAAGTTATAGTGAACTTTTTACTTCTTTCAAGAAGAATTTTTTTTTTTACTTCTTTCAAGAAGAAAAAAAAACTCAAAAACTACGACCACTCAAAACAAACACCACTTGCAAAAACTACGACCACTAAAAACAAACACCACTCGCCGGCAGCCACCACCCTAACCCACCAATCATCACCTTCGAACCGCTGTCAACACCCTACATCCAGCCATTGTCTACACCCCCTACGTCCGGTCAGCCATTTTTGATTCTAGAAATTATTTTTGACAAAATTATCCAATATAAACAATCTTTCTTATTTTATGAAATAAAGCAACCTTTCATCCGGTAATCTAATACAACATGTGATTGCTAAATGATGCACGTCTAATACAACATGTGATTGATAAATGATGCACGTCTAATACAACATGTGATTGCTAAATGATGCACATGATATTAGTGTCTATTATATATTCATACTTATGTACTTATTTATTTGATCAGTATCAAAATTAATAAATGATATGAAGAAATAGAATGGGTGGATTACATATGTCATTTTATGGGTAACAACATTAAGTAACATCATTAATTATATTAAGGTGGAGAGTTAGGTACTGTTTGTTTTTTGTAAAAAGATCTTCCTATGGTTTTTTGTCTTCGCCACGCAGACCACGGGCAGAAAAGGTGTTGTGCATATGTTTCCGCAGACAAAAAAATGTCTGCCTAGAGCCCTTATCCCACAGACTTGGAATAAAGCTTTTTCCATATTCATACCACAAAAATTACTTCCCACACCACACTGTACATATTTTAAAACAGACTGTACAACTATAGTAAAACATAAATGTGGTATATGAATTAATTTGTGTGGTTGAAATATCACTCCCTTTAAAAAAAAAAACACGCTCCCTTCAATTAAGTCCAAACCCATAACTGCTAAAAACCCTATCAAAACTTCCGCCCCTCACATTCGATCGTCTTCTTCCTCTCTCCCATCACCGTCGACTTCTCCCTCACTGCTCGCCGCCGCCGCCATCGATTCTCCCTCACCGATCGCCGCCGCACATCTCCTCCCCACCTTCAGTCGTCGGCGGTCCTCACAAATCGCCGCCGACGAAGCCATCCCCCTCGGGTATGTTTTAATTCACTGCCTCACAGTCATTAATTTGTGTATTATGCAGAAATTGTTCATGATTATATTATAAAATTTGGTGTATTTTATCATGTATTACCATAAAACAAACAATGGCACGAGATGTATTAATTTATCTTGTATTATCATAAAATTTGGTGTATTTTACAAGAAATTAGATATGCAGATGCGTTCGTGTTTCATAATGGTTATTAATCTAAATTATATGATTTTGAATTATTTCATGGTTAAAATGGTTTGATTTTCTTAACCTCTATTTTGTTGAAATGTGAAGCTAACCTCTCTTAACAACAGGTGAAAAACAAGATAAAATATCAATTTCCGATTTTTCCCTCACAACATAACCAACATACTCTGTGTGCGTAAATTGATTATGAATGGTTATTTGGTTGAAATTGATTATATGTTAAATTTGTTATGCATAATTTGGTTATATGTTAGATTTGATATGTATAGGATTATTTGGTTTTTAGAAATGGGAGGAAAAGTTGTTTGGACTAGTGAGCAACAAAAATGCTTATTGGAAACTTGCATTGAAGAAGTAAATAATGTGGGTAGAAAAGGTTCAAGTATGCAAAAAGAGTCATGGATCAAGATAGGAAGAGTTCTTAAGGAAAACTTTGACATGGATTTGACAAAAAAAAAAAACAAATTGTAAACTGCTATGACTATCTTAAAGTCAAATACACGGCATGAGTATTCTTGAAAAACGAATACTTTTAACCTAACACCTGAGGAGTGGGATGAATATGGAAAGGTATATATATGTATTTGAACATTTATGTAAAATTTTGTAAATATACTTATACTAGTTTTTTCTACATTGGATTCAGGTACATCCGAAGGCCGTTTCATTGAGAACTGTCCTGTTGCCTTCTCCCGAGCTTTGTGTAATTCTTTTTGATGAAATTATCGAGTAGTAATTGAAAATTAGGGAATGGTTATTTTAAATTGTATTGTTATTGCATGACGTTTTTATGGATTATTTTAAGACCGTAAGACGGTGAATATTTCAAATTTTTGATTATTTGTGCAATTCTCTTTGATGAAATGAGTTATGTAACGACCCGAAATTTGTAAATAAACAAATTGTACAAAAATATGATAATTATGGATAATTCGTTTAAAATACGTAGGAATTGGTTTCGTGTCGTTTGGACACCGTATGATAAAGTTATGGGTGAAACCGAGTCGAGGCATGAAGGAAAAAGTGCAGCCTTAGCTGTCTGAGGAGTTCGCGACGCGAACTCCGGTTCGCGAAGACGAGACAGAGATTTTGGTTGTAGATCGTGAGGAGTTCCCGGACCGTTCCCGATCGCGAACTATGCGTGTCTGAAGGAGTTCGCGGCGCGAACTCTAGTTCACGAACGTGAACTTTCCCGACACCAGCATTAAAGACGGGTTTATCTCATTTATTACACACACAAACCCTATTTTTCTCCCCTCAGCTGGTGTGTGCGATTTTTGAGTGTAAAGTGGCGATTGGAGCTTAATCTTCATCAAATCTTGAGGATTCTTGCTCATAGTTAAAGATCAAAGGTAAATCTTCATCTCTCTTGTGTTATAGGCCATAGATTCAAGTAGGGAAAGTTTGAATCTCAAACCCTAGTTTTGGGTTTGTACATAAATGGTCAAATGGAAGTTGTATAACTTAGATCTATGGTATTTTAAAAAGGAAAATGTATTCATAATATGGATCTATGAAAAATATGGTGATTTATGAAATTAGGGTTTAGTAACTTGGGGGACATTGATGCTAGTAGTTAACTAGCTATGGAATAAATGAATAATATTGATGATTGATGTAAACCATTGTATTGGTATTGGTATTAGGTCATTTGGTGGAAGAAGTTGAGGTATTCGAGTCTTGAGAAGTGATAATCTTGTCCAAGAATCATAACTTGGAAATAAGCTTGGCTAAGGTGAGTACATGTGAACTTTCAAAACTGAGTACATAGTTAGTAAATGTTTTATGTTTAAATGTTTTATCGAGTCTATAAGTAATTTAGTTAATTATGTGATTTTTAATGAATTGCTTATATGACGAGGAAGTGATAATTGATTGAGAAAAAATGGAGCTATAAGCTCATAGTAATAATAGACAAATAATGATGATGATGATGATGATGATGATGTCCCTAGGGCCATGATAGATTGGAGGCATTCCAGTTATTAGGGTACCTTAAGGTTAGTGATAGATTGGAGGCATTCGGATAACCCGATACCTATGAGTCCCGGTAGATTAGAGGCATTCCGGTTACCGTGGATATGACGGTCTTGATAGATTGGAGGCATTCCGATTATCTTGACATTGGCCAATGATGAAAGAAATGAAGTGACCCGAACGAATTTAATAATATTATTTTAATATAAATGATATTATGTGACTAGTTGTTTATCAGGTCTAAAACTCATGTATCTCACGAGGCAATTTTGTCTCACGTACTATGTTTGTGTTTTTGCTATGTACTCAGGTTCGGGATTGAAGATATAGAAGGCCCGATTAGAAGAGGCCTTGTTGAGATTAGCTTGGTGTTCATGATTAGAGTCCTTATCCTATGGCTAAGATATAATTTGTAACACCAATTATTGTATACTCTGATAATCTCAAAAAAGAAACCTTTTGTTTTTGTAAAACCGGTATTTGACACCGATACATTATTGGATATTTTGGGATGAAATGTATTTAAATATTGTTATGAAATTTGAGGTGTTACAACCTGCTATCAGAGCAATAGTTTAAGTGAACTAGGTTGAGTTGACCATCCTAGACTTAAACTGGGCTAGTAGGACCGTAGGTTCTATAGGATACTTATGAATTGACTATTGAGACCTTAAGTGTAGGTTCAATAGGGTTGACCTTGAAGGAATAGGTCATGTTTGGTATTGGAACGGTCAATGTTACCGTTATTTTGATGAATTGACTTCTAAATGATTTATGTCTTGTTATAGCAAGATGGTGCAAACTAGAAGTGGAAGAGGCCCAATTGATCAAGGGCAAGATTCGAACTTCATTGCCGAACCGGTGTTTGGTCCCCCACCTCGGGATGAAGTAGAAAATTCGGGTGTGGAAAGGAACACCCACACTAGAAAATTCGGGTGTGGAAAGGAACACCCACACTCCGATAACTATGGAATCTAATATTGGAGTGTGGGTGTTCCTTTCCACACTTAAGGAGGTTTAGGCTTTAAAGAGAAAAACCGACTATTCCTTTCTCTCCAAATGAAGTAGACACTAGCTGCAAGCACCATTCTTCTAAGAATACTAACAATATTATAAGTACAGGGGAATCCAACAAATTGATTAACTATCTGCAGCCAGTCATTAGCCAAATTAGGGGCATATATCAGTCTCTTAAGCTCCTTCTAAATAATATCAGAATACTTACAACCAAAAAACAAATGACTATGGGAATCATTAGTCTGCATACAGAGAGGGAAAACAAGAATATTACCATTGTTCCACTTCATAATTCTGTCTTGAGTCAATAACCTTTCTCTGATAGCAAGCTATAATAAGAAAGCATGTCTAGGGTTTCCCTACGAGAACCAAACAATCTTTCCCAAATTAACAGGATCTGCAACAGAGTTAAATTTCTCCGAGGCATTACGAACAGATAAATTTACCATATTTCCATTATCCATCATCCACATCAATTCATCCTTTTTATTATTATCCAAAATAGGAGGAATAAGATTTTGCAGCACAGGGTGAACTTGTACCCAATCCCTTGGCCAATTCCAGCAACCATTAGTCATCATGTCATGGATAGATGCATTATCCCGTAGCCTAGCATCATAAATGCTACGCTTGCTAATGAAATTTGATAAAGGGCCTACATCATTCCAATTATCATGCCAAATAGAAGCAGTTTTCCCATCACCCAACTTATACACAATCGGGGATCGAATTTTATCTCTAACATTCAATAATATTTTCCACATCGAGCTATCTCCCATACGAGGAACAATGTAACACCGCAAAATTGTGAAAGCGTTTTTTTTAAATGCCCGAAGGCGATTAGGTTATCCTTGAGGTTAGTTTAGTTTAGTTTAGTTACAAACAAGGTCCCACAATAAGTTTCCAAAATAAACATTGCTTAAACAATACAATAACGGTGTCACTTAAACGACATTGCTCACTTTACAAACACAACCCCTTGAGCTTGGTCAATCATCGCATCCAAAGCGCCGATCAACCTGAAAAGATTCAACGAGGGAGGGATTAGCACAAAGCTAAGTGAATGAACATAAACTACAAATTATACAAAGCTCGACAAACAAGCACCAACATCTCCACGATTGTTACTCCTCGTAACCGCTTAACCACTGTTCCACCGAACCACTGTTCCACTAATCCAGCAACCACTAACTGTCTAATCACTAAGCACGGAAGTATTTCTACATCTCCGATTGCTAAACACGGAAGTATTACTACATCTCCGCGTTGGGTAATCACTATCACTGAGGAACAGTGGCTTTGTGGGCCTTAAACCATGGTTGGCCAGAACCACAGTAACCGTTAGCGCTGTATCCAACACCCCGGGCAACTCCCTCCCCTTAACCGTGTCACGCCTACAGGTAAGGTCGGATACCCTATTAGTCGATACACTATGCTCAGCCGTTATCCATCTGACGCTGACCTCTTACCTATCCTCGATTGCCACTAACCGAGTTGTTGCTACCAATCAAGCAAAACCTTTCCATCTATGTGCACATATCCTATTTCGTCTAACCCGATCGAACAGGTACCAACCAAGCAAACTGTCAAAGATTCGCGCCCGAAAACGACCCGAAAAACCTGAAATCTGAAGTTCACGATCGTGAACAATAGTTCACGAACGTGAACTAGTTCACGAACGTGAACTAGAGTTCACGATCGTGAACTCGCTACAGGGAAGTTTCCTGCATTTTTTCCTGTATTTTCCTGCATGTTTCCTGTATTTTCCTGCATGTTTCCACAATTAAGCATAAACAACATTTATCATTCTAATATGTTATTTGATCTAGAAACATAATTCTTAATGCATAAAACCTCATGACCTTAATTTGACAACTTCTATTATAATTAATAAAACATCATCATCACCTTGAGTAATTTAAAAATTACCAATTCAAACTATGATCAATTTTTTTTATTAACATAAATCATTTTAATATAATCATCTAATTTCAAAACTTGTCTCAAATAATTTCATAATCAATGCAATCACTTAACAACCTCTTTTATCTTTAATTATTACTATCGCAAGTCAACTCGAAATAATCTAAACATACAGTTAATTAGTCACCTTCTAGATTCCAAATTCAACATAGGAAACAATTCGTTATTTATCACAAACATTTCAGGTCATTCAGATAACTAACATTGATTGAGTGTCATAATTAATGGCTATAACAAAAGCAACATCAATTTATTCACATTGGACACACATTTCCGATTCTCACCATACAAGTCACTACATGTGACCCGACGGGTCGCAATAAAAGTTTTAACTTTTTCACATAACAAACACTAGTCCTACTTGGACTATTCAATTCACGTATACAATTCCTTCCATTTTAAATACAAGCATCACATTCAAGAAGTCTACAATAATTACTATTATTCTCAATTTGATCCATGGTCACATATGTTGCGACCGAAACCGACATACACCCGATTCACTTCGCTTCTCCTAAAGTGAAGGAACAAACAAACAGTTACAATCAACTTATCACCAATTTGCACAATATCGAAACAAGCAACCTTAACCACCGAGACACTATGTGTGTCCAGACAACCCAGAAAAGATTCAATCTTTTATAACATTATTCATAACTTTGATTAAACTAGACTAATCCATACATCATAACACACTAATCTTAGTCCAAGTTTCAATAAAAGGAACATGTAAGCATTCATCACTTATATCTACACAACTCCCGACACATATGAGGTGTCCCAAATCAATAAGCAATCAATTATTATAATTCAAGTGACATAAAACACCACGGGTAAGCAGTTCAGTTCATCGCAACATTTCACAAATCTTAGTTAAGCAATCTTCTCAATTAACAATTCTACATAAACACAAGTATTGAGTTTATTAAAGCATACCCGAGCTATCATTGTCGGTCCACGGTTGGTGAAGATTCCCTGACCGCCCCCGTCCTTGACCCACAACCCATTTTCTTTTCCCAAGGTCAACTTCCATCTTGCCCAAATTTACCACCTCTAATGTACTTCATTTCCCCACGTGCGTATATATGCTCCTCGGGTAGTCCCCGCATCCGTACTTGATGTGCCAACATTTCCTAGGGCCAAGGGGGTCGGGTTCTCTTTACCCGTCATATCTATAACAATCACAACAACTCATGAAAGCTTAGTTTAAATCGTTAGTAACTACATACTAACTACAACTAACTTCATTCACCGTTGCTCTAATCCCACTCGTCCGGAATGCTTGACCAAACATGAGCCACGATTTGGGAATGAAACACCAACCCCGTGTATCCATTGCCAAACCGAAGCTCTGATACCAAGTTGTAACACCGTAAAATTGTGAAAGCGTTTTTTTAAATGCCCGAAGGCGGTTAGGTTATCCTTTAGGTTAGTTTAGTTTAGTTTAGTTACAAACAAGGTCCCGCAATAAGTTTCCAAAATAAACATTGCTTAAACAATACAATAACAGTGTCACTTAAACGACATGGCTCACTTTACAAACACAACCCCTTGAGCTTGGTCAATCATCCCGTCCAAAGCGCCGATCAACCTGAAAAGATTCAACGAGGGAGGGATTAGCACAAAGCTAAGTGAATGAACATAAACTACAAATTATACAAAGCTCGACAAACAAGCACCAACATCTCCACGATTGTTACTCCTCGTAACCGCTTAACCACTGTTCCACCGAACCACTGTTCCACTAATCCAGCAACCACTAACTGTCTAATCACTAAGCACAGAAGTATTTCTACATCTCCGATTGCTAAACACGGAAGTATTACTACATCTCCGCGTTGGGTAATCACTATCACTGAGGAACAGTGGCTTTGCGGGCCTTAAACTGTGGTTGGTCAGAACCACAGTAACCGTTAGCGCTGTATCCAACACTCCGGGCAACTCCCTCCCCTTAACCGTGTAACGCATATAGGTAAGGTCGGATACCCTATTAGTCGATACACTATGCCCAGCCGTTATCCATCCGACGCTGACCTCTTACCTATCCTCGATTGCCACTAACCGAGTTGTTGCTAGCAATCAAGAAAAACCTTTCCATCTATGTGCACATATCCTATTTCGTCTAACCCGGTCGAACAGGTACCAACCAAGCAAACTGTCAAAGATTCGCGCCCGAAAACGACCCGAAAAACGACCCGAAAAACCTGAAATCTGAAGTTCACGATCGTGAACAATAGTTCACGAACGTGAACTAGAGTTCACGACGTGAACTAGAGTTCACGATCGTGAACTCGCTACAGGGAAGTTTCCTGGATTTTTTCCTGTATTTTCCTGCATGTTTCCTGTATTTTCCTGCACCTTTTCCCAAACAAGCAATACCAAACCGATTGTAACCGAACACAAGTTTGAGGTTAAGTCCACTCACCGTTACTTCCACTTGTCGAACTCAGAGGTCTAATGTTTCTGAGTCTCGATCCCAGTTCCTGTACATCAAAGGATTACCAAATCAGTAACCGGTATTTATCAATAATTACCAATATTGACAATTATAACACTAACTGTCAACCAAGTGTTATAACACCATTTCTAACACATAAGCATATTAAAGCTACTTATACATCCACAATTTAACAATTGAGTCGTTCCACCACTTAATCACCTGAACGGGTCAAAACCGGATTAAAAACAATATTACATTCTATAACTACAATCATGTCATCAACTTGCAATTCACCAAATGTTATCAATAACATTTCTAATTACATAAACCTAACAAAAATGCTTATACCTTCACAATCCAAGTTCCTTAGTCATTTTACTACCAATTGGCCCATACGGGTCAAAAACCCGAACATGACTATAACAATCAATTTCACAACTAAGGTCCATGACTACTACATCTAGCAAGTCATAATCTTGTAACCATTCATCAAGTTCATAAATACTAACAATCCATGTATTTTACTTCCAAATTACTAGTTCATCATTTTAACCAAAAACATCCAAACACTAGTTAGCATTTCAACAATCTCACCAATCTTAACATAATCCATAACTAACATATCCAATCTATCATGTTAACATATCCAAGCAACAAAACCCGCAAAAACACACCAATGCCATGTTTCCACCAACTAGTCATTTAACACAATAATTGGTTCATAATTTCTACATAAACTTAAACAATTGTTTTAATTAACAATCTCACCCAAATCAAGGCATGAACCACCAAAACATACAATACTTGATTTCTCAACATCCATAACTTACTAAACATGTTTTCTCAACCTAATGAACAATTCCAAGCATTCAAACAACAAGAATCCAAGGTTTGTCAAAATCCATAAAACCTACTTTTGACATAAACCCACCAACTTGTACACTTTGCTAAAATAGTTGTACCTTGTGCTAAATTACTTGTACTCATACCACAATACATGTCAAATCTTGTATAAACACTTAGTATAACATTTAACACAATATACACTAACAAAACTTCAAGAATCATAAACCCTAATTTCACCAAAACTCAAGAACTTAAAACAAACACATATAGGTCGAAGCTTACCTCAAGAGCTACTCAAAAACGGGTTCGGATTTAAGGTCGAGCAACAAACAAGCTAGAAATCTTCATAAAACCTCAAGAACACCCATGAGTTTTGAGAGAGATTGAATTATAAAAAGGTAAAAGAAAAGAAAGGGAAGAAGTGACCAAAAAGGAGGGTGTGGTGTCCCCTCCTAACTCCCAAACCGTCCACCATGGGGAGGTGGGGCCCACTTGGTGATTTTTTTTGTCTTTTACACATTCTAAACAATACAATATAAAAAGTCCCTTTCGTAGTTAATTTATTTAAAATAGCAAACGGACTCCAATTTTAAAAACGAAAGCATTTCCGGAAACGAAATCCGACAAGGAATCTAAAGATATAAAAATCACAAAATCGATTAAATATTTCAGAAACCAGATATTTTAATCCCTTGATTAAAATATCACAAAAGTACAAAAGGTCAAACAATTTATTTAATATTTAGTCACTTTACTCCACTTATGGTCAAATAGATATTTATCAAATATCCATATATACCTAAAAGTACTAGGCCGGTTTTAGGATGTTACAAACAACATCCCAGATGCTTCTGCCTTTTAACTTCACCGTGTTTACCCATTCCACCCATAAAGTATTTTTTTTTAGCTACAATGTTCCACACATGTTTACTTAGTAAAGCTAAGTTCCAAGGGCCTAATAATTTCAGCCCTAATCCACCTTTATCCTTAGGCATACAGATCATTTTCCAAACAACTTTAGCCACTCCTTTTTTCCCTTTCCCTTGATTCCTAAGAAAGTTCTTCAAGACCATTTCAATATCCTTAATGACAGTTTTGGGAATGAGGAAAACCGAGGCCCAATAGACATGCAATGCTGATAAAAATGCAGCAATTAGCTGCAGCCTCCCAGCATAAGATAACATCTTATTCTTCCAATTGTTAATCCTTCCTTTAACTCTGTCCACAAGCGGTTTACAATCAGAAATACCCAATTTTTTATCAACAAGAAGGACCCCTAAGTATTTTACAGGTAATTTTCCAACAATAAATAGAAGTTCCTCCAGAATCTGTCTTTTAACATCTTCAGTAATGTTGCTACAAAAGACAGTGCTTTTACCCATATTAGGAAGCAAGCCTGAACATTCACTAAATTCCATAAGGGCCTTCTTGATAACTCTAATAGAATTCACATCTCCATGGCATAAAATAAGCAGATCATCTGCAAAACAAAGGTGGGTGAGCTTCAATTCCTTGCAACCTTTATGATACTTGAAACGAGGATTTTCCCTAATTTTCCTTTTCAACATTAGGGTAAAAAGTTCCATTATCAAAGTAAACAAATAAGGTGAGATTGGATCACCCTGTCTTAAACCCCTTCCACTTTTAAAATAACCATGTCTCTCACCATTGATACATATAGTAAAAGAAGGGGATGTCACACAGGCCATGATCCAATTAACCATTTTTACATGAAACCCAAACTGATGAAGAATAGTCCTGAGAAACTCCCAATTGACAGTGTCATATGCCTTAGCAATGTCAATCTTTAGAGCACATCTTTTAGGCCCAACTTTCATGTTGTACCCTTTCAACAACTCCTGAGTAACCAAAAGATTATCCTGAATCAATCTACCCAGAATGAAAGCACTTTGATTAATATTCACCCCCTTCTGTAAACCATCTTTTATCCTGTTAGTTAAGATTTTACTAATACACTTGTATAGGACATTGCAACAAGCAATAGGCCGAAAATCAGCAACTTTCTTAGGGCATGGGATTTTAGGCACAAGGGTAATAATAGTTGCATTAATTTCTCCAAGCAGCTTCCCATTTCTAAAAAATTCTTTGACAGCAAGGCATACATCCTTACCCACAATGTTCCATCCTTACCCACAATGTTCCAGGCTTTTATAAAAAAATGCAGAAGTATATCCATCAGGCCCTGGAGCTTTATTTTGATCAATATCAAAAATAACCTTCTTTATTTCCGCATCAGTAACATCTATAATCATACTGTTAGCTTCCTACTCGTTAAGAAGTCCGTCAAACAAAAAATCTGTATTCACAGGTCCGCACTCTCCTGAATCACCCAGGAATTTCTGGAAATGATTTATAAATTGCCCAGGAAGCTCATCCCCTTCATAATCAACACCATTATCATCATAAACCCTAAAAATTCTATTCATATGGGTTCTGCTTTTAATAGATTGGTGGAAGAATTTAGTATTCTTATCCCCAGCCTTAAGCCAATTTGTTTTAGCATTTTGAAATAAAAGGCTCTCATCATCATCAACAACAACATTGTATTCATTCAGAAGCTTAGTAGCAGCTTCCTTACTTTGCTTATAATGAGGGTTAATTTCCATATCAATCTGAGCTTTTTACAGATCCTTCCTAACTTTGTCAACATACTCAAACAGATTCCATTTCTTCCCGCTCAAGTTCTTCATATAGCCTTTCATATTTTTCAATCTGTTAGCAAGAATATACATTTTCCTTCCATTAACCTCCAACTCCCAGTTATCCTTCACAACATCCAGGAATTCCTCTTTGTTAGAGATGAAATTAGCAAACCTTAATGATTTACTAACTTTCTTCATATTACCAGGTAACACTAACACCACAGGAGTATGATCAGAAGTAACAAAAGGCAAAAAAAAAATGGACAAAAGCCTGCCAATAAGAACTAATAAAAGCACTATTAGCCACACCCCTATCCAGCTTTTTCATAATACTCTACTCTGGATTTTTTTGGAGATTTAATCCAAGTAAAATGCAGGCCAGAGCTGCAAATATCCTCCATTTCAATGTGATTAATACAATCAACAAACTCTTGCATATCACTTGTAACATAAGATCCTCCAACAAAACGCTCATTAGTTTTCATAGTCACATTAAAATCGCCCATCATGACCCTTGGTTGCCCTTTGGTTATATTTTTAATCACCTGAAGCTCATTCCATAAGTTTCTCCTCTTTCTTCCTGTGTTAGTTGCATAAATGAAACTACAGAAAAATCAGGATTTATTATGTTGCACTTCAATCATACAGTGCATAGCCTGTCTGGAGCTGTGAATAGTAATAATATCAACATTATTTTTATTCCACCCAACTAGGATTATGCACCCATTCTTACTTTGAGTTATATTTGACACCCAACCCCAACCACCAAAGACTTTATCACAAACTTTTTGCAACTTGTCTTCTTTGACATGAGTCTCCAAGATAGCACATACTTGTATGTGCTCATCTTTAATAAAATGAATTACTTCATTCTGCCTCCTTACCTGATTCATACTACGAATGTTCCATGCTCAAATTTTACAATCCATAAAAACAGCAAACAGGGAAACAACCAAAACTGCATACACACTACTGTTCATTTAGAACAGTATATTCCCCACTATACATTTCATTCTGCCTCATAAACATAGTGTTATGAGATTGAGTTTCCAAAACATCCTCTTCATCCTCCTCTTCAGGCCTTACCACCCTCTGCCATTCTTGTCTAAAATAATCGACCATTTCTTTGTGCCATGTGCCTATAATTTCCTCAGGAGGCTGCAATCTGTTGCTTATGTATCCATCAACAATTTTTTTATCCTTTTCAACTCTTATATCTTTATTCTCTTCATCCCTACGCATGTCTAAAGCAGCAAACTTATTAGTATTAGGGTTAGGGACTCCCCCTTTACTGTTTGCTTTCCCACCATATTTCCTTCCTTCATTCGTATCTACTTTATTTGTATTATTCATTTTGTTTTTATTCCTTTGCCCTTTATAAACAACCTCAATAAAATCCCCATCCTTTTGAGTGTTATCCTGCACATCTTTCTTATTGCTAGCAGTTTCTTCCTCATTCTTTGTCATTTTAGCACATTTCTTATCAATATGCCCCAAGACCTTACAATGAGAACATATATCGGGTTTCCATACATACTCCACATTCGGAGTTCCCCCCCCCCCCCCTTAACATTGTTCTCATTATCTCTATATTCTAATAAATCACTTAATGAAAGTAGATTATCTTTCCATTCATTTCCAAAATTATGAGCTCAACCTTTTCCTTGTAACCTTTAGTTGCTTCAATCTCAACAAGCACCCTAGCAAATTCCAGCTTCCCCACACCATTCTGGCAGATATTAGCAGTCATGGAGTCCATGACCTTAGGAATACCAATACTGCTAGCAATGGCACTCAAACCCTCCATGCTCCAAGCTTCAACAGGAACATTCACCAGTTTAACCCATGGAGGAATTTTACTCGGTTCAACTTTCTCCATTCCAGTATCTGGACTCCATTTCTGAACAAACAGAGGTTTATTATTAACCATCCATGGTCCCATCTCAAGCACCTTATTCATTCCATCCTCATTTTTGAATTTGAACAAATATTGACCAGCACTGTGTATCTTAATGTCAATTAATCCATATTTTCCCCACATTCTTTTCAGATTATACCTCAATTCACTAATATGCATGTTAAATCCCACAAAATAACCATACACAGTTAGTTTCCAGAGAATACAGCCCTTGTTGACTAATTCTTCGTCAAACACAACAAATTCATCTCCATTTTCATCCTTCTGAGTAGGAATATATGTCATTTTCATGACTGCCAGTTTGTATCATGTTTAACACATTAGTATATGTTTTACTTTTGTTCTGTACAGTATCAGTAGTCTTATTCACATTATTCATATGTTCAGCATTATTCACCTCATTATCAATAACCTCCGTTTGACCATTATTATCCATATCAACAGTATACGTGTTAGGATTAGCATTATTACTTACAGTTTCATCCGTTTCCTCTCTATACATGTCGGAATTACGATTTGCAGCTTTAATTTCATCAGCTTCCCCAATTTTAGCCCTAAATTCATCATCCTCCTTATGAGTGTTGCTGGAGCCACTATCATCCGGATTACTAGTCACAGGACTTTTACTTCCTTCTTTGCTGGTCAATTTATGAAACGAATCTCCAAATTTCACAGGAATTCTCACGCTTCCCTTCGAAACACGTCGCGAAGACATATCCGCCAGACTTAGGGCAAAACTAATCAGATCACAATCAGAGAACACAGAGGAATCGATCTAAGAGTAGGAGAAATAAACCGGATCGAAATAGAGCAACAATCAATGGCGAATTAGCGTAACAGGTGTTCCCGCCAAATCGCCATTAGAGAGAGAGAGAGAAATTTGGCTAATAGTTAATGATCATACTTCAAGATTTGAAATTTGAGTTCACTTGTGTTATTAAATTTTAGTTCATTTCAGCAGTCTGCAGGTGTTAAAAAACAAATAATAGTTTCTTGCAGACTGCAGACCTTTGGTCCGGCTCAGAAGCTGCAGCAGTTGGCAGATGTGGTCCGCAGACATCAGATCTTCTTACTCAGAAAAAACAAACAACAACTAAGTGGATGATGAGTCCCACTTTTATTTACCAAATAAAGTAAATTCAAAGTGTATCACTTTTTTATAACACATCTAAAAGGAAAGTATATCACTTACTGTGATACGGAGGTAGTAGATTACTATATAATTCCTTTAAATTAAAATAGAACCTCTGGAGACACTAACTCTAAATCGATCAACCTCAGCTGGACACAATCTAAATCAGTTCTCGTATTCATCCTGGAAACCAAATTAACCTCTTTTTTTATGTATTATGAACGTTTAAGGATATATTTTTTACATTCGGCAAAATTTCCAGATATAATGTACTATTGATAAAAATCATACTTGGGCGACTTGTGATGTTATTTCAAAAACTCTTGTGTAACTTTTTGAGAGTACTTTACGTGATTCGAGTTTAGGTGGCTCGTGATCGGATCTCATGGATTTGTCGGATAAAAGATGAACACTAAGATCGCCAAAAAAATATGTTATTTTGATAATTGTATGACCTGGTGTAACGTTTTTAAATACATTAAAATATGATTTTCGTTTTGTAATATGTTTTTGTTTAGTGTTTTGGTTGTCTTTTGGTTCCTTTTGGTGTTTTGGCGGATCTGTTTTGTAATAACTCTTTGCTAGTTCCTTGCTAGCTCTTTTAGTTTTGCTTTTTGGGCTCGGGATAGGGTGATGGATTTGTCGAAGCTCCTTTTCCCGGGTACCATTGCCGTTCAAAAAAAATAATAAAAAAATGAGTCCATAAAACTAATGGTGATTTTAGGTTAAAACAAGATCCAAAACGCAGCGGAAAAGTTTAATCACCATGAACGGATCTAATATCAATCATACAATTAAACTACAAGTAAAATCAAAGAGAATAGATGAAGTAATTATACCCTAGTTTCCTTTGATTATGATGAATCGGTTGGTGAGAGGGGATGGACGAAACCAAGAACTCCAACGGGGAATCCCTCCAAAGCTAGTCCACACAACACTCTAGCAATAACACCAAGGATGCTAGTCCAATTGTGCAAGCAAGAAGAAGCAAGACCTAGAGAGAGCAATGGGGAGGGGGGGCCGGATTCAAGAGAGGAGGAGGATTATGATTGCCCTAATCTTCTTTAATGACTTCCTATAAACTAATTGGTTTATTTGCATTCTAGTCCCTAGCCTTTTGTTCTTCTTAGTTTGCTTACAATTAAGTTTCAATATTAACACTTAATATTAAACTATAATATATACAAGCTTGTAGCTTATATGAATATATAATGTAATTACCCTAATTACACTATATATCTTATGGTGTTAAGTGTTTTAGTGTGTGACCCTTTAGGCTCACAAACAACTAGCCATATAACTATATGTTATACGCGTGAAGCATATTCCAACAGCTCCCACTTGCGCACGTGATAACATCAAGTAGTTATACAAGCAAAGGTTAGAGTCTAGCAACCTGCCAATGCCCCTAGAAGTACATGAGGAGTTTCATAAAATCTTTGTTCAAAGTTTTTCGAGCAGTTCTCCTTTTGTTACTGATACTATGTTGAATTTTAGACAATGATTAATGTCAATCTAAAATTTCAACGACTCTGTTTCTCGATCTATACATTGAACTAGATTACCAAAACCAATCAAGATTCATACCTTTTGGGTGTGACCACACATACATCTATTCAAATCATCGAGGTGCCCAGTAGTATGTAATCCACATATGTGGAGGAACAAAATCTTTATTGACTACACGTGTTATAGCAGCCTTATTCAGGTCAGCGTTTAACCACATCAAAGTTTGCCCCTCCACATACACAAACCAACTTGCATCTCAAGTCAGAGGATAGGTGACAAAGCCTTTGTGAGATTCACTTGTGACATAGATCCAGGAAGTGATTTCTCATAGGTTGGGTCAATCAAATTGTGCATCACAATAAACAACATGTGAGTTTGATTTCATCATCCTTAGTCATACTGAGATAATATCATCAATGCCCTCAGATTTGCCTCAATAATATTCCCATATTATTAATATGACAATGGACAATTTAGAATATAAAACACAATAAATATTCAAGGATATAAAACACAGTATATATTCATATAAAAACGATCATATCAAATATATCAATTCATTCCAATAAAAACTGCTCAATGTTCCATTATTCAAATACTAAAACAGATTACATGAGACTACTAGCCGGTCGAAGCTCAATGTTCATAATATGCTCAATATGTTTGGTACATGACATTGGCTTCGTGAAGGGGTTAGCTAAGTTGTCATCTGTATGAACTTTGAGCAAGCGTACATCTCCCATTAAGATCACATCTCTAATGTAGTGAACCTTCCTTCTGTAATGTCTGGCGCCTTTCTGAACACCAGGTTCGTTGGCAATGATGATAGCACATGTGTTATCACAATACATATCCATGGGTCTTTCATTACTGGGGACAACTCCAAGCCTAGAAATAAAATTCCTTACCCAGACAGCTTCCGTTGCAGCTTCAGTAGTTGCAATGTATTCGGATTCGGTAGAAGACATCGCAATAGTGCTCTGCTTTGCACTTTTCCAATCAACAGCGCCTCCGTTCAAAACGAAAACATACCCCATTTGAGATTTGGAATCATCTCTATCAGTCTCAAAACTAGCGTCAGAATAACAAGTAACGCTTAGCTCATTCTGAGTATCACCACCATAAACAAGAAACATATCTTTAATATTCCTAAGATACTTCAATATGTTCTTAACAGCAGTCCAGTGACTCTCACCTGGATTCTATTGATATCGACTTGTAATGTTCTGAGAGAATGCTACATCTGGTCTCGTGCCCCGTACAACATACATGATAGATCCTACTGCCGAGGCATAGGGAACTTCACGCATACGTTTTACCTCATCAGGTGAGGAAGGTCCTTGAGTCTTACTCAAGTGTACATTGTGTTGCATAGGAAGATTTCCACGTTTGGAAGCATCCAATTTAAACCGTTTTAGAATTTTATCAATGTACGCACTTTGACTTAAATCGATTAATCGCTTTGATCTATCTCTATAGATCTTTATACCAAGTATACATGCCACTTCCCCTGGATCCTTCATAGCGAAGCACTTCCCAAGCCAGGATTTTACATCTTGTAGCATTGGAACGTTATTTCCTATGAGTAGTATGTCATCGACATATAGGATTAGAAAGACGACAATGCTCCCACTAGCTCTTACATATACACATGGCTCTTCGGGATTCTGAGTGAAACCAAACGTTTTGACTTACTCGTCTAACCTTTTATTCCAACTTCTGGATGCTTGCTTTAGTCCATAAATGGACCTTTGAAGCTTACATACTTTCCTGGGGTGTTTTGTACTTACAAAACCCTCAGGTTGTACCATATAGACATCTTCATCGAGGTTTCCATTTAAGAAATCAGTTTTAACATCCATTTGCCAAATCTCATAGTCATAGTACGCTGATATGGCTAAGAGAATCCTAATAGCTCTAATGTCGGCAACATGCGAGAAGGTTTCATCATAGTCAATCCCATAGGTTTGAGTGTAACCTTTTGCTACCAACCGAGCTTTATAGGTGTGTACATCGCCATCTATGTCGGTCTTCTTTTTGAAGAGCCACTTGATACCAACAGTCGTGTTGTTAGAAGGATGATCAACCAAAGTCCAAACTTGGTTATCTTTCATGGATTGCATTTCCGCGTTCATAGCTTCAAGCCATTTGTCAGATTCAGAATCTGCTAATGCAACTCGATAGTTAGGGGGTTCATCATGATCCCCTAAACTTAGCTCCTCAGCATCGATTTGGAAACCATATCGTTCATGCGCATGAGGTGTCCTTGCGGACCCTCGAATGGGGACTACATCATCTTGAGGTGCAACAAGAATAGATTCATGTTCAGCCTCATTTTGATGTTCGCTAGTATCTCCAATAGGTTGTGCATCTTCATCGCTTGGAATCTCGTCAAAGTCAATTGTACTCCCACTTGCTTCTTGTGAAATGAGATTGCTCTCAAGAAACTCAGCATAACGAGCAATAATTACCTTTTTCTCAAGTGGGTAGTAGAAATAGTAACCCATTGTTTCCTCAGGGTATCCTATAAAGATGCACTTGACAGCTCTGGGTTCAAGTTTGTTTGGTGTGTCTCGTTTCACGAGAGCCTCACAACCCCAGACCTTCAAGTAAGACAAGTTAGGGACTTTCCCATGCCATATCTCATATGGTGTCTTCTCAACCTTCTTGGTGGGAACCATATGCAGTATTTGAGCAGCCGATTTGAGTGCATAACCCCAATAGGATAGAGGCAGAGTGGTAGGACTCATCATCGGTCGGACCATGTCAAGCAAGGTGCGATTTCTCCTTTCTGATACGCCATTATGCTATGGTGTATAAGGAGGAGTGAATTGTGAGACAATCCCACAATTCTTTAGATGGTCTTGAAACTCATGGCTCATGTACTCTCCTCCTCGATCAGAACGGAGAGCCTTTATCTTCTTGCCGAGTTGATTTTCTACTTCATTTTGGAAAGCTTTGAACGTTTCAAAGGTTTCATGTTTATGTTTAATCAAGTAAAAATAACCATAACGACTAAAGTCGTCAGTGAAAGTAATGAAGTAGGTAGCACCTTCCCTAGTCCTAGTTCTAAATGGGCCACATACATCAGTATGTATTAGTCCAAGTAGATCATTGGCCCTTTCACCTACATGGGAGAAAGGCTTGCGCGCCATTTTGCCAGATATACAAGAAATGCATTTAGCAAACGATTCAGAATCATCTGATTTTATAAGTCCATCGTTTTGTAATTTTAAAATGCGTTTCTTGTTAACGTGGCAAAGGCGACAATGCCATAGGTAAGTTGAATCCAAATTCTTCTTGGATTTCTTATTGCTACATGTATAAATAGAACTATTGTTTGTTACACGATCATGCATATGAATTTCAAAAATACCATCACGAGGAATAACATTAAAATAAAAAATATTATCCTTCGAAACCGAAATACCATAATCCGTAAAAGTGTGAATTAAACCATTATTCACAAACATGAAAGCGAAACTATGCCCCTAGTAATACTAGGTGCATAGTGACAATTGTCTAGTACAATAATTAAACCACTAGGAAGGATTAAATCATAGCTTCCTATAGCTTCGTCCGGTGCACGCATTCCATTGCCAACGTACAAGTCCAAAGCTCCATGGTTTAGCTTTCTACTTCCCCTTGAACCCTGCATGGTATTACAAATGTGAGTTCCACAACCAGTGTCATATACCCAAGATTTATTAGGGAAAGCATATAGTTCTATTGTGAAGATACCTGATGTGCCAACCTTGTTGGCTTTGTTCTTCATCAACTCTGCCAGGTAGGCAGGACAGTTCCTCATCCAGTGGCATGTTTCACCGCAGTGATGGCAAGCAAGCTCCTTAGCAGGGTGCTCCTTTTTAGTAGATGGGGGAACCTTTGGCTTGGGTTTTTAAACTTGCTTACCCTTTCCTTGGCCCTTAACAACTACTTTCGGTTTTGGTTTTTGGATCTTACCTTGCCTTATAGCAAGGACAGCAGGGGCAGGAGTTTTCTTAGGTAGCCCAGATTCTGTTTGTTTCAGCATAGCATGTAATTCGGAGAAAGTCTTCCCCATACTATGTGTTAGTCCCTAGACTAAGTAAATAAGATTTGATGATCGATAGCTAAGAAGCATAATATCAGCTGAAGTATGTATCTCAGCTGAAGCAAGTATATGCAATAAACCTTCAGCTGAGTACGTACTTAGCTCTAGGAAATCAAGTCAAATCAGCAGCTATAGAAGAGTGTTCATTCGAAGTCTATGGCCAAAGGACAAAGACAAGAAGAAGACCATCCAGCTGATTGTGGAATCAGCTGATGGTAGCTCCTGCAGATAAAGACTTGGTGGAAATGTGCTTGACACTTTGAACATTTCCCTTTCCCGCTCAAAGAAGAAGAAAACGATGAAGATCTTCTATTTTGGAATAGAAGATAATATGTCAGTATATCATCGTTTGTCCCTCCAAGCATGTAAACGGAAAGTCAATACTTTTGTACTATAATAGTACACCTTTTCACTGTGCGTCAGAAAATGTAGCAAAAGGAGTTAACACAAAGTACACTTGGGACTACAACATATGCAAGAGCATTAAATGTTTCCGTGGACAAGTCCACATCGACGAATGATATGTTTACACGTCGATTACCTTGTGGACAAAGGAACACGGATCTTGGGCTATATATAGAGACGTAAATGCTTACATTTACACACACCTTTTAGAATTCATAGCACAAGAACATTCTCTGAGAGTTGTTATTGTCTGGTATTAACTTTTTCATAGTTATTACTCAGGCATTCAATATCAACTGTTAGTATCAGCTGATATAAAACTCACCTTGCATAGTCTTCTAGTTTGAGCAAACAAAAGTGTCATTTCAAGTAGAAAGTTTTAGTTAGTGTGCACTATCTATTTCCGCAAACTTTGTACTGTATTAAATTGTTTTAATAAACTCTTAATCATTGAAATCTTGTGTGTTCTTTATCTTATCTTCGTTACTCGGTCATAACGCAACACGTTTGTGTTGTTGGAATCCAACAACTGGTATCAGAGCAAGTATCAAAGTTGTTTTCCATCAACTTTGAGCATCTGTTATTGCTGAACCTACATCATCTGATCTTCCATCATCTGGAAAACCTCCCAAACTCACCCAAACCAACTATCCCATGTGGAAAACTCGCATGTTATCCCACATGGTTACCTATCACCCAAAACTTCAAGATAACATCACGATAGGAAAATACATCCCTAAAACCCTCATTCCTGGTACTCCTGAAATACCAGAACATTACGTTGTTAAATATGAAGCTCAATGGACGGACGCTGAAAAACGTCTTGTTCATCTTGAGAATAAGGGAATGGGTATGCTTTTTCAAGCAGTTGGTGATGAACTGTATCACAATATACAATTTTGTGACTCGGTCAAAGAGATGTGGGACAGGCTAGCTGAAGTTTATGAAGGCACATCTGTTGTGCGTGAACATAACAAAAACATGCTCATCCATGACTACGAGCTGTTTAAAGCCAAGCCTAATGAGACTATAGCTCAAACTTTCAATCGTTATAACATTTTGTTAAACGAGCTGAAGTCTCATGGAGTTGATAAGGACGATATGTCCAAAATGAGTAAGTTTATGGCAATCTAAATGGGCTACCATCATAACTTGCATGAGTACATCTCCTACCTTAAAAGATTACACTCTTCCCTCTCTCTATGGTATGTTTCTAAGCCATGAGAGAACTGTACTCAACAAATTTCAACCTCCAAAGGACTCTAAAGTGAGTCCCACTGGATCTTCAACTGCTCTTGTTTGTTTAAACAAATCCAGCAGGATTGAATATCCACCATCAGATGATGAAGCTGACAACACTTCAGCTGTTGGTTTGTTCAACATGCCTGAAGTCAGCATCGAAGAGGTCGATGAAAATGAAGACAATGATGCCCTTATATCTGAGCTTGCCTTACTTGTCAAAATCAGGAAATTCTTTAAAGGAAAGTCTGGCTCCTAAGCTAAAGGCTCTAGTAGCAGATCTATCTCGTCAGCTGTACCCTCCAAACCCTCTGGAAGTATACCTGACATCTCTGAGATAACATGCTACAACTGTAACAAGAAGGGACACTATGCTAACGACTGCAAGCAGAAGAAAGCAAGTTCATCATCTTCAACTGGTGAGTCCATTGAAGAAAAATATAAAAAGCTACAAGCCTTCACCAAAAAGATCCTAGAAGAAAAGAAGGCACTTGAAGGCAAAGTTGCTGACAAGGGTTTAGTAGCTGAAACTCACGACTGGGCTGACTCAGGTGACAGCTCATCCGATGATGATGAACCAATGGCCACAATGTGTTTGATGGCTCGTGCTGATGATGATGAAAGTATTACAGCTGATGATGCTAGTTCTTATCAATGGGTGAACATAGTTCATAAAAAGGTAACCTCTCTAATCTATGTTGAGGCTACTAAAGCCAAAGATGGGACTACAACATATGCAAGAGCATTAAATGTTTACGTGGACAAGTCCACATTGAAAAATGATATGTTTACACGTCGATTATCTTGTGGACAAAGGAACACAGATCTTGGGCTATATATAGAGACGTAAATGCTTGCATCTACACACAACTTTTAGAATTCATAGCACAAGAACATTCTCTGAGAGTTGTTATTGTCTGTTATTAACTTCTTCATAGTTATTACTCAGGCATTCAATATCAGCTGTTAGTATCAGCTGATATAAAACTCTCCTTGCATAGTCTTCTAGTTTGAGCAAACAAAAGTGTCATTTCAAGTAGAAAGTTTTAGTTAGTGTGTACTATCTATTTCCGCAAACTTTGTACTGTATTAAGTTGTTTTAATAAACTCTTAATCATTAAAATCTTGTGTGTTATTTATCTTATCTTCGTTACTCGGTCATAACGCAACACGTTTGTGTTGTTGGGATCCAACACTATGCATATGATAAGTCATGACAAAGGGTGCAAAGTCCTTGCTGAGGGAAGTTAGGATCAAGCTAATCCCAAGGACGTGAGGCATGGGGTAACCAAGTTTCTCCATTTGGTCTAAGTAGCTCTTCATCTTCAAAAGATAAGAGCTAACAGACTGACCCTCCTCTTGCTTGCAAGCGTGGAAAGCTTTGACAGTGTCAAAGAGTTCCTGCTCGGCTTGCTTTTGATACGTGGCTTTTAGGTCACACATCATATCAAATGCAGTGAGGTCCTCGAGATTCTTTTGAATCTCGGGAGTCATGCTCACTATCATGAGAGCAGCGACTTCTTGCTGTTCGTTAAACCTTTTTGTATAGGCCGCACGAATAGCAGCAGTGGCAGTAGCAACGGGGGCAGGGGGAAGCGCCTCTTCCTAATGGTGGTACTTGTGCTCGGCCCTGAGGACAATCCTCAGGTTACGAGCCCAATCCACAAAGATCGTTCCATCAAGTTTCTCTTTTTCGAGAACGAAACGAATGGTGGTGTGAGTAAGGGTTTGATTGTTTGAAGTCATCTACAAAATTACAAAGTTCACTAATTAGTATTTTCAATAATAATTCCTTTTAATAAATTAACTACCCAATTAATTTTAATTTAAAGCTAAGATCCCATTGAGCTTCTATCACCACATCAGTTGATCTGCTAGTGATGATAGATCCAATAGGTAGGTGAAGATCAACAATTGCATTACAAGTGCAACTCTTAGAGTTATGGGACTTCATGGCACCTAGTGAACAAGCATCTAGGGTCAAGTGGCATGTTTGTCTCATTTTCGCATCGTGTCAAGGTCTCACCGTCAACTCGATTAGACTGTGCGTAATGGGTGACCAAACTAAGTTTGGTCACCCTTGCCACCTCTACGCCACATCAGCCCGACCAAACACATAAAAAATCTCGACCAAACACACGTAACCAGGCGACCAAATCATTCCCCTTTGTTAAAACCTTTCCCCTTTGAAATTTGATCGGTCGGTGGACGGCCGATACACCCTTAGGACGCGTCGGGTTGGTGTGGGCGTAGGGGGGGGGGGACGTGTCGAGTGAACATCCCACATGGGCGACCGATTGCTTGCGACCAAACCGTTACGCATGGTCTTAAGTCATCCAATGTAAAATCATGTCAAAATAGATCTAGGTCTCACGTGTATAGAATAATGACCTCGGATCTAAATTCAAACCACGTCTCACGTGAATTCAAAAGTAGAAGCAAGTGATTTCAACCAATTGGACGGTGTGACTTAAATTTTAGGTATGAAAATTTTAAGATAAAAATTTTATTAAGATATGAATGAATCATGTACTTCATTCATACCACTTCATAAGTCGTTTAATAAACGGTAAAAACTTTGAACGATTATTAAGGGTTAAGTTTCAAATCGTATTTAAACTTTGTTTAATCTCAAAACATTTTTAGATTAAAGATTAATCATCAATGATTAACAAGTAATCATAGATGATCAAAGATTTGGATGTTTTTAATGTTTGTGTCTAAAAATCGTATTATAATTGTTTTAATATTTGTATCTAATAGAAATTAAACAACCACAAACATAAAGAAAAACATGCAACATATTTTGTGCAAAACCTCGACCGATGATAGCCTAGGTTCGGTCACGTGAGTCATCACGATGGGCCGAAGGGTCAAACTAGGGGATGGGCCAACATAAACCCAAACGGGCCTACATAAACCCAATGGGCTCCCACTTGCTCCAAGACATTCATGGGTAAGTAGGAACCAACATTTGTGAAAAAAAATGCAATCTGCCAGAAAATCCAGCATGACTTGAAGGCCCGAAAAGTCACTGAAGGAGTCTTCGGTGGTCTTCCCCGCCTTCTGTAAAGTTGTAGGTCTCTGAGTTGCGGAAATTTTGGCGGTGGTTACAGGTCCAACGGGATTGCCAATATCCGGGAAAGTCAGTTTTCGTGCAGCTGCGCAGGAGGTGCCGAAAATTGTTGTTTTTTCCTCATCTTTTTTTCAACTTTGGTCAACAAATTACAAAATAAGAAGAAACAAATTAAAACTATTCTAATTACTTTTACAATTGAAAGTTGCCCCAAAAATGGCACCAAAAATAAAAGAACAAATTAAACAATTACAACAATTTAGCTAAAAACACGGTTTTTCCCAAAACAATCAAACATTCAAACACAATCACATTCAATCACAAACAATCTAGGTTTTCATCGGTTTGCACAAACAAGCAACAATTGACAAAGATTTGGCTTGGGATATGGCAAAAATACATGTTTTGCCATATCAAAATAACGAAATTAAAATGTAAATCCAAGCCAAATAACTAGATTAATTTTTTGATGTGATTTTGTAACAAGTGATAATAGGGTTCCAAAAATACAATATTTTAACCCATATTTTTATAAAAAAACCGAAAAGAAAAAAAAAATAATTAAAAAACCCGTAGGGTTTTTTTTCGTCCGATCGGAATTTTTAAAACACCAAAAAAGATTGGTTTTTGCCACTTTTCACAAAATCTAGCTAATTATATGATTAATATAATGACTCGTGATACTACTAATGGTGATTTTAGGTTAAAACAAGAACCAAAACACAGCGGAAAAGTTTAATCACCATGAACGGATCTAATATCAATCATACAATTAAACTATAAGTAATATCAAAGAGAATAGATAAAGTATTCATATCCTAGTTGCATTTGATTATGATGAATCGGTTGGTGAGAGGGGACGGACGAAACCAAGAACTCCAAACAGGAAATCCCTCCAAAACTAGTCCACACAACAAAAACAGTGGACAGCCCATAATGGACAAAGCCAACAAAAAAACCAAATATAACGAACTATACAAAACAAGCAAAGCTACAACCAAACAAACTACACTAATTCAGCGAAAACCTTAATCTCAAAGCCAGTGCCTAGAATTTATGAATTTAATTCTTACTGTAAACGAATTAGTAAGTTATAAGAAAACGAAAAGGACGATACATCCGTTTAACTCTATCACTTAAGTTAGTTGCAGCAAAGGACAAATGTTCGTCTTGATTGTATATATATAGGAATTTTAAAGTGCTTTAATTGTAACTTTTGATTTAACATTTTAACTTTGTTGCATCCAAAGTTAGGTGATATTAGTTGCACGGATGTTTTTCCCATAAAAATACAGTAAATTACAAAAAACTAATCATATGATTTGTTCAACCAAAACTTGTCAATAATCTTTTGCTTATTCTTCCAATAGACTTTTATTTTTAAGTTGTTTCAATATACGTAGTATATATTTTTTTTCTATCAAAGCCTCCCCACACATGTGCACGATTCCTTTTATTTTTGGGACACTTAAATTGAGCTCCCAAGTTGCTAAAAAGAAGCCCACAACTCCACAATTTATTAGTCACCACTCTCTTCGATTCCAAATAAAGTCCCCTAAACCATGTCGTCTTGGACTCTGTTTCTAGGGCTTCCCTCCATTCATGCCCATTTATGTATATTCTTGTTTATAACATGCTTTTTTGGGTGATTGAAGTTTGTTTGTGATGTACACGACATAACTATTACTGTTACCATTTCTGAAACCTTTTAATAGTGTTTGGATATGTATATAACATAAGGATGATCTTTCTTCCAAAATTACCCTCACCTTAAAAGGGTATAGTTTTAGGAAAAATCATTAAAATGTTCAATTTTTAACAAGTTTGATAATTGTCTGGATGATTATCACGAACTTACAACTGAAATCATGAAGATGACATGGTGATTGCAAATTTTGCCACAACTTGTCCCAAAAGTTGTATCTTTAGCAAATTATATAATACATGATAAGAACTTGATCATGATCCCCCTTGCCTCTTTGCGATTACGTCGTTCATATGGTCATTTTGTTAACTTAATACACATATGAAAACCTCCGTGACGAAAAGTGAATTCTTTGTCCTCTCCACAAAATAAGTGACAAGTTTCTCAAAATCATTTAAAAAGGTGTCACATTTGTATAAACACTAGGAAATTTGGTCATGTTGGTGTTTTTCCCAAAAAAATAATACCTTTTTCTTATTTAAGTGTGTTGATTGATTCAGTACACAAATACAGCATCATAAGAATTTAATCACTTACATACTTCGTATATAATTACACAGTAAAATATTGGCAAAACTTTATAACATTTGACTCTCCAAACAAAAACTACAAAGTACGCATTGCATTTAAATCTTCATGAGTTCATGTTCACTTAATTAACACAACTTCCAAATCAAATAATGATATTAAAAAAATTACTAATAGATTCTAAAATTCAATTATTTCATAGGTATTTCATAGGTAGTAGAAATAAATTTAGTTGTTTTTGGAATTTTCTGATCCCAATCACGTGCAAACATTTGTCCACAATAGCAACATATTTGTACGTCTTATCTTAAGGCGACAAACATCATCCCCCACCTGTATCTGAAACTGATAGTTGGTCTGTTATTTAATTCATTGTTTTTTTAATAACATTTAACTAGTCTAATTTTGTTGAATTGATACCTAAATTTGGATTTAGTAACATGTTATTAGAGAATACTTAAAATGTCTTGCAGATTGCAATTCCAATTAGTAAAAACAGTTATTCAACATTAGAAAAATAGTATATTATTAATATCCAACGATACTCAATACTTTTCAAAGAAGTATATGTCGAAGTTAAGATGTATTTTTTACTTGATCTTGAAAATCGTAACATTTTTTTGAGTAAAATAATCTAAGTATTCTTGAAATTAACATAACCTTAATAAAACTTAAATTTAGATATAAAAGATCTCCTTGGGAATAACATCAAGAAACAAAATTGTATATGTACTTGTTCAAGTAATTCATGAAATACATAAGAACTGCACACAATAAAGTCGTGATCAGAAAAAATTTATATACCATTTATGGACTTTAAAAAGCATTATGGGCTAACCATGAAAGTGAAGTCAATACCTAAAAGATCGAGTATATGAAATTATACTTACTAGCTTGTACATGTTCAATTCCCAAATCACCCTCTACTTGACTTGGTAACATCTTCTGGGAAAGCCTCACTGCCTCACGGCCTTGTGGTCGGCTCGATGGGTCTGCTTCTTCCCGTCATCTCGATTGTATAATCTAACATGTTTCTGATAAAATTAAAAAATCAAATGTCACTTTTTTTTTTTCATCTTCAATGATTCTTGCGGTCGATATTTGATGTTTATAAAGTTAGAAGCAACCGAAGAAGGAATCCAAAGGGATGACATGATCCCAACTAGGTATATATGCACACAAATACAAATATATATGAGATTTGGGATCAATGCGATCCCTTTGGATGCCTCATTTAGCTACTGCGGCATCTTCACACGATAGAAACGAGGGAGGGAGGGAGATAGAAAGAGAGAGAGAGAGAGAGAGGGGGATTTGGGGGAGAGAGAGAGACTTGATAAAATTGATGAATGAGGCTCAATATAAGAGATTGACAAAGTGGTATCTTAAAAAACAACTCTATTTCTATTTCTTTGTATTTTAATGCTATGTGCGTATCATAAAAAGTTCAATCAAAATAATAAATAACTTGCTTAACCTAGTAAAAAATTCACAAACGAAGACCTTTTTACTCCATGTGCAATTTAAAAAGGAAACAATTAATTTTATTAATTAAAAATAATTATATGTTTGAAAGAGGAAATTTGTTAATTGAGTAGAACCCATATTGTTTATACAGCCAAGCACATGTAAGTCTCACCAAATTAGTAGGTCACCCCATTCTTCATTAGAAATTCCCACCAATTTGGGAATTGGGGGTGCATACTATTATAATTTTCTATTATACAGTATTATAATTGTTACATAATTTGTATCCAGTGGATGTGGCCCCATCCATGTTCATGTTTTTAGGGTAGAAATTTGTATATAAAACAACAAAATTCTTTTGATTTGTATAATGAACTTTGTGTTGGACCTTTAATGAGTCTTTATAAGTTTTGTAAACAACAAACTCATATATTATTTTTTTGACAACCTCAAACACTAATATTGTTAGACTACAATCCTTAGATAAACAAAAAAAACTCATATGCCTATTTAATAAACTCCCACATTTAAACCTCCTACATATTTCTATCAAACTAATGAGACTCGAGTCACAACTACTTTGGTCATGATTATATTTAATAACTAAATGTGATATAAAGCTAATAAAGGGAATTAATATAATTTCATATACAAAATGAACTCAAAATATGCTTGTTGTGGAAGCAAAAATGGACCCTTTTGTTCATCATGATCAGTGTGTAGCATGTGAGATGGTATTAAATAAATATAATTAGAGATTATGTAATCCAACAAAATCAGTCCAGATGTATAATCAGATCTTCATGGTCAAAGATACGTAATTTAAGGTGTTTCTCTTGGCCAAATGTCTTCATTAAGCCAGCACACATTATTATCACTGATTTATTATTAAGTACTATCGTCATAGTTATTAGTTTTAGATTTGATTTACTGTTAAATAAATTTGCAAATTAACACTATAAAAATCATATTATCGATTAGTTTATATAAGATCATGTGTTTTGCGTATATATTTCAGATTTTATTATATATACTATTAATCAAATCTCAATGATTAGTTGATGATATCAAGAACTATGTCTTTGAGCATCTTTATAGATCTTATAGAGTTATAGGCACCCGTCTGTTAATGTGATATGTAAATTTAACAATTTTTTAAAAGAATTTTAGTTTATAAAGATTAAATTTTGATAAAACATATATTTGTTTTTTTTGTCTAAAGTGTGTTATTAACCAAAAGACATTTGTTCTAGTGGTATATATGGTGTTGCCCTTCATCCTTATGGTCGGAGGTTCAAATTACATTATAAACATATATGATTTTTAGAGTATATTAGTATTTGTCGTTAAAAAAATTGTTATTGATATAGAGAAGTATCTTGAATAATCTTGATTGTGTTGATTTTAAAAGGAAATGTATTATCGTAAAGCCCTAGAATTTATGTCAGATTTGTTTTTTGAACCGGCAAATAATTACATATAAATCTCCTATGCTTGGGATTGAACCCAAGACCTCCTTATTAGTTTCTCTCCATGTTAGGCAAGTGAGCTAGTTCCACTTGTAATTTATGTCAGATTTAGAGGTTAAAAGTAGGGTGAGGAATTGAAGGTCAAACTTCATGAGTTAATGGGGCCTTGAGGAACAAAGAAGAACTTAATAATGCTTATGCATTCTTATTTAATCATTCCAATAATATGATTTAACTTTTTCTAGTAGAATTAATAATGCTCATGCTGCAGATTTTAAAACACACATTTAAAAAAATTGGATTAAAATTTGATTTTGATTCTTTATTTTGCATGTTTGAAAAAATGATGCAAGTTTATATATATTGTACAACATCAATATTACAATACTAAGAATTACTTTTTAATTTCTTTTTAAAATTTCAAAATATAATATGAAAGTTAAAACTATGTACTCTATAAAACACACACAGATAAACTGATATAAATGTCAATTATAATTATATCATTATTTCAATATGTAATTAAAAAATGAAAATCCAATTACTTGTTGATTAGTTGGTGAAAATAAAAGTGATTTTCCTTTATCGTTGTTGTAGTTTAGAAGCAAAGTTGTGATATTAAACAAGAGTAAAATTAGTTGATGGGACCCAAGTGATAAGGTCATTAAAGTTAGAGGACTGAAGTAACAATTACATAAATGTTGATTGTTATGAAGACTGAGAATAATGGTAGTGGTGAGGGACCTTTTGGGTATTTCTGATTTCTGCCATTGTTATTGAAAATAAAACCTTCCATAACTTCTTAATTTTCCAAAAAACAAAAGCATCCTTTGTTTCACAATCTTTGAATGAACCTAAACTATGAGGAATCATTGTCTACATGCATCCGCATATAAACAAACTTTACTTCTGAAAATTCCAATGATCAGATCTGACCTATTATAACTCCTCTCATTCTGCAACAGATAAAAAGTTACCTTACAAAATAACAAGTAAAAACAGCATATTTCCATCTTTTTCAAATACTACATAATTTTTTTGAAAAAATGTAGGAACTTATTGAACCATATAAATAATGTGTTTATTGTGTTCCTTTCAACCTAACATGGTAGCCCATAGCAAGGGCTTTTGGTATATACAATCAATTAATCCACTGTTGTCGTCCATTTTCCTTTTCTTCCCAGGCATTTTTAATAAATAAAAAAAAGAAAAATAATTTGCAAGAATAGGGAGTAGGAGAGCATCTAAAAAACAACAAATTTGCGCCGTTGGATCAGAGTTAGTTGACTTCTAAATCAGATGATTGTATTATGTATGAAATGATACTAGATTTTGTCCACACCAATGAAACATCAATGGACCACATCAACTATGCAGGCTTTCTATGGTGCTCTGTAGGCCATTTTTAAAATTAAAAAAAGTTATAATAATAATTATTAGTAATAAATAAAAAGATGTACATAAAAACAATGAAATTAGGTGGGGTACCAAAATGTGGTTAGGTTTTAGTGTCTGGTGTTAAAAGAAAGAAGTATTTGTTTTGTAATGGTTTTATGGCCATCACAAGAATGCAACAAGGTACAATTGTCTCTTCTTTATTGTACATTAATATTATTTCCACTCAGCTTCTGCTACACCATTATTACTGTTCAAGAAATATGCCTTTTTTTTTATTTTTCAATAAAAATTAAAACCTTCCTGCTCGTTGCTCAATATCAACGACCAAATACAACAGGGTAGTTTTCAGTTAGCTTGGTTAGATTGGATGTTAGTAAAAAAAATATATAATTCTTGACTTTAACAAGTTTTAGACCAAATTACTTGTTGCTATGTATCTTGATATTTAAAAATATTAGATTTGTACCATACGAAGTAGCAAATGGACTTTTAATGCCACATGATACAATTTAAAGGGGCTTCAGAAAGGACGAAACAGTTAGTGCCATCACAAGGACCCCACCCCCCCTAACCAACCCCACCCTACCCCTGCATCCTACTACCAAGTTGGTATAGCCTATTGGTATAAAACTCCATTGCTTTCACTCTGGCCAGCTATTCAGTGATTGTCTCATTGTGTCAAGTAACATAAAGATCACCATATATTTTGTACTAAAAGTTGTGATACATTTTTCATAAGTTTGTGTAGATCTAAAAGTTCAAATTAAAGTTTAGGGTTAATGTATCGTATCTTAGGAGAAAGTATTATTATTTATAAAAAAAAATTATAATAATATAAATGGATCTTTTATTGTAAGAATATCGGCAGCCTAGTGGTGTTTAAAATGGACCGAATGCAACGGATTATGGGAATAAAGGTATGCAGTTGGAAGATGGAGAAGTGGGGATAAGATTGATACTTATTGTGCACTTAATTTTGTCTGCTTGTGGTCCTAATTTCTTAGATTTCTGATATTTTTCTTAAATAAATTACATTTTATTGAATTAAATAGCTATGGTCCCAAGTTTATGCTTTCTTTCTGCATTTGGAACCAGATACTTTAGTATCGTTACGTTAGAAGATATGGTTTCAATATTCATTGTATTCTAAACGAAATAATCAGTTAGAATTTGGAAAAATTAGAGGGACCAGAAAAATCATGTGGAATCATGCTTTAAGCACTTTATGTGGGTTTGAAATTCCAGCTAGCTTTAATTTGTAAAAAAAATGCTCAAAAGACAGAAATGACACATAATTCTGTCTATTATATGTTTCACTTTGGTCTACCACTACTAAGAGAGTCCCATTCCTGTTTTTTGGTTTGTAACTTTAATTTCATCCTCTAAGTGATAGTTAGATGATTGACTTAGCTCTAACTGAGTCCATGTTATTTGATTATATCTGTTACCCAAGGCCTTGTAGCCTAGTGATATTGAAGAATTATTTAAGGTGTTGCCCATGACCAAATGTCATGTGTTCAAGTCTCGTCGTGCAAAAAAAAAAATTGATTATAGCTGTTGAGTGATCAAAATTACAAATTTATCCTTCTTTTTGTTTATAATATATTAATTGCTAAACGAAAGTAAAATTCGTGAGATATAAACTAAAGAAAAAGTCATAACATAACATGTAAAAGTCAAAAGTTTTTTTTTTCTCCAACTGCGTCAGAAGCTGGTACTTAGCAAACGATTTGACTCGTCTGAGTCGGATGTCACTTAGTAGTGGACACAGTTTGAGGTGTAAATGGTATTTAGCAAATATTATGACTCGGACTAACTGGAGAGAGTAAGAGGTAAATCAAACAGCACTAAGAAAATATCACATCCAAACACCATTAACACTCAATTATTAAATCTTTTGACTATTATACACACATCATTTCTATATATGGCCAGTCATAAAACACAATGTTTAGCCCTATGTATCAAGCTATTTTTGTAGCTAAGAAAAAGGGGATTCAGTGATTCACTTAAGCAATAAACTCGATACCCTTCTAATCAAGTCGAATTCAACCAATCACAGCTCAAGTAGAGTTTGAACCGAAACATAAACTTCCAAATTCGAAAATGATGCTTATCATGACAGTTTGTTCACTAGAGAAAAGTACATAATCGGAAATTGGGGAAGAGTGATAATGGTGTTTGGATGGTGATTTAAGAGGAAACATCAATCAGACAACGCAAAATGGGATCTATAAACACGTGGATGAAAAGGACTTGATAATGTCGTTTACGAAAGGTGAAATAGGACGAAAGATGCGATAATTAGAGTGGTTTTCGCAATGAAGACGTCAAATCAGAAGACAAATGAAGAAATAAAACTAGGGTCATACTAAGCTTACCCACAAATTTTAATTTTAAAAACAAATTGCACGGAAATACTTGTGTTGACAAGACACATTAGTCCACCACCCTCATAGGCTCATAGCTATTCTCTTTCGTACAACAAATTTTTTTTTCTTTCTATTTACCTTTTTCGAACAAAACATATACTCCGTAATTCTTAGAGTTTTTATTAGTTGATTTTAATTTTACATACTTCTTCTGATTAAAAAAAAGTAACTTTTTTTTGGGTGATCTAAAATAACTTATACATTTTGAAATATTATCTTATTTGATAAAATAATAATGTGACTCACACCCAAGGTTCTAGAAAGCATAAGACGTGGCGAGACGGCACCATCAAGCCTCAGCCAAGGCGAGCCATGGATTAACCTAATATCATACTTCCTCCGATTCAAAATAAGTGTTACACTTTGGGTTTCACGGTTTTTGAGACAAAATATTATAATGATGGTTAAACTAGATTAATTGAATGGTTAGTGGATAATGGGTCTCACACATTTTGAATAAAGTAGGGTTAATGATGTTTAAAAATAAAAAATAAGGGTAAATGAGTCATTTCACTTTGGTAAAGTAGATAGTTAGTGAATGTGGGTCCTACTATTTTTTGTCAAATAAGGTAATTTTTCAAAGTATAGCACTTATTTTGAATCACCCATATAAGGAAAGTGTAATAATTATTTTGAACTGGAGGAAGTAATATTGTTATTGAGGACTCATCACTAATATAATATTATTACTTACGACTCATCACTAATATAATATTGGGTTTTGTTAATGACAGTCCTTAGGGCTGTCACTAACATTCATAAAATATTTGTACATTGATTAAAAAAGTAATATTCCTAAAATTTAGGGGACTTGTCTTTTATGTATTTTGCCTTCTTAATGACAGCCCTAAGGGCTGTCATTATCATTTTTCTATAATATTATTACTGAAAGTAAATTAATATTAAATAATGATCAAATTTTATAGTTAAAAAGTACGAAGTAAATTTTGTGCTACCAATGGTTTAACTAGACTCTTATAGGAGTATAGCCACCACCTACCAACATGTCAACATTACATCAACGTGTACAAATCAGTCTTGGTGGGAAAAGTGATTTAAACGGTAGGGATATACACACCCTAAAACTATTGCGTATATACACAAATGGAATTAGTAATTCTAGGGTTTTTTTGTTGGGGATTTCGCAATTGAGATTGAAATCAACGGGTGTAATTGTTGATGAGGATGGATAGATGGAGACAGAGGGAGAGATGTAATGCGATTAGATAGGACGAAGATCCGTGGGAGATGGACCCCCGAACAGCTAGCCATGGGAGACCTCACAGCTAGCTCCAGGGTTTATCAAATCAAAACTTCAAACCTCAAATAAAAATGTTTTTATTCTGCGCTATAATCACTCGTATGTTCATTTTTTTTAAACTAAAAATTACTGCACAATTCATAGCTATTTATATATACGTCTAATTTCCTCTTCTTTTTTGGTGGCAATTTACAACTCATTTCAATACGATAATTTGCATAAAGCAAAGACTCAATTGGTGAAAAGATAAGGTGTTTTCTCATGACCTAGGGTTCAAGTCCCGTCGTGTACGTGAGGTTTATTCCTCATAGATGGGGGTTCGAGGGAAGACATACTGCCCTTTGTGGATGTCACTGTCTAGACTCGAACCACTAACCTACTAACTTGCCGTTCAAAAAATTTTTTGCATAAAGCAAAGAGCATAAATGTGTCATATACATGCTAATTTAGGGTTGCGTGTAACAACAGAAAAACTAAAACCAGTCTATTAAAACCGACAAAACCAAAATCATTTCAAAACCGACGGTTCAGTTTTAAATATTGAAAAAACCGATGAATTCAGTTCAGTTTCAGTTTTAACCATATACTGTCTCATTTACAAAGTGTCCCACTGATTATGGTTTTTGTATTATTATTATTATTATTATTATTATTATTATACGATACAAAATATGTAATTCTGAAAATTTTGGCCTGTAAATTTTAAGTAGTGTTGAAATATATTACTAAACAATGAATTAATGTTAAAATTAGATAGGGTTGCTGAAAATTGTATAAAATGTTGGAAAAATAAAGATTAGTGCATGAAAATATATAATTATATTAAGACTGCTGCCAACGACAGTAGCCAGTGCCATCGGCTGGGAGGCTTTTTGCCATCACCCATAGGCATGAGGGGTCGGTGAAACTCTTCCCTTTGGGGAAGACTTGAAGGTTGGAATGATGATGCCCTTTGTAATTTAATATGATATTTAGTATTTTATGTGTGTATTTTATAATGACGGTGCCTAAAAACCTGAAGAGAAGAGGTATTGTAGGCATGAGTATGTCAGTTGAAGTGTGAGCTGACGTGACACTTATTTGGCAAAAAACGATGACGTCAGTTGTGTCACTGTTGACATCAGTCTAATATTGAAATGTGGGTTCGATTTTAAATCCTAAACTAAAGAGTTAATAGTCAGAACACGCTAATATCGAAATTATTGGGTTTGAAAATCATATTATCATAGTTAGCGGATTTAGATTAGTTCGAGCCTAAGAACACCTCAAACCACCCCATACATACGCCTACGGCCTATAGGTAAAAGATTTGGAAAAAACAAACCAGGTCCTAAATTTGATGTTTTGGGCTTGCTCGTATTAGCCCAATGTATGCAAATACCAGGCTGTATTTCATAGTAGTATTGGAATCCAATTTTAATTGCTTGAACAAGCTTTCAGATTTAATTTGATGGCCCAATTAAGTTGTTTAAGCCCATATGTCACTTCAAATCTTCATGCATAAGAAGATGAAAAATGCTGGACAAACACTACACGTTTACATCAATTTACATATAATCATGTCAATTCTTACAAAATAAAGAACATGGTTTTTAACTCATATATACCTTGACAATTCTCATAAAAGTTCGAGTTATTTTCTGTCTATTTCTCACTATGTTTTAAAAATTCTTAAAAATTTAATTAGTTTATTTTTTCACATTAGGAGTGTCGATAAAAGAATTAATTGGGCCAAATATTAGATTAGTTTATCATATTGCAATGTTGTTACAGATTAGAAAAGTCTTAAAAGCTTGTAAACCTATTATTTTTCTTTAAAAAAAGTAATTAAAAGTACTAGAAAGTCTAGAATGACAACGAAAAGCATAGTATTTGATATGGGGCACACATGTCAAATTGTCAAATAAATAAAACCTCTTAACAAACAAACGCATTATGACGATAGAATTGCGATATATTTACCAAATGAACATAAGTTACAACTTATGCCCCTTCATTTCTTAAGAAATGCAATTTGATCCCATCTTTGTTAAACTCCTCCCTACAGCCACGAGCTTATTTTCAAAACCATATTAGTTCCATCTAGGCATGTCCAATTGGACCAAAAACTGACTGAAACCTTAGAACTGAACTAAATCAGATTGAACCTATATCAGGTAGTTCTTGGTTCTAATTTTCATATTAAATCGGTTCTCGGTTCCAAATGGTTTGGTTCGGTCCAAAACCGAGAAAAACCCAAAAGAAGTCGAAGAATCTTTCTCAGTTCTTGGTTCGATTCCATCCTGTTTACGGTTCAATTATGAGTGTCATCGGTTCAGTTCTCGGTCCAGCCGAAATTATTTTCTGTATTATCAGTTCGGTTCTTTGACCATACATAGACCTAGTTCCATCTGAGAAGCATTTTGATGTGACTCTCCCTAAACATTTGTTTGTGTTTAGTGGCATTAAACACTGTTTTTAAGATAGGGCGGCGAGTGTAATTCAGCCTATTGTATAGGGGTCATAAAGTAATAGCATCAATCATTTATACCCGAAGAAAAACAAAATTTGCAGTTATTTGGGTTGGTTCGGTTAGATGGAGGAAGTCCAAACAGAAGAACATAGAGAGAGAGGGAAAGACACGACGGAAAAAAGCGGAGAGATGAACGGCCAGGTAGGCGATGAAGTTATGGTCGACGAGACGAACGCCGTCGCCTCGAACTGTGCCGAAGACGGAGGAGAAGTAGGCGATGCGGTGGTTGCTGAAGTCGGCGGCGGTTGTTCTGACAAGAAGAGTAAAGTAAGGGGACCTTGGTCGCCGGATGAAGATACGATTTTGAGCGAACTTGTGAGCAAGTTTGGGGCGAGGAATTGGAGCTTGATCGCCAGAGGGATCCCTGGCCGTTCTGGAAAATCGTGCCGTCTTCGGTGGTGCAATCAGTTAGACCCTGCCGTTGAGCGGAAGCCTTTTACTGGTAAGAAATGTCACTCTGCAATCGGTTTATTATGCATTTATATAAGGATTTAGCGGTTATCGATGTTAGTTAATTTGATCGCACAATTTTAACCACAGATGAGTTATGCCGTTCGTTAGTAGGGTTTTCATTCTTCATTTCCGTCCTAATTGATTGCTCACTCTTCTGGTCTCTGTATGTAAAATAACAGCTCATAGCGTTTATTTGTCTATTTACTCAAGTTGTTGGCTTTGGGTAAGATGATTTTGAAATTCAATGTGAGAATCCCTGAATTTAGCATTGTTTGGGGGATTACTCGATATCTGACAGAATTCAATTTCCAATCTAGGTCAAAGTATATTGGTTTTTTTTCAGAATTCAAATTCCCATCTAGGTCAAATGCTTATTGTTTGAAATTTGAATGCTAAGTTGATGAAAGAATATTTTTTTTATATGCTGTGCAGACGCTGAAGATCGGATCATAATAGAAGCACATGCAATTCATGGAAACAAATGGGCAGCAATTGCAAAACTGCTACGAGGTAGAACCGATAACGCAATCAAAAATCACTGGAATTCCACACTCAGAAGAAGGAGCATTACTGCATCATATATCAACAAAATCGACCCCACAAAAGCATCATCAGAGGACACTTTATCAAACGAAAACAACAACCTTAATCCCCTCAAACCTCGAGACACCGATGATGTCACCACCATGGAGGTCAAAAGTCACCAACCCGTTACTCGTCCCGCCCCACATTTTGGAGCATTTACTCCTTATAATAATAATAATTCTTTTCAAAGCGGTGAATCGGTAACGGTTGTACCTACACAAGGCCCGTTGTGTAAACCCGAAAGTATTGGGTGTAAATTTCTGAACGGGTATTCGTGCGAGTCTGTGATTCCTTCAAAATGTGGGCATGGGTGTTGTTCCGGGTCGGGTTTTGGGGCTCCAAGATCGTTATTGGGCCGTGAGTTTGTTGAGTATGAAGAACTTCCTCCTTTGTCTAATATGGAATTAGCAACAATTGCTAGTGATCTTAATACGATTGCTTGGATCAAAAGCGGGTTGGAAAAACCTGGAGAAACCACTCAAAATCGTGTCTCACTACCAGTTGAAATGTTTAGATGTTAATTATTGAATATATGGTATAAAAATAGGGTTACAAAACACGAGTTTAAGGCGCTTTTGCTTATATTATTAGACGAGTTTCTTGCTAAGATTAATTTTTTTGAGTCTTGATGAATGATGTTTATAGTCTATTTTTTGGTACATTTTGGCTATATCATGATTTGGACATTAGAATTGGTGTTTTATATGTAGAGAGAAAACTGATGTGACGCTGATGTGACATCGGTGATCAAATCTGTGTTCGGATAGTCTTAGGCCCTGTTTAGTATACATGATATCATGTAATTTGATGGAATTGGAATATGAATTTATTCATTGACCTGTTTGGTTGACAAAATGGAAGGAAGTAAATTTCAAATTACATTCAATTGGATGTTTGGTTGTCAAAGGAATTGGAATTTCCTTAGCATATTGGGTGAAAATTTCACAATTCTATTGGAATTCAAAGTTTTTGAACATCATTCACGCCTATCACCGCCACTAATCATCACCGCTTGCTGCCACCACCACACACCCATAACAATCCAACAACTTATTGACACCACCCACCACCAACATTGCCACATCACCTGCTAACTCCACCTCACACTAGTCGCCATTGCCGCCACATCACACCCTTCACCACTTATCGCTACCTCAAACCACCTCGCCCGCTACCAGCCGTTGTCAACACCACTACCACCACTACCACCACTAACTAGCCTACCACCTACTGCCTCCACCACATTAACCTATTGTCACCATTGCCACCACCACTTCCACCACAGCCACCCGCCACCACCAACCATCAACCCCACCACCAATCACCGCCGTTATTGTAATTAATATTATTATTACGAATTTCATTAAATTTTCTTTCAATCAAACATATTTCATTCAAATTCCAATTCAGTCAAATTATATTCCTTCAAGTTCAAATTCCATTAGTTCAAAATTCAATTCCTTTACACTTTAATTTCTTCAAGGTGTGGTGCTTTGTTAAAGACATGTTAAAGGCGTATTTACCTCTTTAATATGATTTTAACACACCTCAAATTACCCTCCTTGTTTAACATTCTATAATATCCATTTGCGGTTCACAAAAAATAGTTCAAACCAATTATAATTATCAAAACAAAAAAACAAAAACCACATAGCAATCTTTGGCGGACGACATTTTGTTGGCACAAATGACTTTGGCGATAGTGACGGTGTGGTTTGACGAACATTTTGTTCCCCAAAAGGCTTTGGGACCATATAAAAAACTAAATTGTATAAGTGTGCAGCTGTCATACTACCCGAATACTGTTTCAGGCTTTGGCCATTGAATAGTGAATAATAGTAGTGATGTAATTATACAAAAACAGAAGGTTGTTGGGATGGTGTATTTTGGTCAGAATCAAAGGTTAACTGTTGCAGAGGGAGGGAAAGGGATGTACCTCCTTACATTTTCAAATTGATTGTTGGATCCAACCCAATTATTCACTACTGGTGCTAAACTTTTTTGGCTTCATTCAGACTGTTAAAATAATCATTTTTTACTGATAAAAAATGTGATTACTGGATGAGAAAATTGTAGTAATTCACATCACTTTTTTTCTTTATAAAAAATATCACAATTGTGTTTGATATATCTTAGTCAACATAAAACGAAAAGATCCGAACTGATACTAAAACCGACGCTTTTGGTTTTTAAAAGTTTAAAAATCAATTTTTTCGGGTTGGTTCGGTCTTATGTTTTAAATCCGCGCAAAAACCCGAACTGAACCGATTTGAAGAAACCGACACGATTCCAACCAAATTGAACCTAACTAAACCGAACTGAAAGAGTTTAGGCATACTAGTTTATTTACATATCTAAATAACTCAAATACTTACTACTCCCATTTTACCTAATTTCTGCCCCTTCTTTTCCCCAAAAAATCTCGAAATAAGTCAAATATCTCTCGGTCTAGAACTCATTTGAGAGTCATATATATGGTTTCGGTTTTGGTTTTATCCCAAAATCGAATCAAGATGAACTATGAATACTCCTAATTGAAAATATAGCGATAGGGAATTCATTTCTGCACCATAACTGTTGGAAATATAATGAGATATTGCAAGTTGGCAATTTTCTCTAACCCACATTGGTGGGAGGAAGAAACTTAAATGAGTTTATAAGGCCCTTAATTCTTTAAGCTTCCAAAGGCTTTAGTGGAGTATTAAGGGCTAAACCCACATGCGCCGAGCCGAGACCGATGACGTGAAATGGCGCGATTTAGGCGCATTTTGCACTTCGCACGACGCATCGGTGGTCACCCTTCGTGATGTGTTGCATGTGCCGGGAGTGTCAAAAGGACTTATGTCGGCGTCCAAGTTTGATGATAATGGTTTCAAGTTGGTGATCGAGGGTGGTAGAACCTTATTTTATAAAGATGGGGTGTATGTGGGACAAGCCGTTAATACGCGTGGTATGTATCGACTTGAATTGTATGAGGGGGATGTGGGTAGTAGTCACCATTATGGTGATTCTGTTTTGAATGTTGAATTTTCTGAGAGTGAAAGTGATGGTACCGCAAGTGATAGTGACGGTACCACTAGTAATGTTGTTGGTTATGAACTTAATAAATAATGTTTTCTGATTATATTGCTTGTTCAATTTCTTTATGGCATAAACGTTTAGCTCACACTAATATTAAAAATATTGAAAAAATGCAAACTAAAGGCTTGTTAAAATTAAATAATAAAGATTTTGACAAATGTGAAACTTGTGTAAAATCAAAATTTATAAAGAAACCTTTTCCAAGCGTTAAGAGAAATACAACATTACTAGAATTAATACATTCGGATATTTGTGAACTGAATGGTATACTCACTCGTGGAGGAAAGAGATATTTTATAACCTTTTGTGATGACTCGAGCCGATACTTACATGTTTATTTATTGCATACAAAAGATGAAGCTTTTAATGCATTTAAACTATATAAGGCCGAGGTTGAAAATCAACATGAAAAACATATAAAGATTCTTCGCTCAGACAGAGGCGGAGAATACTTTAATCATGAGTTTGATACATTCTGTGAAGAGAATGGTATCAAGCATGAAAGAACCTCACCATATACTCCCCAACAAAATGGTTTGCCAGAAAGAAAGAATAGAACTCTTGTTGAGATGGTCAATTGTATGATGAATCATTCGGGTTTGCCACACAATCTGTGGGGGGAAGCATTGTTGACTGCATGTTATGTGCATAACAGAATCACTAGTCGTGTGATTCCTTCTAGTCCCTATGAGTTATGGAAAGGTAGAAAACCTAACTTAGATTATCTAAGAGTGTGGGGGTGTTTAGCTTATTATCGTACACCTGATCCTAAACGATACAAGTTGGGAGCTCGAGCTATGAAAAGTATATTCATTGGATATGCTCAGATTAGCAAGGCATACCGATTGTTGGATAGTAAATCAAGTGTCGTCGTAGAATCCAGAGATGTGGAGTTCTTCGAGGATAAGCTAATAAGAGATGATGAAAACTCCAATTCTACGTCTAATCCCATTCCAGCACCCAGTACTTCTCGAGAGATTATTACACCTTCTTCTAATGTAGAAGAAACACCTTCTTCTGTTGTAGAAGAACCAAGGAGAAGTACAAGGATGAGAAAGGAAAAGAATTTTGGAGACGATTTTCTATCATACTTGATTGAAGGATCTCAATCTAAAGTGACGAGAAGAGTCATTTTAGCTATTAATTTAGATGATGATCCTAAGACTTTTGCTGAAGCCATGACATCAAGAGATGCTCCTTTCTGGAGGGATGCCATTAATGATAAAATGGATTCAATTATGGGAAATGGAACTTGGGAGTTAGCTGATCTTCCCAAGGAAAGAGACCCATAGGTTCTAAATGGATCTTCAAGAGAAAGTATCATCCAGATGGATCAATATCTGCCTATAAAGCGAGATTAGTCGCTAAAGGTTATAGGCAAAGAGAAGGTATTGATTATTTCGATACATATGCACCAGTTGCTAGAATTAGTTCAATTAGAACTCTAATAGCAATCTCAGCATTGAAAGGATTGTACATTCATCAAATGGATGTGAAGACAGCCTTTCTAAATGGATATCTCAAGGAGGAGATATACTTGGAGCAACCTGAAGGTTTCATAATATCCGGACAGGAAAACAAAGTTTGTAGACTTATTAAATCACTGTACGGTTTGAAGCAAGCTCCAAAACAGTGGCATGAGCGGTTTGACACCACTGTATCTGGATTTGGTTTTAAGCATAATAGTGTTGATAGATGTATCTACACTAAATGCACAACTGAATACACCGTTTTTATCTGTCTTTATGTTGATGATATGTTGATCATTGGCACTCACCTACAAGGTATTCTTGATACGAAGAAATACCTATCCTCGAACTTTAAGATGAAAGATTTAGGGGAAGTGGATACCATTCTTGGTATTAAGGTTAAAAGAACAGATAGTCAAATTTCTCTAAGTCAATCACATTACATAGAGAAAATTTTGACAAAGTTTCAACACTTGAATTTTAAGGAATATAACACTCCTTTCGATTCTAGTGTAAAACTTGAAGTGAACTCTGGTAGAGCAGTGGCTCAACTAGAATATGCTAGTGCAATTGGAAGCATGATGTATGCTACACATTGCACTAGAACTGACATTGCTTTTGCAGTAAGCAAGCTAAGTCAATATACTGTCAACCCCGGTACAGAGCACTGGAAGGCAGTAGGAAGAGTACTAGGATACCTAAAAAGGACTAGTAATCTTGAGTTGACTTACACGTCAAAATCTAGTATACTTGAAGGGTATTTAGATGCCAGCTGGATTGATAACAGGAGTGATTCTAAATCCACAAGTGGATGGATTTATACACTAGCTGGTGGGGCTATTTCTTGGGCGAGCAAGAAACAGTCATGTATAGTTCACTCAACGATGGAAGTTGAGCTTATTGCTTTAGCCGCTGCAGGCAAAGAGGCAGATTGGATTAGAGATCTACTTTTGGATATTCGTTTGTGGGATACTCCAATGCCATCAATTCCCATGTACTATGACAGTGAGGCCACACTGTCTAAAGTATATAATTCTGTGTATAATGGGAAGACGAGACACGTAGGTCTTCGTCATCATTCTGTGAGACAACTAATTGAAAGTGGTACCATCAAAGTTGTTTATGTCAAGACATCGAAGAACTTGGCAGATCCCTTTACCAAACCTCTGACGAGAGATTTGGTAACATCTACCGCGAGAGTCATGGGTCTAAAACCAAACTAGAATCGTTAGTTATGGAAACCCAACTTGAACTTAGTGCTCCTATTTTCAAGTTTAATGGGTAACAACGAAATTACTAACGATAGAAGGTACTATCAATCAAAGATAGATCCATGTGAGGTAGGATAGTAAGTCGTTGCCGCAACGAGGATGAGTTAATACTCTTAACAAAATTTTGGAGACATCTAAGCAACGAAGATGTTGTAAAATTTTGCCTATATGATCTAGAGGTGGTGCCGCCTCAAATGAAGACTGTTGGTTTGTCTTCTAAAGGGCCATGAAAAGGATTTTAGCACATGGCCATATTAGTGCTCAGGGAGAACGCAAAGACGGCATATGTTGTGTGGGGGTAAACCGGGGAGGTTATCAAGGTTTTTGGTTTAAACCTATTAGGATACCATTGAATCAATCTCCTCTTGTTTGCTCACATTAAACCTGGGTTTAATCTTCGTGACACCTAAGTGGCAACATCTGTCTGAATGAAAGGAAAATTTCCAACTTGGTGGGGGATTGTTGGAAATATAATGAGATATTCCAAGTTGGCAATTTTCTCTATCCCACATTGGTGGGAGGAAGAAACTTAAATGAGTTTATAAGGCACTTAATTCTTTAAGCTTCCAAAGGCTTTAGTGGAGGATTAAGGGCTAGACCCACACACGCGCCGAGCCGAGACCGATGACGCGAAATGGCGCGATTTAGGCGCACTTTGCACGACGCATCGGTCGCTGGGAGCTGAGGAGCTTTCTTTTTGGCCAAGCCTGTGAAGACAGTCAACTGTAACGATCGAGTTTAAAGGGCTGTTTATGGTTCGTCCGTTTTTTGACCAACCAATTAGTGGTCTAGGCGTTTTGGTCACACAGAATAATGGTCATTAAGAGTGCCTTAATGGCCTGTGCGTTTCAATTATCGTACATCTCATCTCCCTATAAAAGGAAGTCAGTTGGTGCACATTAGAACACACGAAATTCACTAAACGCTCTCAACTTTCTTGTGCACGTTCTTCCTTGTTTTCCGAGTAATCACTTTGTGTTACACGGTGGTTCTTTTGCTGTCGGGACACACTGTTTATACTGCATCAAATCCTGGGGTGATACATTGAAGGCTAACAGCATACGGCTCGTATAAACCTTAAAGGACATGAATTATTCCGTGCGGTTTTCTGTTCTTCTCGTCAAATTTCAGGTTCGGTTTTGTTCATTCTGATTATTTGATTATACTAACGTTTGTTACAGGATATAAAATTAATACAACAATAACTTTTATTTCATATACCACACAAGATAAGTTTTACTGTTAGATGTATAAGTATATTAAACAATAATCGTGGCTGATTAATAAAAGTTGTGTAAAAATCATCCCTGCAACGATAAAATGGTGATAAAAAAATAATTAAGGTCGAATGGGTTCACATGCTACAATACAAGCGTACAATAATAGTGATGGACTATTATGTCATGCTTTTCTGACTATTCCCATGTGTTATGTTACTTCTCAAGATTTTTAACTTCATGTTATGATTCCTTTTATTTCCATTTTTCACTATATATACTTTACATAAAACCATATTTATAATACACAATAAAAAACTGTTTAGTAAACGTTAAGTGTGAGTTATCACGGGATATGAACGATTTTATTTGGGTTTAAAGGGTCAATTTCAATTGTTAGAATAATAGGCAGGTAATATTGAAGTACATTAGATCACGTTAAAAAAAAAACATCATAATTTGTTTTATACAAAATGCTAAGTTATCGTCTTGGGTATTTTTTATTTATTTATTTATTTTTTGAAACCGCAAATCTAATCTACTCCTAATTACTACCTATGTCCATGACGGGACTCGAACTCTTAACCTTAAGGTTAAGAGACAAACATCATACCACTAGACCAAAGGCCCTTAAGTTACTAATTATAATTTATTTTTAAATTGCTAAAAATAAGACCGTCAACGTCATTTTAGGATATACGAATGTGGAATGCTGTTGTTAAGAATGGTCCAACATCCCTTTACAACAAAGCAATTTTTGCCTAAGATTAAATGTTTTAATGGCAATTCATATATGGACAAAAAGAAAACACTTCATGAACCGACATACTTTAAGTCTACCAACTATTCGAAAGGGGGTACGCTCATTGATAAATCACCATCACAAAGCCTTACGAAACAAGGTGATTTTTTATTATTTTCTATTAAACCTTTATACTTTATCACTCATAAAATAATTAAAATGTGAAGTTTCTAAAAACAATTCATAATTTTATTATTTAATTTTAGAATTTGAAGTATTAAATAAATAGTAAGATAAATAAAAAGTTAATTAGGAATCAATATCATCCCTCACATCAATATATCATCTAACAGCTAACCTAGAAGACCAACAACCTCTTGGCTTGTTAAAAAGGTGGTGACTTTAATACTATACATTTTAAACTATACATTATAATAGTTATTTCAATAATATTTATATAATGTGATACAAAAATTAAAAATATAATGTAGAAATTAATTATTTTTTTAAAATGTACCCTTTTATAAGAGTTGCAAATTTCTATTGAAATTTTAAAAGTCGAATCATAAGAGACAAAAAAATATAGAAGCGATCACCAAGTTTCGTTGTTGAAAATAGTTATGATCATCGACGAACTTAGCTACCAAAAAATAATACGTAATATGTAAGAGTTTCAATTCAATCATGTATTAGATCATAACTCCGATGAATTTGGTACATTTTTCTAGGGGTGAGCATGGGGCGGTTTGGGACGGTTTTTAACTAAAACCAAACCCCGCCCCAAAAGTTCAGGTATTAAGAATTACACCCCGTCCGGTTTCGGTTTTTCGGTTTTTTCGGGTTTTTCGGTTTGGTTTCGGGTTTTTTTTTTCGGTTTTTTGTTTACTTTTAAATTTACCAATTTATTACCTTAAAAATTAATATTATTATTCAAATTCTCAAACCTTAACACAATTCGTTATAAATAAAGAAACAACTAGTAAATTTAATATAATGTAATAATAAATTTCAACTAACATAACTTAAATAAGATTAATAATAGAATATTTTTATTTAAAATATAATTAGATGTTAAATCTTTTAGAAATATAAAAATAAATTTATAAAATTTGAAAGATATATATAATGGCGGGCGGGGTTTTCGATCGAGTTTTTCATATGCCCCCAAAAACCGCCCCAAACATTCGGGTTTTCCAAAAGTCAAAACCGTTGACATCGCTTTTTCAAATGGTTCGGTTTTTTCGGGGCTTTTTTTTCGGTTTCAGTTCGGTTCTTCGGTTTTTATGCTCACCCCTACATTTTTCAATTAATATATGATGTCTTTTCTTTTTAGGTAATAAGAACAATAATAAACCATATAATTACGCCCAATGGACTTGTTAGTGTCCAAACGACTTTCCATGTTTTTCAAGGTCAAACGAATGAGAATGTGAAGCCTATATATATATATATGACGACAACTGACATTACTAACGAGATTGCGACATAATGTATAAGCTCCAAAATCCATCCTAATAAGTATATACTTCTTTCGTTTCGAAATAAGTGATACAAATTGGGTTACATGTTTCTAAGGCAAACGATTGTAATTAAAGTTAAATTATATTAAATTCGATAATTATGATTATTATTATTATGATTTTATTTATATTTTGTTTTTCCTTTTCAAATGTTTATTAAATGTATTTATGAAACATATTATTGGCAATGAAATGATGATTTTAGTTCTTTTAATATCATGAACAAACGTTACATGATTGAATCTAAGCTGGATGATTAAATTTATTTGCGGATGAAGACGTCTCTGAGGAAAGCCATCTATATCGTCACAATTTATTTTTTCATAAAAGTTGTAAATAATAACTTCAATCTGAATTGACTTTGAAATGGAAAATTAATATATTTTATTATTTTTTTCTTGAAAACAAAGTTATATTTAATTCATATCCTAAATTTGTCACCTCTCCATGTAATTTATCTCAAGTAAATTACACGAATGGTCCATGTGGTTTACACAATGTTTTGGATTTAGTCCCTAAGTCTTGGTAATTACACTCGTGATCACTGTAGTTTACACTTCGTATTGGTTTTGGTCCCTAATACTAACAGCCGTTAAAATTTACTGTTAAATTTTTTTAATTGACAACTTTACCCTCACCCTCACCCTCACCATCACCTTCCTCTTTCATTCATCTCTGCATATAAAAACATACCCAAATAATGCTGAATTGTTCATCTCTGCTTAATCGTTCTCTTTATGCGATCAAATAATGCTTCCAATTCCAATTTTCTTATTCATTTCATTCGACAATTTACAAATGTTGAAATACACTCGGAAATATCACTTCCACTACTGATTTCCAAATAAACCAGAGAGCATCATCTTCATCATCGGAGTAAATTTGGGGGTTTTCCACAATGATCCTCAATTCGTGGAGCCCTAAACCCAAATCGAAATCATGTGTTTGCTTTTTGATTCAGTTGGGATTCGTGTTGATAAACACGATATGGATTTAGCTATCGCTAATATAACATCCCAGAACCCCGTAGCACGATATTGTCCGCTTTGCCCACCGGCGCACGGTTTTGTTCTTGGTATGAACCACTTCCACCCAAAAGGCCTCATGCTAGGAGAGGTATCCACACCCTTATAATGAGTGTTTTGTTCCCCTCTCCAACCAATGTGGGACGAATGTTGCAATTCTCCCCCCCTTGGGACACAACGCCCTCGTTGTGCACATCGGCCCGGGTCTGGCTCTGATACCACTTGTAACATCCCAGAACCCCGTAGCACGATATTGTCCGCTTTGCCCACCGGCGCACGGTTTTGTTCTTGGTATGGACCACTTCCGCCCAAAAGGCCTCATGCTAAGAGAGGTATCCACACCCTTATAAGGAGTGTTTTGTTCCCCTCTCCAACCAATGTGGGACGAATGTTACAGCTAAGGTGAGTACATGAGACTTTTAAACTGAGTACATAGCAAATAGTTTTGAAAATACATATGATATTTTATGGGTGTTTATTAATAAATATTTTGATAAAGATAGTAATTGAAAATGTATGAAAGTATGTAGAATGTGCTACTAGAATATGTCTAGTATGATTGATGAATTTGAGGATAAATATGATAAATTAAAGTAATTCTGAAATCTTTATTAACGAACCATAATAATGAAGTAATTGATTAAAAGAATGTATACTGAGTCTTTATTAATAAATATGTATTAGTAAAGTAATTGAGAATGATTTTATAGTAATGAGTATCTATTGGTAAGATTTACTAATAAAAGTAAAAAACGAATATATATATAAATGATTATGATGTGACTAGTAATAATTATGTATTATAGTCAATGGAAAGATAAAAGTATTATGATATCGATAAATAAGAAATGTACCTTATGAAATAAGTAAGTATGGATCTCCTAGGGTCATAGAGGTAGAAGTAAATGTGGGTTGCTTATGATCGGGTTTGTGGGACCATACAAGTACGTTCACACTAGGTTGAACTAGTTATATATAGTTATTATTAGATAACTAACTTGTTTGATGACTACGTGATAGCCGAAGGCTTTGATTGGAATAACTGATGAGTTATGATAAGAATGAGATGATGTGATGACGCGGGGGATCCCCGGTCATGAGGTGTGGAGTGAGGGGCAGTTGGGCGGATTCCCATCGACTCATCCACGTTAGTAGTCTTGCTAACTGGACGTATTCCGACGAGTAAGGCAGGTATCGGTAGATTGGGCGATTCCCTCTCGTCGTTATCTTGAGCAATGCGGGGATCCCCGGTATGTTTCTAGTACATATATGTTTATGTATTAGATATGGTTGAAGCTTATTAATGCGGGGGATCCCCGGTTAATAAGTTAATGTGCTTCTAGTTAGTTCAAGGGCAACCTGATAACTATATTTGATTGCTAGGAAAGCAAGGATGATAGAGTCACAATATGGTGACTAGTCGGTAGTGAGATAGTTTATATATATATATATATATATATATATATATATATATATATATATATATATATATATATATATATATATATATATATATATATATATATATATATATATATATATATATACACACACACACATATATAGAAGTGGGATCCTGTGAGGACTCTTTTTTCGGTGAGGACTCGCGAGGACACCTCATAAAAATTTCAAAAACTTCCGAAAAAATATATATAACCAACCATGATTATTACTACATTTGACAAAAAAAAAATTCAAAAAAAATATTATGATCCACTTTTTTTAGCGAATCATACCAATGATCCACATTTTTTTTGTGGATCATTATTATGATCCATATTTTTTTTTGGATCATTTTTGGAATTTTTTTTTTGGATCTTATACATAGCGATTTTAATGTTTAAAAAAGGAATTTTTTGAAAAAAGTTTGTTTTGGATCATTTTTAGAGTTTTTTTTGGAGTCCTCACGGTCCTCGCGAGGAAAAGAGTCCTCACCGGATCCGGACTATATATATATATATATATATATATATATATATATATATATATATATATATATATATATATATATATATATATATATATATATATATATATATATATATATAGTGAAGGGCTAGTTACAGAACCCATTTTAGGCTACAGTGTAACACCTCAATTTTCAAAACACCTTTTAAACATATTTTTAAATAAAAATAATACAATGTTCAATGTTGCCAAAATACGGTTTAACAAAAACCATTAAAACATTTATCAGAGTTATAAAATCCGGTGTTACAAATATAATATCATAACCATAGGATAAACGAGAACTACCTACGAGCTCCCGAACTGTTCAACACTAGGCCACTTCTAACGCGACCCTCTAATCCATCGATCCTGAACCTGAGTACATAGCCAAAAACAAGTAGTACGTGAGACAAAATAGTCTCGTGAGATACATGGGTTTTCGACCCGTTCTCAAAAGATTTATAAAATATTATTTATAACATTAAAAATACTTATCCTTATCATTTCTTATTAATTCAATATTCATCTTCCATTCATTTAACCGTATAAACTAATAAGCTTACCGCAAGCTTACTCGTCATCTAATCACATACTTGTAAGTTATCTCCAAACTTACACTTTCATTATCACATATGCGACGGACCTCTCCGAAGCCAACTCTCCCGATATGGGACGTCATAGGTAAACTATCAAGGTAATTGGGAACCCCATCTTACCGAGATTCATAAGCTCTCCCCGTTCCCGGGTCGTCATACTCACTCATCATTGAGTGTCGTAAACTGTGACATTCTACTCTTTGCGCAGGGAGGTACCACCCCAAGTAGACGTCTCATGCTCCCCCATTTCTGGGCGGTCTTATTCCGGATTTTTCATTCACATATGAGCCTCAGCTCCTTTCATCAAATATGAGCATCAGCTCCTTTCATCACATATTAGAATACATTTATTCTAACTTATCATGCTATTCTCTTTATTATTTCATTTTAAATCTTGACTTTACCAAGTCCTTTGCTAATTTAAAACATATTTATCTTTTATCAAAATCATGTTACTTTGACTCTTCTTTGACTAGAATACATGTTTATTACTAGTCCCTTATTACTTATCCTCTTAGTATTTCAATATCTACTTTTATTAGTATAATATACTAATCGATACTCATTACTTTAAAATCATTGTCTCAAGCTTTATTAATACATATTATTAATAAATCGATTATCAAGCTCTTTCAAATCATTACCTTTATTCATACATCTTATTTATAAAAACTCATTAATTACTTTTCATAATCATAATCTCTTTCAAAATCATCAATCATTTAGACATACTAAAATAGTCTATTACTAGCATTTTCTCACCATATCAATCATATCTTTATTAAAAATGTTTATTAATAAAGACTCTTAAAACATCATAGTTTTCAAAATCATTTGCTATGTACTCAGTAAAAGTCTCATGTACTCACCTTAGCCAAGCTAACTCCAAATCGTGTCCAACAACACGAGTCCTTGCTTTCCAACTTGTGAAATATCACCAATCTTTAGGCCTTCTTGACCTATCATCCATATCATCATAAAATCTAGTTATTATCCATAACTAGTTACCCATAAACCCATAACAACATTCTTAACTACCAAGTTCATCCAACTTGGTGAAATCTCAAACCCTAGTTCAAGATTTCCATCAAAAATCCCAAATCCAACTTGTACACATCGATTACAAGTTTACAACGAGTGTTCTACACCCATAATTAGTCATCTTCCCCAAAGATGACATGGATGGTTCCCCAAACCACCATTTCTACCCATACAAAGTTCACAAACTAATTAGATAACATCAACAATCAAGAAATCTTACCTTTGATGTTTAGATCCTTCAAGATGGTGAAGATTTGAGCTTGGAATCACCAAAATCGCCCCTTCTCTCTCTAAAATCGGCTGCACAAGTGTTGGGTGGAAAAATGAAGAAACCCTAGCTCAAACCCGTTTTAATACTGCTCGTCAACAGTTCGTGATCGCCAACTTAAGTTCGCGACGCGAACTTCGCGTCTCTGGCACTTCGCGATCGGTAACCAGTCGGGAAGTAGTTCGCGCCAACATGCTCAACTCCCTGTAGCTACTTCACGGTCGTGAACAAAAGTTCACGCCGTGAACTTTCCCATTGCAGCAGGGCTGCACTTTTCGGTCCTTGGCTCGACCCGGTTTCGTCCATAACTTCCTCATACGATGTCCAAATGACACGAAACCAATTCCTACGGTTCTGAAATGAATTATCCTTATTTATCATATTTTTCCCATATTTTATTTTCTTAAAATTTCGGGTCGTTACAACTATCCACCCCTTAAAAGGATTCCGTCCTCGGAATCAACTCAAGGATTTTCGATCCTCATTCCACTTCCAACTTATGAATCAATAATACTTACGCAATTAATTGCCCACTCGACCCGTTATGCCCAAACGGCCAAAGATCCAAACTCGAATTCCTAACACCCGAACGGGTCAAAATTTCACAATTCGACCTTAACATTTCCTATCATTTAACCAAACTATTTATTCCCATTGGGGTGATATGACCCAATCATTACTAATAACCATTTGACCAAAATGATAGTCAACCCCTCGCTTTGACCAAATTGTCAACATTGTTCCATCTTTGACTTAGTACAAAGTCAACCAAATTTTAAAAATTTTCCTTATCCATTAGTGGTTCTATTAATCATCAATTCCTTAACCATCAATCTTACTCTCACGGTCCAACAACAATCATACTCGATTTCTAAATTTCATTCGAATTGCCCAAATGTCAAAGTCGCACCCTTTGACTACAATTATTTCCATTAATCAATCAACCACTATCATACACACATACATGATACATTATGCCCTTATCCTCGACTAACCTCCTTTAAACAACAATCAAAAATCCAAATTTTTTTTTTTTTTTTTTTTTTTTTTTTTTTACCAAAGTCAACAATCTACTAGTTGACTAACCTTGACTTATGAATAAGTCAACTTACCTTGCTAAATTCCACATATTCTTCATTACTAAGGCATCGCTTCCCAAGCTTTTCATTCCCGATTTCCTATTTAGATTTCCTTTCTCAATTGTTCCCTTTTTCCTCGATTTCGATTTCCACCATCGATTAACAACTTCCATTTAAATCAATACCAAATCTCTATTACTTTTTAACTTTCATCCAATTACTTATACCTTTTTATAATTTCCTTCAAACATCCTTATACCATACTTGAATTTCCCGATTACCGGCTCTAGAGCCTCAATCATATCCAATTGTGGCCTAGCCACCCCTTATACCTCTTTCACCACTCATTGGTTATTAACAAACTTTGCTTCCTTAAAGCATTCCGTTTTCATAAACCATGAACTCGTAGGCACCTCCTACACTTACTTATACTTAAACACTACCCGTGTTTTCAATCCAAGTTCTCACTTGCCATAAAAATCATAACAACAACTAACCATACGGTTCTACATTCGACAGATATAAACCTCACAATTCTGATACATCAGTTCATACTTTAACTATACCACCGAGATGATCGGAAAGCCTCCAATCCATCAAGGCCCAAACTGTCACAATGATCAGAAAGCCTCCAATCCAAAGTGACTCATACAATACCATTTCATCTTGCATACCATTCATGTATGCCTCATTCGCTTAACATCATGCTATCATTTTCTTTCACAATCAACCACATTTTCTATCCACATTTTCACTTTTCCACTTACACCCAATACCACACGGTATGCACAATTTCACTAACCAATTTATTTATCAATCGACCTTTACTAAACATGCTTTCTCAACATTAATATCTTCCGATCTTTCATTTACCACCAAGGTAACCACTAACACCCTTTTAATAACCATATCTTACCGATTCACACGGTCCTTATGAGTCAACCCATTGACTCCGATCGATACCCAACCTTGAACTATCTCATTTTTTTTTTTTTAAACTTTACCATTAACAAACTATTCACCCTTGCCATGGCATACGTCAACCCTGACTTGAATATCTGCACTACTTATCAGGATTCCCACCGAACACTAAAGTTCTATTTTCAAAATCATTATTTCTATAGCTTTCCATTCATACTTCACCAGTCTTACCGAAACTTAGTACTTCACTGTACTACTACCCTTTCTTTGAGCACAGTTACTATTCTTATGATTCACCTTCCAATAATTATAATGACATAATCCTTTCTATTCTTATTTCCCGCGACATACCGGTCGCCAACCCATAACTATACGCATAACAACTCGGGGAGATTATCTCCCAAACTTATTTTTCACATCATATATTCTATCTAATATTATTTCCATACTTATATCACATAAGCACCAATTTGTGCGACATAAAAGCAATTGAATTCTAATTATCTATCAAAATTTCATAAAGGCATTACCTGAAGCGGCCCCACGGGTTTCCTTCACCCGATTCCTGTTGGCGGTTGATGCTGACGTGTCGGTTCTCTTCCTTGGGCACGCACTACTAAAGTGTCCCACCTCGTGACAAGTGTAGCATTCCACTTCCTCGAGGTTCCTTACTTTGCAATCCTTTGCTCGGTGTCCTACTCGACCACACTTGAAGCATATAGCCGAATTTGCCTTACATTCCCCATGATGATTCTTCCCACAACTTTGACAACTTCCAATACCACTATGCTTTGACGAACTCGACCCCAATCCTTCTCTCTTTGTTAATCCCAAGCTACTATCAAACTTCTTCTTTTCTTTTCCTGATGCCGACTCTTGTGCCCTTCGCCGAAACACCCTTTCAACACTCCGAGCGGTACTAATGGCCTCATCCAACGTGGTCGCTCGCTTGACTTCCAATTCAAACTCCGGTGGTAGTCCATTCGCATACCGAACCACCATGTCAACGCTTCATCCTTCAACTGTCGGGATGCATAAATGACCATGTCTTTCTTTAAACACTTGCTACTTTCTAGCACTTGCTCGGTTTCCCGAATCCAACGCATCGTGACCTTCGGTTCCGAACTTCCATAATACACACCGGGGTTGCACGTCATGAATGTCTTGTATGTACATCCTTCCCGTTCCTCTGACCCTGAATCATTGCTTTCCTCGGTCGATGGCTCCACAGTACGGGTCTTGCTACCCGAAGACTTACTTCCCCCACGGGACTTAGAATTATCATTCTTCTCTTCATTGAACCGGTTAGTCAAGATCCGGTTCACATCCTCATTCACCACTTCCCTTATTTGGGTAAATAATTTCTGGATAGCTTCCATAGTTACCGGGGTTTGATTTGAATCCAAACCGGAACCTTCTCCATTATTACCGGGATGAGTCGGGATTCGATTTGAATCCGTCTCATGATCTCGTGGAATCTCTCCACTTCTTGGGTTCACCATTTTCTATATCAACACAATAAACCATCAAAATTCAAAGATTGACTTATTAGTCAAACATAACCCATATAGCCCAAAACATTATCCTTTCACTTAGGGATCGACCCTAATATACCCATACTTTACTGTCTCAACGGACTGATCAAGGACATCCTATGGAAAACATATGGTCCTACTTAGCATAGCTTAAGACTAGGGAGGTCAAACCTACCTAATTCACTTAAACTATAGCTCTGATACCAAGTTGTAACACCTCAATTTTCAAAACACCTTTTAAACATATTTTTAAATAAAAATAATACAATGTCCAATGTTCCGAAAATACGGTTTAACAAAAACCATTAAAACATTTATCAGAGTTATAAAATCCGGTGTTACAAAGATAATATCATAACCATAGGATAAACGAGAACTACCTACGAGCTCCCGAACTGTTCAACACTAGGCCACTTCTAACGCGACCCTCTAATCCATCGATCCTGAACCTGAGTACATAGCCAAAAACAAGTAGTACGTGAGACAAAATAGTCTCGTGAGATACATGGGTTTTCGACCCGTTCTCAAAAGATTTATAAAATATTATTTATAACATTAAAAATACTTATCCTTATCATTTCTTATTAATTCAATATTCATCTTCCATTCATTTAACCGTATAAACTAATAAGCTTACAGCAAGCTTACTCGTCATCTAATCACATACTTGTAAGTTATCTCCAAACTTACACTTTCATTATCACATATGCGACGGACCTCTCCGAAGCCAACTCTCCCGATATGGGACGTCATAGGTAAACTATCAAGGTAATTGGGAACCCCCATCTTACCGAGATTCATAAGCTCTCCCCGTTCCCGGGTCGTCATACTCACTCATCATTGAGTGTCATAAACTGTGACATTCTACTCTTTGCGCAGGGAGGTACCACCCCAAGTAGACGTCTCATGCTCCCCCATTTCTGGGCGGTCTTATTCCGGATTTTTCATTCACATATGAGCCTCAGCTCCTTTCATCAAATATGAGCATCAGCTCCTTTCATCACATATTAGAATACATTTATTCTAACTTATCATGCTATTCTCTTTATTATTTCATTTTAAATCTTGACTTTACCAAGTCCTTTGCTAATTTAAAACATATTTATCTTTTATCAAAATCATGTTACTTTGACTCTTCTTTGACTAGAATACATGTTTATTACTAGTCCCTTATTACTTATCCTCTTAGTATTTCAATATCTACTTTTATTAGTATAATATACTAATCGATACTCATTACTTTAAAATCATTGTCTCAAGCTTTATTAATACATATTATTAATAAATCGATTATCAAGCTCTTTCAAATCATTACCTTTATTCATACATCTTATTTATAAAAACTCATTAATTACTTTTCATAATCATAATCTCTTTCAAAATCATCAATCATTTAGACATACTAAAATAGTCTATTACTAGCATTTTCTCACCATATCAATCATATCTTTATTAAAAATGTTTATTAATAAAGACTCTTAAAACATCATAGTTTTCAAAATCATTTGCTATGTACTCAGTAAAAGTCTCATGTACTCACCTTAGCCAAGCTAACTCCAAATCGTGTCCAACAACACGAGTCCTTGCTTTCCAACTTGTGAAATATCACCAATCTTTAGGCCTTCTTGACCTATCATCCATATCATCATAAAATCTAGTTATTATCCATAACTAGTTACCCATAAACCCATAACAACATTCTTAACTACCAAGTTCATCCAACTTGGTGAAATCTCAAACCCTAGTTCAAGATTTCCATCAAAAATCCTAAATCCAACTTGTACACATCGATTACAAGTTTACAACGAGTGTTCTACACCCATAATTAGTCATCTTCCCCAAAGATGACATGGATGGTTCCCCAAACCACCATTTCTACCCATACAAAGTTCACAAACTAACTAGATAACATCAACAATCAAGAAATCTTACCTTTGATGTTTAGATCCTTCAAGATGGTGAAGATTTGAGCTTGGAATCACCAAAATCGCCCCTTCTCTCTCTAAAATCGGCTGCACAAGTGTTGGGTGGAAAAATGAAGAAACCCTAGCTCAAACCCGTTTTAATACTGCTCGTCAACAGTTCGCGATCGCCAACTTAAGTTCGCGACGCGAACTTCGCGTCTCTGGCACTTCGCGATCGGTAACCAGTCGGGAAGTAGTTCGCGCCAACATGCTCAACTCCCTGTAGCTACTTCACGGTCGTGAACAAAAGTTCACGCCGTGAACTTTCCCATTGCAGCAGGGCTGCACTTTTCGGTCCTTGTCTCGACCCAGTTTCGTCCATAACTTCCTCATACGATGTCCAAATGACACGAAACCAATTCCTACGGTTCTGAAATGAATTATCCTTATTTATCATATTTTTCCCATATTTTATTTTCTTAAAATTTCGGGTCGTTACATACAGAACCCGCAGAACTCAATCTAAACCATTGAATTTTAAAATGAAATGAACATGGAAGATACATGAAGTGATTTAACGAGGGACCCCTATGCATATATGTTATTCATGCACGAAAACGTATATGTTTGTGTGCATGTATGTTTTCATGTATATATACATAAATGTCATTTTTGCATTATTTGAACATATATGTTTTTCAGTATTTTTGATGTTTTTCTTAAAGTATATGTTTGATTTTGGTTAAATGTTATTGTTTTGCATATTTTTTAACTAAATTCTAATATTATTAGATGAGTTCTGCTTGGTTCTACGCAAAAAATGAGTTCTGTATATAACTCGCCCCTATATATATATATATAACTAAATTCCAATTAAGGCTACAGAACCAGCAGAACTCAATCTAAACCATTGATTTTTGAAATTAAATGATCATGGAAGACACATTAATGTATGATGAGGGACCCCCAAATATTGGTTTGCATGGATGTCATTCATGCATGTACATATATATATATATATATATATATATATATATATATATATATATATATATATATATATATATATATATATATATATGTGTGTGTGTGTGTGTGTGTGTGTGTGTGTGTGTGTGTATGTTTATATAATGATGAAATGACTATTATTATTGGGGTCTAAAACTCATGTATTTCACGAGACTATTTTGTCTCACGTACTACGTTTGTTTTTTTGGCTATGTACTGTAACACCCTAAAATTTACAAGATTTTTAAAATTTTTGAAAACTAAATTATAATCAAAAGGTCCTATAAACAAATCCTCGGTATAAATATTTAACATTTAAAACGTATTTATGGCGGAAATAGTTAAAATAAAATGAAGTGTTTTGAAATATTAAATGATGTCCACATCAGAAATGAAAAGATACAGCGGTCAACCGTCCACCTTCTCCTTTCCTGTGCTGGTACCTGAAACAATGTGGGGGAAATAGGGGTCAGCTGGAGAAGCTGAGTGAATAATTCTCAAAATGCAAACAATCATAACATACAACACATGAGGGCACATCGGTGTACTCCTACTCAGAATCTACTCGATTAATTACTCAGATTTATTTCTCAGATTTTATTACTCAGATTTTAATTTATATTGCGCGCTTGTGTGACTTGGGACGAGAGATCAACCTCGCCCCTCCTCACACCTCAGATAGGCGTAAGCCAAAAACTCAGACGGGAGTGATCCCAAACTCAGACTGGAATAATCCCAAAAACTCAGACGGGAATAATCCCAAAAACTCAGACGGGAATAACTCCAAAAACTCAGACGGGAGGTGATCCCAAAACTCAGATGTGTGTTATTATGTTTTATTATTTCTTTAACATAATTATCTCAGATTGCTCTAGCATGTAATAGCACAGAATGACTCTGTGCCGAGCTCGGTTACCCAGGCACAATGTCTCAGATCATGAATAAATAAACAGATGCTCAGATACTCAGATAACAGGTCAAACTCAGATAACGGATCAAACTCAGATAACAGCTCAAACTCAGATAACAATTAAGGTGCAGGTAATATAACACGTAAGTCATGCATGTATAACGTTAAAACTGAATACACGGTGAGAATACTCACCTCGAGAAACGTAAGCTCCAAAGGATTCCCGACAGTCAAAGGTACAGCACGTTATCTCCTAGGCGGTCCTAAAACCAAAACGAAACCCCGAATTAAAATTATACCCGAGGGCTTATTTCAGAAAGCTGGCAGCATCCGTCAGTCTCACGGAAACTGCCATAACTCCTAAACGGCTCATTAGATCTTTCCCATCTTTTTACCACAAAAACTAGACTCAGAATACTACAAAACACTCTCAAGTGGCTTCTTCCCAAAATCGGACTCTAAGGGCCTCAAAACAGGCTCACAAAACAGCATAGCTGCACAGGTCATTTTCCTAACAGCAGTATATTAGAATGATTATAACTTTTAAACCGTAAATCGGATTGACGAGAGGGTTGCGGCGTTGAAAAGCTAACTCAGAAAACAAGTCACCAGCACGGGCCAAAAATCCAAAAACATATTTTAAGTGTGGCAAAAACAGACTCGAACTCGACCCACAGAATCTGCCCAAAAATTCAACATGTAGTTTAAACCCCGTTTTAAAACTCGACATTAACTCATTTATTCCCGAGGCACCCGACAGCCCCGGAAATCACTTTTTATCACAGTAGTTCATTATTCACAAAAGAAGAAAATTCGTTAGTTTATTTGATAAAGCTATTCGATTTAGGAAACCAAGAACCTAAGGGTTCGGTTTCCGGTTCTTCGGTTATAAAAACGTCTTAATGATGACCACGGTTTTTACCCAACCCGAAACTCTTACAAATTCAGTGGTTAGAACCCGACATTCATAAAATTCAGTCACCATGGACGTGCACCATAATTTACGATCAAAGGAAACGAATAAACGGTTTTTGACTCTCAAACAAATAACTAACTAACACTCAAAACCCGACGTCATCGATAACAAAAAGAAAGAAATTAATTAGAACCCGAACATCCCTATGATTCGGTCACAACTCTCTGCACAAAAAGGGGTTAGAATCAGTCACGAATATGAAGGAAAACAACAAGGGTACAAATCTACCGAGTTTTTACTACATGGCTTGACAACTACAATTTCTCTCCACCCGATGCTCGATACTCCACTGTCTTTGTGCTCCTCTTGACCCGCGACAAATTCTTCTATCAATACACTCGATACCTTGCTCAATTCCGCCCCTACTCCACCTCTCTCTATCACTGATTGTCACACGGATTAAGAACACATCGAGTAATCACGAAAACAGGAAGGAGGACAAGGACTTACCGAATTAATGAAACAAAACATCACCAAGAATAAAATTGGACGAGGGTGTGTGCTTGCTTCCGTTCACACCAGACAAGGAATCAATTGACCTGCTTGCTTGGGTGCTTCCATTCACACGAGACCAAGGAATTAATTGACGAGCATGCTTGGTTGATGATGTCATCTCAACAAAAGGAACACGCTGGAAAATGATTGGAGATGCTTGCGGCTGCAATGGGGATATCGGAGATGCTCTACAGCCGTAGGGTTCTTAGGACAATAGGGGAGTTTTGGTTTAAGCAAAATAAGGAATAAGGCTTTTTAATTGTCACCGGCCCATCTCTCACTCTCGGGCTTAGGCTTCAAACGAATCAGGCTCAAAGAAAAATGACGAGGGAGGGTTCAGCCTTGGCCTATTGGCCGGCCCCGCCACTAACTCGAGTTCGGATAATATACTTAGTTCAAAGCTCGGGATTTGGCGTTTAGTTAATAACTTAACACACCCAATAAATCAAACGTTTTAATGTCTCATTAAACTAAAATAATATAAATAACGCTCTAATTATTCATTCGAAACGTCTCACATTTAATCATCTCAATTAATTGTACACCTAATCTCATCATCTCGGTTAAACACCTAATCGCATAGAAGATTTAATGAATAAAGTAATTTAAATTAACAAAATTAATATTTAATTATTTATTAATTTTAGGGCGTTACAACTCAACTCCACTTGAAACAGACTTCGTCCCCGAAGTCATGGCTCAGAAGAACTCAAGTGGCGATCTCACAATCTCACACTTAGGCTCATCAACGACACACACTCGCAAAAGAAGAAAGGAAACAAACACGGCACGCCCGCAATGGAAAAACGGAACCAAAACGGTAAGGTTATGAAATAAAGAATTCGACAAAGGTGAAGAATAGAATGAAAATCTACAGGGCGACTTGCCCGATCATAACAAGCTCCAACTCTTGCAACTGCTCGCAAAATCTTCCGTCTCTAACGGCGCAAAAGATAAGGCTGGAAGAAATAAAAATTACAATGTTCTCTAAGAATCTCGATTTGTCTCAAAAAAAAGTGACAACAATAACCACAAATAAATTCATGATACTTTGCTGAAGGCGTCTTCTTGCTCTCGCAGTTGGACACAGTGTCTACACCTAGCTATTAACGTCGCGTTGAATCTCCGATTCAACTCCACTTGAAGTTTTGTTACGGTTTGGTTTGTGGCGACAGATGATCTCGGCGTAGTACTCGGTTATCCGGTTCGTGCTAACAATCACACTCGGTTCTCTCGCGACGTTAAAAATAAGTTTTATGGAAAGAAGGAAAACAAAATTTCTCGCAAGGCTCCAACAAATGATCACTTAACATATTTACAACCGGTTTAATCTTATTATTGTCAATCCCATATAAGAATTAGCTCTGAAAGGTCTTCTACTCTATTGGACATCAGTTTGCATAAGGCAAAGAAGCAATCTAGTAGTTTACACCATTATCAGTTAATACAAAAACAGGAAATTATTCACAAGAAATGTACCTATCACACAGAATTCTCAGATGATGCACACAGAAATTAAAATCACTCAGAAATGAACTCATTTTGATAACCCTTTAATTAGCTCAAATTAACAATGTTGTCATTTCAATTCTCTTTAATATGATCCCATTCCACCATATTTAATGGTTTCTCGATAATGTTTTAATAGATGTTTTGTCATTCATTTAGTTTAACGATCCATAATAGTCTGCTTCACTGATTTTACACAATTTAAAGTGTCTCTTGATTATTTTGACCATATATTTACTCATTAAATTCATATTACCCACTAAAAACTCCAATTAAATTTCATACTCTTCTTTATAATAATTTCTCGTTACTCAAATTACGAATTTATTCCTTAGCTCTCATTTACTCAATTCGCAGTTACACTTTATTCTAAATCTTACAATTTACTCATGGTTCATCAATTCAGTACATTCTCGTCTTTTCGAAATTTCTCCTAAGTTCAATATAAATTTATTGAATAGTTGATCTCATCTCAAGTTTAATAATTATTCATAAATAGAGTTTTCTCATATAATTTTATAATACCTCAAAACTCATAACACTTTATAATACTTCAAAAATTTGAATAAAACTTCCCGTTAATTTAATACTTTTCTCTATTGACTCATTTTATAAATTTGCTTATGTAACTTGATTTGTAAATTTCTTATAACTCAAAATTACTCCATAATTAATCAAAATACAATTTTATCAATTAGCTCGTTTTAATAATAACTTATTACCAGCAAATTACCGATCTCATTTTCCTCAAAATTTCTTTGTAGCAGTTTTCTCATATTCGACTCATTAATAAGTTCTCATCACTTTAATTTCATGATTTCTCATTATCACATTTATAACCACCCAAGAATAATTATACTGTCTTATTTTGTAAATAATTGTAGTATTACTACTTCCCTTTTGCACGATATTCATTCAACCCAATTAACTTGATTTGTTAATTTCTCCAGTAACCCGATCTATCATTTTGTTGTAAACTCTATAATTACCCATAAAATAAATTTAATTATTCTCAACTGCTTGATTTGATAGTTACTCTTATAATTTATTTTATCATTTATATGTATCTAGATTTCGCACTTTAAATTCATACCAACAAAATCTTTCTGCATAAGCATCATGCTCATAATATTTATAAATAATAATTAACGATAATTATTTCTTGACAATTTTCCTTTTTACCCCTACTCAACTCCACTTGGAGAAAACTCGTCCTCGAGTTTGGAACTAGTATTGTCTACCAAAATAAACAAGCAAGTATGTAGTCACACAAACAATTAGGATACACATACTAAATTCACCATAACAAGCATTGGTCCATTATTCCCCTCAAAATCTCCCCCTAACCAACCAAAAGTCCTGTGTGTACGGTAATAGGGGCCCTCTATTACTTTCGACACATGCTTTTGTTTGGTCACGAGTCAATCCCAAAGTTCACAACTTCCCACACATAAAAATAATCCACAACAAATCACACTCAGAAGAAAGAAAAGTTTACTTTCAATATCTGATAAATACAGATATGCACTCAGCTGTGGGTACTCAAAACCTCATAAACATTACTCAGAAAATCACGCGTATATTTAGTCTCGTACGCGATACTCGGATAACTCAGATTCACAAAAATATTTCCACTTAGTTATTTTCACAATACAAATCTCCTTTTAAACTTTTCATTTGGATATGCCATTTATCATTCCTCATAAGTATAACTTATATCCTCTTCACAATTATATTAAATTTATTGTAATTTGTGAGCATGTCGATTAATATCTTGTTGATCAGAGTTCTCAGTTGTTGCGTTCCTCGTTTAGTTTGATTCAATTTATCGCTCTTTTAACTCGTTTTAAATAAATCATCATCAAATTGATGACGTTAGCTTCCTCTTAATCCTCTTATATAATTACTCTTTAAGATGAGCTTCAATAATATCTGATTAATTTGACTCAGCAATTTCTCAATTAATTAATCTATTAAACTTACATAGTTTATTTTAAGCTGTCAATGTGAACTCATTAATCTGTCACTTAACTTGTCATCCACATTTAGTTTTGCACTCGGCAATTTAACCTACTTACTCGAAATGTTTTTCCCATTTTATCTCAATTTAATGATTCTTAAATAAATACTAACTTGTTGACCTTAATATGGAATTTGCTTAACTATTATATCTCGTGATTCGTTGCATTCACGAAAATTTTAATTTCTCATCTAGATAACTCCTCTTTTAACCCTAATCAATAATTCTCTTTTAGATCTTGTTAATAATCCTCGTTTAGCTAAATGTAATTATATCACATTTTATTGACTTAATAATTCTTTCTTTTACTCAACTTGGTAAATCCTCTTATATGGTAAATCCTCTTATATGGTAAATCCTCTTAAAATATTCTTAATCAATTTGATTTACTAATCTCTGGTTTACTCGTTTTACTTGACTCAGTCTATTAAGTGTTTTCTCCCAGTACGAATATTAAGTACTCCTTTTTAATGTTAATAATTTCCTCATTTCTCATTTACTCAAATCATGTTTCTCATTACACAGCCTATGGATCTTATATAATAAATTAATATCCCATTATTACACTTTTGGTTCGAATTTCTCAGAACTTACAAAATTTCACCTCAACTCTATTAGGTGTTACTCTAAATTGAACTTTTATTATTTTCTCATTAGTATTTATAATTTCACATTTCTCCAGTATATATTCTTCATATATATAAATATAGAACTCTAAGAATTAAAATCTAAATTATGCTCAAATTAAACTCTAAATTATTCACAAAATTATGGAACCTCATAATAGTATATCTATATACATATATGTTTAGCCATACAATCACCAATAATTCTCTCAGGATATAAACCGAAAATTCTCAGAATATGCTACTCGTCTATACTCAGAATATAGCAAAATCTCAATTAACTAATACTCTTAAATATTACCGGCAGTAGGAAGCGAGAGGTCGACGTGACATGCTATAGGTTCGATGTGGAAACTTTTCTCAGAAAAATATTTGACTCTTTTCTCGTTTGAAAAACTAGATACTCAAACTTGAGTTTGAATTCGCCCCTTGCGAACCCAAATCCCTCAAGTCAGAGCTCTGATACCAACTTGTAACACCCTAAAATTTACAAGATTTTTAAAATTTTTGAAAACTAAATTATAATCAAAAGGTCCTATAAACAAATTCTCGGTATAAATATTTAACATTTAAAACGTATTTATGTCGGAAATAGTTAAAATAAAATGAAGTGTTTTGAAATATTAAATGATGTCCACATCAGAAATGAAAAGATACAGCGGTCAACCGTCCACCTTCTCCTTTCCTGTGCTGGTACCTGAAACAATATGGGGGAAATAGGGGTCAGCTGGAGAAGCTGAGTGAATAATTCTCAAAATGCAAACAATCATAACATACAACACATGAGGGCACATCGGTGTACTCCTACTCAGAATCTACTCGATTAATTACTCAGATTTATTTCTCAGATTTTATTACTCAGATTTTAATTTATATAGCGCGCTTGTGTGACTTGGGACGAGAGATCAACCTCGCCCCTCCTCACACCTCAGATAGGCGTAAGCCAAAAACTCAGACGGGAGTGATCCCAAACTCAGACTGGAATAATCCCAAAAACTCAGACGGGAATAATCCCAAAAACTCAGACGGGAATAACTCCAAAAACTCAGACGGGAGGTGATCCCAAAACTCAGATGTGTGTTATTATGTTTTATTATTTCTTTAACATAATTATCTCAGATTGCTCTAGCATGTAATAGCACAGAATGACTCTGTGCCGAGCTCGGTTACCCAGGCACAATGTCTCAGATCATGAATAAATAAACAGATGCTCAGATACTCAGATAACAGGTCAAACTCAGATAACGGATCAAACTCAGATAACAGCTCAAACTCAGATAACAATTAAGGTGCAGGTAATATAACACGTAAGTCATGCATGTATAACGTTAAAACTGAATACACGGTGAGAATACTCACCTCGAGAAACGTAAGCTCCAAAGGATTCCCGACAGTCAAAGGTACAGCACGTTATCTCCTAGGCGGTCCTAAAACCAAAACGAAACCCCGAATTAAAATTATACCCGAGGGCTTATTTCAGAAAGCTGGCAGCATCCGTCAGTCTCACGGAAACTGCCATAACTCCTAAACGGCTCATTAGATCTTTCCCATCTTTTTACCACAAAAACTAGACTCAGAATACTACAAAACACTCTCAAGTGGCTTCTTCCCAAAATCGGACTCTAAGGGCCTCAAAACAGGCTCACAAAACAGCATAGCTGCACAGGTCATTTTCCTAACAGCAGTATATTAGAATGATTATAACTTTTAAACCGTAAATCGGATTGACGAGAGGGTTGCGGCGTTGAAAAGCTAACTCAGAAAACAAGTCACCAGCACGGGCCAAAAATCCAAAAACATATTTTAAGTGTGGCAAAAACAGACTCGAACTCGACCCACAGAATCTGCCCAAAAATTCAACATGTAGTTTAAACCCCGTTTTAAAACTCGACATTAACTCATTTATTCCCGAGGCACCCGACAGCCCCGGAAATCACTTTTTATCACAGTAGTTCATTATTCACAAAAGAAGAAAATTCGTTAGTTTATTTGATAAAGCTATTCGATTTAGGAAACCAAGAACCTAAGGGTTCGGTTTCCGGTTCTTCGGTTATAAAAACGTCTTAATGATGACCACGGTTTTTACCCAACCCGAAACTCTTACAAATTCAGTGGTTAGAACCCGACATTCATAAAATTCAGTCACCATGGACGTGCACCATAATTTACGATCAAAGGAAACGAATAAACGGTTTTTGACTCTCAAACAAATAACTAACTAACACTCAAAACCCGACGTCATCGATAACAAAAAGAAAGAAATTAATTAGAACCCGAACATCCCTATGATTCGGTCACAACTCTCTGCACAAAAAGGGGTTAGAATCAGTCACGAATATGAAGGAAAACAACAAGGGTACAAATCTACCGAGTTTTTACTACATGGCTTGACAACTACAATTTCTCTCCACCCGATGCTCGATACTCCACTGTCTTTGTGCTCCTCTTGACCCGCGACAAATTCTTCTATCAATACACTCGATACCTTGCTCAATTCCGCCCCTACTCCACCTCTCTCTATCACTGATTGTCACACGGATTAAGAACACATCGAGTAATCACGAAAACAGGAAGGAGGACAAGGACTTACCGAATTAATGAAACAAAACATCACCAAGAATAAAATTGGACGAGGGTGTGTGCTTGCTTCCGTTCACACCAGACAAGGAATCAATTGACCTGCTTGCTTGGGTGCTTCCATTCACACGAGACCAAGGAATTAATTGACGAGCATGCTTGGTTGATGATGTCATCTCAACAAAAGGAACACGCTGGAAAATGATTGGAGATGCTTGCGGCTGCAATGGGGATATCGGAGATGCTCTACAGCCGTAGGGTTCTTAGGACAATAGGGGAGTTTTGGTTTAAGCAAAATAAGGAATAAGGCTTTTTAATTGTCACCGGCCCATCTCTCACTCTCGGGCTTAGGCTTCAAACGAATCAGGCTCAAAGAAAAATGACGAGGGAGGGTTCAGCCTTGGCCTATTGGCCGGCCCCGCCACTAACTCGAGTTCGGATAATATACTTAGTTCAAAGCTCGGGATTTGGCGTTTAGTTAATAACTTAACACACCCAATAAATCAAACGTTTTAATGTCTCATTAAACTAAAATAATATAAATAACGCTCTAATTATTCATTCGAAACGTCTCACATTTAATCATCTCAATTAATTGTACACCTAATCTCATCATCTCGGTTAAACACCTAATCGCATAGAAGATTTAATGAATAAAGTAATTTAAATTAACAAAATTAATATTTAATTATTTATTAATTTTAGGGCGTTACATGTACTCAGGTACAGGTTCGAAGTGATTGAAGGTTGAACTAGAAGTGGCCTAGAGATGTTTAGCTCGGGAGCTCATAGGTAGATCCCGTTTGCCTATGGATTTGATATACTTGGTGACACCGTATTTTTGTAAACTCTGATAAAGGTTTTAAAATTTTTGTTAAACTGTATTTTGGACAATATGTTAGGGGAGCGTTCATGCGAGAACCTATATTTTTGCGAGAACTGCGAGAACTAATCTAGACCACTCATTTAATTTAATCATTTTTTAATTAATAAGGGCAAAAGAGTATTTTCTAACAATTTATATTTTTTTAGTAATTGTTTATTAACTACGTTTATTTCCGGATATCTGTAATTCCATATTCAAATTTTAAAAATCTTAACATATTATGCTATTTTGTAGGGTCTACATTCAAAACAATTTTTTTCCCCGATTTCTGTAAATTTCGGCCAACAGAAGCTTAACTAGAACCATCACAATATAATAGTCATCTTCTAAAAATGAAAACGTTGTTTTAAAGAAAAAAATCACTGTAACTAGTGAACAAAAATACATACAGAACATAGTGAACAAAAATACATGGTGAACAAAAATACATACAGAACATAGTGAACAAAAATACATGGTGAACAAGAATACATACGGAACATAGTGAACAAAAATACATAGTGAATTGTCGAATACATAATGAACAAAAACAAATGTTTTTGTAAATGTAAATCTAACCACAAGCTCAATCACTCCCGTCAACGATGATGTACAGATCTAAAAACATATATATGTATTTCAAGTAGTCATCTGCAAAATAAAATAAGTTAATAAGCAAAAGAAAATGTTCAATGCTTTCGTACGTCTCAGAAGAATGAAGTTACAAATAATTGCGAATTTATCTTAAAAGAAAATGTTCACCAAACAACAACATATTAATCTCAAAAGAAAATGTTCACTAACATCTTCATCTCTCGTGACCGGAAATCAAAATCTAAGAAGATGCCATATAACTTTTAAGAGAATATAAAAATGATTAAAAAAGAAAATTAGTTTGAAATATTTGAATTCAAAATTTGTAACAAGCAAGCAAATAAAATGGGATATATCATAAATGGAAAATTCACATTATTTTACCACAGTTTCAATACGAGTATATTTTCATCACCAGTTAAACCTGCAAACTACAAATGGGAGATAGTGTCGTTGCGGCCGGCGGTAATGGTATAGACGGTTGTTGGTTGTTCGCCGAGTGTGAAATAGACTGTGAAGAAGAAAGAAGTCGGTGAAAGAATGTTGCAGGTTAATTGGCGGTGTGAGATGAGCATCGAAGTTTGGGATAATGGTGGTCCCAGGAAATTTGGGGAAGAAAGAAGGAGAGAGAGAAAACTTCAAAACACACACACACACACAAATGTGTGCTTAATCTTCTGCCTCTATTTAGGGGAGATTTAATTTTCATTAATTAATTGGTTTCTTCCGTAAATGTCTAATTATTAAATTGACTTTTTTACCCTTTTCCTCCTTATTAATGAACCATTATTATTGATCTATTTACAAAAGAGCCATTGTTAATCCTAGCCTTTAATCTCTTAATCTAATGGTGATGATTAGTTCTCGCAGTTCTCGCACAAAATTAGGTTCTCGCATGAACGCTCAACCAATATGTTATATATTGGGAAAAATGTACTTTAAACGATTTAAACGATGTTTTAAAAATACGGGTGTTACAGCCACCGCCATTGACGCCATCGTCGGAAGCAGTGTGACCTTTCTCAGTCATTGACGCCATCGACCACCGTTGCCGACCACCGCCGGAGCTCGTGAGTTCAGAAATCTCTTCCTCCGTTGTGTTCCTCAAGTGAAGCGACGGAGGTTGGCCGGAAGATGACATCGGATGCAACCCCACATTTCCAGTCCACCATCGATCCGCCATCGTCCAAGAACTCAGAAAAGATCAAATTTTTTAATTAATTCAGTCACAGCTTTGACAAAGATTATATCCCTTTCAAGATTTATCAACTTTGTCTCGTATCTACGACAATTCTGAAGAGATCCCAAACAAGATGATGAGAATTCAGGTAATGAATCAAATTATGTGATATTTGTTGGCGGTGGTGGTGAAGGTCGAAGTGGAATCCCTAATGCTCTTGTCGTCTCACTATATGATCCTGCCTCGAATTCCCTTTCTGATGAGCCTGTGAGTTCCTATTTTCATCATATTCTGTATATAAATTCATCAAAATCATAATCATATGTCTCCATTTAAGTGATTGTTGTACTTCTGAAATATTCTCCATTAAAGTTAATTTTGAATGATTAATCAGTCTGAAATTAGGGGTTAGGGTTTTGATTTGGGTATGTTTATGTATGCAGAGATGAATGAAAGAGGAAGGAGATGGTAAGGGTGAGGGTAAAATTGTCAATTAAAAAAATTCAACAGCAAATTTTAACGACTGTTATTATTAGGGACCAAAACCAATACGAAGTGTTAACCATATGGACTATTTGTGTAATTTACTCATTAATTTATTGTATTTGTACCGTTTTGTGTCTTAGGGATGATGCTAACAGCCTAACACGTCTCCCTTTCTACTTTAGTTGAATCTTATCGTAATTTCTTATACTTAGTCTATTTTGGCCTAAAATGGGTTTTAAGGAAATCTAGTAATATTTGTATTTATTTTAAAGTAATATTCTATTTATTTATTTTCTAATACTAGGACCATATATAGAATGTTTTTAACTAGTTAAGAGTACTCGTGCGTTGTTGCAAGGATTTTTATACAATATGGTAAAGATTGTTTACATCATTAAATATTTTACTTGTACGAAATCTAGCTACATGTACGCATGTGTTATTCCAATGATCGTAACCAATTTGTTTTTATGTTTAGTCATCATGTAAAGTCGTAAGTTTTATTGAAAAAAGAAGATTATATAATTTGTTATTTTTGAAATTTAAGCCACATTGAAACTAATATTGTATAGAAAATTATTAATAATAATGTTAATAAAAAATAAAGATAAAATGATAAAGAAAAAGAAAATGATGGGAATACCACTGGAGCAACTGTCCATTTGTTGAATTTTTCTTACGAAATACGTAGTATATAACGAAGAAAATGTTGCCTAATAAGACAAAATTACTATTCATGTAAGTTGTCAAATGTTATATAGTAAATAGGGTTCGTATCCGGTGATGACCCTCTTCCCGGTGAGGACTGCGAGGACTTAAAAAACACTCTAAAAATGATCCAAAACAAATTTTTTTAAAATAATTTCTTTTTTAAATATCAAAATCGCAGCCTTTAAGATAAAAAAATAATTAAAAAATGATACAAAAAAAATATTGATCATAATTTTGACCTACAAAAAAATTATGGATCATTGTTATGATCCGCAAAAAAAAGTGGATCATAATTTATTTTTCAATTTTTTTTTGTCAAATGTAATAATAATCATGGGGAGTTATATATTTTTTTTTTCAGAATTTTTTGAAATTTTTAAGAGATATCTTCACGAGTCCTCACCATTTTTTGAGTCCTCACAAAATCCCACTTCATAGTAAATAAATACCCTTCTAAATATTATCTCTAGGGGTGTTCGTTTGGACGGTTTGGTTTTATCCAAACCAAATAGGTGAAACCAAATAAAGTCCGGTCTTTAAAAGTTCAAACCAAACCGTCCAAACTAATTCGAAAACCAAACCGATCCGAACCAAATAACAATTTGGTTGGTTTGGTTTTATCCGTTTGGTTTTTCTAAAAAATTTCAAAATACTACAAAAATATATAACATAAATAATATTAAGTTTGATATGTACAATTCAAAAATGATAAACTACTTTGGACATAAAAACAAGTCTAATTCATAGCTTGTGACATTTACAATCATATATGCAAAAAACTTGACATCAACTTCATTAAAAACTCTAAAAAAATTTGTATATATATTACTATTTGGTTTATTTGGACAATCCGGTTTTCACAACGGAAACCAAATCCAATCCGAAAACCAAAATATTAATTTGGTTCAAGTCCAAACCGATTCAAAAAACCAAATAACCAATCCAAATAGTCCGATCCAAAATGTCCAATTGGACAATCCGGTTATATCCGAATAGTGAACACCCCTAATTATCTCTACTTAAATTATATCATTCAACTGAAAAATTCAAGTGACGCATCCTTATTAATAATACACCTTTATGTATGTTAAATGTTTCATAAATACCCCTATATATAAATTGCCAATTTTTTTGACATCTTATAAAATTTAATATTTTTTAGAGATATTTCATACAAAAATATTATAATAACGTATAATAATATTTAAATAGATAGAAACATTACATTGCAAATATTAAAAAAAGTAAAGAATTTATATAAAATAATATATCTAAGGTTTAATATGAAAAGATATTATACATTGAGGGACTAAAAAAGAGAAACATAAATAGTTCATTAAAAGGTTAGTAGGAAAAAAAAGTCATTGCAAAAAGCTTTTAAAAAAGCTACTTATTCCAATAGTAAAAAGTCTTTCAAAAGCTTATTTGAATACTAAAAAAACTTTAAAAAAAGCTACCATTAGAGCATCCACAATGGTTAACCTCTCCAATGACTTATTACTTTTGTCACATCATCTAATAACCAATTGGTTAAAAATCTTCCAATGGTTAACCTTTCCAAAGACTTTTTCTTATTAATTACTAATTTACCTTTAACTATATCAAATGTTTTATAAACACCCCTCACTTATTTAATTTAACAATTCTTATAGTATTACAACTGAACATTTTCTTTAAAATGTCTTTTACAAAACTATTATAATGCTAGACCTTAAAAATTATTGAAATATGATAAAGTTATAATTTATACTTATAGAAATAATAAATGACTCACATGTAATTATATAAATGGGTTTAAAATGTAAAATTGTTAAATATAGGGACTAAAAGAATCAAACATTGAAAGATGTTCAAGTGGTTGGGGAAGATCAAGTGGTTGGACTGACCTCTTAAGAAATCAGCTATTACAATGGTAAAAAGTCATTTTAAAGGTTATTTAAATAATATCAACCTCTCATTAAGTGAAAATGCGATACCATCCATGTCAATATACCGAATTCCTTCGCTTTTAAACCGAACGTACCTGTTGCATTAATCTAATACTAGTCAGGGGTGTAAACGAGTCGAGTCGAGCCGAGTTCTGCCAAGTTCGAGCTCGACTCGCCAACTAAAACTTGAGCTCGAAACTCGACTCGATACTCGACGAGCTTGCATTAATTAAGCTCGAACTCGACTCAGTGAAAACTCGAAACTCGACTCGATACTCGGCTCGGCTCGAAAAATTCATATATTTTTTTTAAAATGCACTTTTTTGTTGTAAATATTTATATGGAAAAGGGTAAAAGGTAATTATGTATATGGAAAAATGGTAAAATGATAATTAAATAAAAGCTCGATAAGGCTCGCGAGCCTAACGAGTTGTGTATTTTGGAACTCGAACTCGGCTCGAAAACCTACTCGAGTAGCTCGAGCTCGACTCGGTTCACAACGAGTCGATTTCGAGTATTTTTCGAGTCGGTCTCGAGTAACTCACGAGCTGTCTTGACTCAATTACACCCCTAATACTAGTAAAACCTCCATAAATTAATACTCGATAAATTAATAACCTCGATAAAATTAATAATTTATCCGGTCCCAACTTGGGACTAGTACAAAATCGGACCCCAATCGATAAAATAATAAGATAATAATTTTTTTGAAATCATAATGTAAATATATTAGTCCCAACCAAACTATAAATTAATAATTACTAAAATAAAATTCCAAAATTCTAGAGTTATCAAGTAAAAAATGAATTTTTAGTCACCTGTTTTTTTGTGAACTTCAAATCTATATTGAGTTCATCTTTAAATCTCTCAATTGCACTTAAGAGTTGAGGCATTGTATTCTCGTATTCCAACAAGAAGTTGTGAAGAGTTGTTGCCGCTTGCAATGCTTCTTTTCCGAGTGACCGGTTCCAAAGAAACTGAATATGAATGTGACGCAGAATTTTGAAGGTCTTGTGAATGTGAATGTGATGCAGAATTTTGAAGGTCGTGTGAATATGTGAATACGTATTAGATAAGTTGATTTTATAATCATATTATCTTTAAATTAATAATTTATTAATTTATCGATAAATTAATATCTCGTTAAATTAATAAAATATCATAACAGTAGTACTGAATTTTGTTGGTTATAAAAAATATCAAAATATTGGGAAATTGGGGAAATCAGTTGGTGGATATTAAGTTAAAAACTTGGAGGAGGTAAAATCACAAGTAATTAAAAACCTTTCAAAAAATATTAATTTTTTATTTTATTTTTCCCTCTCCTCTCTGTGTCTGTGCTATGTGTGCGACTATTTAATTTTTCACATAGATTCATCATTTTTTCAAGCTCTCTCTTTCCAACCATGGCTATTCACCGATTTATTCATTAATTTAAAAAAAAAAAAAAAAACTCTAGAGAGAGAGAGAGAGATCAAGAGTGCTCTCAAGCATTCATGGTCTCAGGTTCACTAATTCATTACATGAAAAACAATTTCTCCTCTATTCATCCCCAAAAATGGCAACTTTGCAAGAAACCCATCTCGATTTGGAATCCGGTGGTGGCGGTGGAGACCATACCCGCCGTCAATCAACCGCCACTCGCGGCGGCGACTGTAGTTCACGGTCATCTGACGCCAGTGAAGATAGCACTATAGCTACCAACGAGATTGTCGGAGTAGCGTCGCCATCGTGTTCGTCGGAGTTGCTGGTGGAGAAAGGGAGGGAATCCTGTGTGTCGGAGTTCTCCGTGGTGGATCTGGAAACCGGCGACGGTGGTGGTGGCGGGGTCCATGAGGGCAGTAAGGTACATTTGTCAAAGATTGAAAGGGACTGTAGAATCTGTCATTTGAGTCTTGATTTAACGAATAATCAAGATTCTGAGAATGGGATTCCGATAGAATTAGGTTGTTCTTGTAAAGACGATTTAGCTGCTGCTCATAAACATTGTGCTGAAGCTTGGTTCAAGATTAAAGGCAACAAGTAAGTTATTTTCCAAGATTCAATTTTTATCACTTTTTTCACACACCCATTTGCATTTTCCCATCTTTCATGATCACAACTTGTGTTTCAAGAGCAAAAAGTTAAAAAAAAATCATCCCAATATTCAGTTTCTGTTGAATAGTCAAGATTCACATGGTTAAGTGTCAAATTCTCTTTATAATTTATTTTTTCTTGTGTGTCAGTATTTGTTTCTGGTTGCATTCTTGCCATTTTTAGGATTTTGATTATGAGATTAAGTTGACCTTTGTTGACCAAAAAGTTTTAGTTTCAACTTTCAACAACCCTTGTTTTCATTTTAAAATTTGAGGTAATTAAGAGCTAAATGTTGGTAAATATTAATAGTATGCAGCCAAAAGAGAAGCCCAGGTGCAATGTAGCACCCAACAGTGGCAAATTTTGGTGAAATAAAATGTTGCACACTTTAAGGAAGGAAATGAGTGAATAATGTAAGAATTAAAGTAGAACGAAGCAGATTATATCAAACAAAAAGATTCTAAATTGCTAAAAAAGAAGTTGGCAACCAATAATCCTATGTGTGTTTTAAGTATAAAACCTTTAAATTGGTTTATTCGTGGCTGTCTTTTAATCGTGTTAGAATTTGCTTTCTTTTCGCTTTCGCATTTGTTATATGACATCAATTAAGTTAGATTTTGACTCAAATCAGCATAAGCACTTTTAAAAGCTTAAAGACTCTTTTGTACTGCACTTGTTCAAATGATACGACGTATGATTCTTGTATTTGTCCTTAAAATAACATCATTTTATATGGCTGGGATCCCGGTTTCATGGAAAAACTCACCTCCATCAATCTTTTTGATACTTTTTTCATTTGTTTTGCAAATTTAAAGATTTTATGCAATTCCTTTGTATCGGGTGCTATATAGCACTTGCTCGTATTAAAAGCAATCATCGTTGAACGCTAAACAAGTTCTTAGTTTCTAAAAAGCCGAGTGTGATTCATTTGTTCAATTTATAAATCGTTTAATTTGAGAAAGGTCACTTTTTGTTATTCGTTTTCTTGCTTTACTTTCTTACTCGAAACACACGATGAGATGGAAATATTGATTATATATAGTTGTCAACATGTTTGTAGTTGGTTCCTATGAATTCTGTCAAAATATTGGATATTTTCTAAGTTACTCATATGAAAACTTTTCAAACAAGAGATTACTGTCTTTAATTTTCTTGTACTTAACTTCTCAATGTCTTAGTTTGCATCTTAAACCACTCCCAACAGTAAAGTAAGTTCACTAATACTTATGTTTTTGACACATTAGAAACTTGACACACTCATGTCAATAATACACATTCATTTAATATTTTTGGACCCACTGAAGCAATGCTTGGCACTGGTACCAGTCAAATAATTGTCAAAATGTTAATGACAAAAAAACCCTAGATCCAAAATTGCTTAGTTTTCTTTTCAAGAAAGATTGTTTGTAAACTTTAGTAACTCTATTAGTCACAAAAAAGATATGATTTCGAGATGTAAATCCCAATATAATCATATTATATTAAAATAGTACAGTATATCATTTCAATTTCCGTTAACCAATATACTAACTTGTCTTATTACACGTACCCTAAACTTCAGAACATGTGAGATATGTGGATCCATTGCACATAACGTTGCTGGTGCAAACGAGACTGAAGTAATGGAACAATGGGACGAAGCTAATGATGCCATGTCAGCAGCCACCGTACCTGGTGGAGCCCACACCGCCACATCAGATGCTAGAACCTTCTGGCAAGGTCATCGGTTCCTCAATTTCTTGCTAGCTTGTATGGTTTTTGCTTTTGTTATCTCCTGGTTGTTTCATTTCAACGTGCCTTCATAAAAGGCTATCAAATGAAAAAACATTCAACGATCTATTAAATTCATATTTCTTGTTGCTTTATTGATTGTGTATGTTTATTTTGGATCATTTCAACTTCCGTGGGGCTGGGGCGTTGTTAAATAGATATATTGGATCTTACAGTAATCGGGCTTATAAGTATGTTTATTTTGGGCCTAAAATCAAAGGCCATAATCTATTACTCTTTTTTTTTCTTCCTCATGAAAGAGGTATAGTTTAACTTTAATTATTGATTCGGGAAAAGAGTGAGGTGCTGTTTGTTTTTCTAGAGCAAAAAGATCTGTTGTCTGTGGACCACATCTGCCAACTGCTGCAGCTTCTGGGTGGACCAAAGGTCTACAGTTTGCAAGAAAGCTGTTGTTTGTTTTTTAACATATGTAGACTTGCTCAAATAAATCAAAATTTAATATATCCTACGTCTAATAACATTAAAATAATCAATATAACAATATAGTATGTTGTTTGGAGGATATGTGTTTTTTTAGGTTTGGAAGACCCAAGAAGCTAATGCCTAAAGTTTCTTGAAGAAGACCTTCTGCAGACATAAAAAGATCTGCGAGCTTCCAAAAAACAAAAATCTCCGGGAGGTTTTTTCTGCGCGTGGTCTGCGCCACGAAGACAAAAGATCCTAGAAAGATCTTTTGTCAGAAAACAAACAGCACCTAAATTTAATCAAATGTACATGAATGTGTTGGAAGTTCAACGCCATATCACCGTCAAACTTAATATTTCCTTTTCACATTGACACACTAAAATTCCACTTAACTCGGAATTTCAAAATACGTATTCACTCATTACATACATTCTTTTGAATTATTATGTACTTAAAAGTTTCGATTTACTAGAATTAAGACAATGTTTTATTATATCTTTACTAATAATAAAATATTTAGGCCTACCACTAATAAAAGGTCTTAATTTCCTCTTTCTACTTTGGGAAATGTCTTTAACACTTAAGACACCCAAAATATTAAAACGCAGTTTACGGCTGCGACCATTTGGGAGTTTGGCACACGTGTTAACCACTTCAGCTACTTGTTGCGTTTGCTATATTGCAAACGCTAGTTCATATAACATTTACGATTGTTACAACCCACCACCATCTTTACTTTTTTTAACCGGCTCAAATGTAGTTAAAAAAAAACCCACTAATTTCACGACTGCTAAAAAAACCCATCACTACTGCCAGTCTGCCACCATCGTACAATCACTATCACTATCATTATCGCAAATTATAGTTATAGGGTACCCGCCGTCGCATTGCGCGGGTACCCTGCTAGTTCTATTGTATACCCGTATACATATAATCAACATTTAATATTCCATAATGTCATTAATACTTGTTATTTCATATTAAATACTTGCTTGGCATCTTATAATACCTACTTTACTCTTATGATAATTAAAAAATGGATGTTTTTATGAATTAAATGTATCGGCATAAAAAAATATTTAATGCCACTAGGGCATAAGTTAGAAAAAACACTACTATATTTGGGATCTTCTGAAACTAGCAAATATTATTTTTTAGCCAACATATTTGTTTTTTCATGACATGCAAAGTTTGAACTTACAACATCTGGGTTATTAATACAATGTCTAACCAACTAAACTATTAACCGTACCTTCGTGAGTTGACTATAATTAAATTTATTACTTCCTTCGTATTAAAATAAGTGAATCAATGTGAAGTTCACATTTTTTGATGCAAAATAAGGTAAGAAATTAGTGAAATTAAATGGGGTAATTAGAATGGATGGTCCCCACACCTTGTACTAATTTATCACTTTCTATAGAAAGATGACAAAAATGGATGGGCCCCGCACATTTAATAATGTTTAAAGAGGGATAAGTAAGGGTAAATGAGTAATTTTAAATATAAAAACTTACCAAATAAGGTAAATTATTAAAATGATTCACTTATTTTGATACACCCAAAAACGAATGGGGCGGGCTTTGGAAGAAGCGATCTGCCAAAAAGGAAAGTGATTCACTTATTTTGATACGCAGGCAGTATTATCTTAAATTTTAAAAAGTAATTAGCACCTCCAACCACCACCACCACCACCATCCGCAACTCCCACCACTACTAACACCACCCGTCAATTTGTCACGGTAAAATATAGTTATAGGGTACTCATGCGCATTAGGGGTACCCTTCTGATTATTAATAAGCCACGAAATGTAACAAGTTATTTAAAGTTTTATAATAGCAACGAGCCCATATATGACACAACAATTACTTTATTTCTAATAAATTATTTTGAATTATATAAAATGTAGGGCCAAATTGGCGCGTTGCACAAAGTGTTTATTTTCGCCATTCACGCCTTTGCAGACGATCGAAAGTAACAAGCATATACACTTGACTTAAATGCTTTCATTATCCATACAACATACAAGGCAAGACTTCCCCAACGTTCCCATTGCAAATTTCTCATGCTAGACTATAATGCACCTTTGTTTCATTTTATAACGCCAATTATGTTGTCCCATAAATACGTCCTTCAATCGTAAAAAATAAAAGTGAATAAATATAAAATTTAATATTTATTAAAAAATATACTTGGTTGATATTTGTATAGAAGAAATCAGATTATTAAATGCATAAGATATAAACTTGTTATGTGTTATTGTTTATGACTGTATACAAGTCATCTTTGTTATTTTATACTCCGTATATTTCTATCGTAGTTTGTCTGTGTAAAAGTATATCACATGTAACTCGAAGTCATGTTTAAAAACAAGAAATTAATAATTAATTATTATTTTTATATGATAACTTTAAATAAAAAAGCTATCTAACCTCAAAAGCAGAACAGCTAATTTGAAAATTCTTTAATCGCCAGAAATTCAAAGGAGAAGAAGAAATTTTGCAGACTATTTGTCGTTTCAGAATTTATTTAATTATCAGGTTGTGATTGGATTCTATTTACCTCCAAGTCCTGGCGTGTGTTCATATTTCGTACTGCGATAATCACATGGAATGTCCAACTGGATCGACCCCAAATTTTCACTTTTTTCAAACTTTATCCTATTTCTTTCTTTTAACCACCTACCATACGAGTGGGTAGTGGAGAAAACGAAAGTTGTTTTTACACGTATTATATAACTTATCCGTTAAAAGAAACAGTTCAACTTTTAAAATGTTTTAATAAATAATATGCTTGAGTTAAAATTATAATTTTTAGACGAAATATTGAATCCTGTTGGCAATAATGAGTCGGCTTTTGACAATAACCAAAACGCAAATCAAAAGTGTGGTTTTTTGAATCGTTAAATCATTCAAGTTCGATTCTTAGCTGTTTGAGTTTTCAGTGTTTTTTGTTCTGTTATTATAGTTTTTTGGTCTACATGAAAATCAAAATGAATAGAAATCCATATATCAAACGACCAGTTAACTTTCTAAAAAATGTTACCTTTTTGGAATCCATAAAATTGTGAATGATATGCATCCCAAGTAAGATTGTAGATCTCGGAACATGAAAGATGCACCCAATCCGATGCCATGCTGCAAAAGACATCCAAACGTGCCATTTTTATCGTTGCTCTTGTCCTCTTCATTACTTTCAAAAACCCTAAGTCATTTTTACATAGGTGACACTACATATATGACCTGTTTTTGCCTACCTTTTTATCTTTTGAAAGTTTTGAAATTTCTCCCTTTTAAGACAACGATAAACTATGTATGTATATTAAGTTATTACATCAATTAGTCATGCAAAAGTAGGAAAATAACCTCTCAAAGAACTTAAATCTGCTTAAGATATCAGTTGATGATCTGCTAGGTGCATTTTGCAATCTAGCATATTTTGCACAATTACAATCATTTTTAATGACGATACTAAGTATTATTATTAACATTGCCCTTTTTTATATTTGTAATTTACTGTTAATGATTTGCTTATGAATAAAAGAAATGTATCCATCTAAAGTCTAAACATTCAGGACCTGAGATTTTTTCGGTGATCGAGATTCACCCCATGACATGTCATTCTGCAACAGACATCCAAACGTGCGTATCTCCATACTTTCTTGTTTCTTCAAAAAATTGCAAACTCATTTTTCGAAAAGTTCGTAAACAAAAGGCACTTTGGAATTTGGATAATCATCTAAATCAAATTTGTTCATAAGCATTGTTATGTATGCATTTCATTAATTATGTACCTTAAATTAATTGGATAATATGAGAAAAGACAATTATTAAATTACACTATTACACATGCATTATTAGGAGTAGACACATTAAACAGGTACGTACACGAAGTAAATATATTTAACATTTTCCTTTATTTAGTTTTTATATACTAAGTTTGTGTGTAATGAATGGGTGACCAAACCCATTTTGATTACCCTTGACACATCAGCATCATGTTAGTTCTTTACTTACGACCAAACATGAAAAATCACGCCCAAACCTACGTAGCCGGGGACCAAACTCATTCCCTTTAAAAACAACCACCTCCCTTTGAAAATCTGGCGACTAGGTGTGGTCGCCTGAACGACCAAAACGATGTGCGACGCGTCGTCGAAGACAGGCCGTAACGGGAGGGACGCGTCCAAACTAGAGGGACGCACAGAGGTACGCACGTAGCGACCCCTCTGTTACACACGGTCTAATAATCCTTACAAGAATAGGAAATATTTTTTTATTAGTATACAAGTCATTAGCTTTGTATCTGTCTGATATTTAGGAGGGGGGCTACTATGGTGCACGGGGTTATCTTTGCAACCCTTGAAAATTTTCGGAATAATATTAAAATAGTGGTAATTTTTTTAATGTTTTATGATAGTATAGGTTGACACTGAAGAAAAAAATATACAATTAGTAACACTACTCAACTTTTTTTCTAGGTCCACCATGCTGACAATATCTTTTTAATCAATTATTAGATAATTTAATTTAAGTTATAAAGAAATTTTAAAACTTTTCTGGACTGATTTAGCAAGACATGTAAGTCAGCAAACGTCAAAATATTTAAGGGTGATTAGTTGTTATATTCGATTCTATTCAAGATTTTCTAAATATATATTAAAATTCAAAAGTGGTAGTCCTGTTATTTCAATTATTTAGTAAAATACTCATATACAAACACATTCATTTGCTTTTCGATTGGCATTGCTAGCTTTAAGTTCATATATTTATTGTAAACATTATAATATCTATACTAATTTATAATGCAGATTAGACATTTCCAATTGCGAAGTCTGAATTTAACCCTTCCGTTTTTAGAAATGTCCAAACCTACGTTAAAATTAAAATGTTAAAATTGCTGTTGTCAAGATTCGAACACTGGTGGCCAGGTTCCCCAGGCAGGTAGCTTACCACTAAGCTATAAGCAACTTTGGTGACAATGTTTCGTAACATACCACTACTAGCTGTCAAAGTGGGGACAGAATTCAATATAATCATTAAAAATTATACGTTTTTTTACTTTTATTTTTTGAAACAATAATCAGTTAATTAATGTAAATTACTTGAACATGCGTTTTTGTATATTCAATTTTAACATTGAAAGCATGCGTTTTAAATCACTCCGACCTATTTTTATTACGGTTTTAAATCACTAATCTCTCCACGGTTGGTTTCATTACTTGAACATGCGTTTTTTATATTCAATTTTAACATTGACACCATGCGTTTTAAATTACTTGAACATGCCTTTTTGTATACGTTTTTTTCTGGATCAATTTGAATATATTGAATTTTACGTTTTTTTCTAAACTACAAATACATACTCCATCTTAATGCATCATATTATCTTTTTCATGGCTTCAATCACCCAATATGCTGATTCAATGCTCTAGGCACCACCACGACCAATTGAAGAAGTAGAGGTAATGTATACATGACTAAATTCAGAGTTTTAAATTCTTACATTAAAATCATAAATTCTGTGTTAACTCATATTTTTCGGCTTCTCTTTCGAAGGAATTTGATGGATATGTTCCGATTGAAAACTTTGAAGACCTCTGCTATCCTCAGTACTGGTACAAATGCAAATTTGTTCGCGTTGAATATGTTTGGCTTGACCAAAAACATAACAAACTATATTTGTTCCTGCTAGACACATTTGTAAGTTACTACTATGTTAAATGTGATGGTTATTTATTAGTTATATATTCTGAAATATACTAATTAAAAAAAACGTAATAAAGACTAAATTATTTGCTTATTAATTTGTGATAACCAATTAAATACTCCATCTTTTTGGTATCCTACGCTCTCTTTATTTTTTACTAATAATCATCTATTTCAGAGGCACAAATTCGCAGCGATGATCCCCCCATGTTAGTTTCTGCATACCAAGGACGAAAATTAGAAGGCGGTGTCTTTTCTTTAAAGTATTTCAAAATTGATTACAACGATGTCGACTACTTTCCTCGCTTTGACAACTATAGCTTTGTTCGTAATGAATGGGCAATAATATTCAACACTAAAACCGAGCTTGCTGATACTACGAATGGAGAAGATGCCTGGTTTCCCAAGTACCCGTTGGTCAGATCTCCGACATGGCTCTTGCAGGATCACACAACTCGAAAAATGTTGATTGGTACATCTACGTTACAATTTTTAATGCGTGACTTAAAAAAAAATTATTCTTTAACGTTTTGGCTTAATTACTAACCATGTCACAGACGTTGCTGGAGACATGTCGAACGGTTGCTTTTTTTTACATCCGACCGGATATCGTGTGCAATGATGCCATGACTGTCGGTAAGTCTTTATACCTAATTTACATGATCATCACACCTAGGAATTAACCCATTAAAATTGTAATCTCCGCCAGGGGCAACCGGATCAAGATCATCTTGTATCATATACCAGCAACCACAGCCACAATGATTGGGAGATCTGCTTCTGAAAACATAACCGTGTACGCAGCTCGCGTGAAACTGATTAGAACACCAACATGTTAATTCCAATATTTCGATATTCATTTTACTTTCCATAATTGGGCATAACCACTTACCTAACAGTCTTTTATTCAAAAAAATATTGATATCTCCTTTTGATTTGGTTACATTTCAGCCAAATATCTTGTTTCTACCAACGTTACAAACATTGAGTTCAACCCGGAAATGCCAGAAGCATATGCACTTCATGTTGGATTTATGTGCACAGATAAGCACACGTGTCATCGTGTCCAATGTTATAAGACACTAAAGGGTCACACCACTACACACCCAATAATGGACAACCGAATAAAGTAAGTTGTGTGGAATAATTAACTAGTTAAGTTAATTATAAAGAAGAGAATAAATAATAATAGTTAATTATTATTTGTGAGGATGGTTAAATATTAAGTTAAATATTTAACGGACAGTTAATTAATAGTCTATTAATTAACTAGTAAAAGTCAAAGGGATCAAAGTGTTAATAGGAAGTTTAATTATGAGATTAATCATAATTAAACTCCAAGGTCTTAACTGTAACATAAGTCCTTATAAATAAGGACTTAAGGTTAAGGGTTAAGGGTTACACATTACAACACCACAAAACCCTAATCTCCCATCCTCTCTCTCTCGTCCGATCGGAAAGAACCCCAAAGGGGTTTTCGGTTTTGCTTGTTCGATCGATGAACGACACATACACACACAAGCCTTTGTGTGATACTTTGTTGGTACAACGCGGTCTTGCAGCGTGTCCAGGTGGTGCAGTAGAGGTGGATCATTCTTTAGCAATCTAAAGGTAATGTTCTTCATCTTCTTCTTCTTGTGATCCCATTGTTTAGTAGAGATCCAGTATGTAAGATTCAAGTTCCGCCATGTGAATCCTACAAGGTTTTCCTACACTTCAACGCATCCATCCGATAGTACAATATGATGATTCCGTCGTTTTGTGTGATGAAGAACCCGAAGTTCCACCCGACACGCAACCAAAAAGTTTGTATTTTGACATAATGTGTAACTGAATAAGGAATTTGTATGGTGTTTATTCTTCATAAGATAATTCTTGTTCTCATTTACGCATTCAAGAGGAATATAGTAACCGTCCAACTTGATGAAGATTAAATGTTATCGTATTTTGACATAATGTGAATTATATATATTTCAGTTACAAAATTAATGATTTTATAGATTTCCTAATTTATACAACATTGTAAGAAAAATGGTCAGTCAATGCTATTAGTCCAAAATTAATCTATATCTTTTCAAATTAAATATACTTTTAATACCCCTATTAAACATACGTTTTTATTGTTTTAATTTACTAAATGACCATTAAATAGCAAATACGTTCGGATTTTTAACCCATTGAATTGTTTATGGTCATGTGCTGGATTTAAATATTTATATATACGTTTTTATATGAAAGAGGACAATTTAATTATATGAACTAATTGTAATTCAAGACACAATTATATATACGTTTTTTTATAAAATAAATAACTACCCATTAAATCTTTTCATTAATATCCATTTAATTTGTTAATTTGTAAAACGTATATACCTCCATTCTATATAAAAAGACGTCTCTACCATTTAATCTTTGCATTCACGATATGAAACACATACTAGCTAACAACACGCGTCACTGTTTTCATCAAAAACCGAGAAAACCATTATAAACAACGGTATTAATTATCACCCGCTGCTCTGTTTTTTCATTTAATTCTTAAACTTTTGGTACAAATTTTATTCCTGCTGTGTATGAGTTTTGTAATCTTTTTATGTAAGGTATTCTTAACATGTCAACAACCGGATTGCACTTTGTAAGAAACATTCATGATTTCAAGGACAAAATTCACCTCAAGGTCAGGGTTCTACGGATTTGGCCCCACACAAACTTCAACAATAAAAAGGAGATCATATCACTTGAGATGCTTTTAATTGACGAGGAGGTTTACTCTTAATCATATTTGATAAATCATCACTAGGTATAGACATTATTTTTACAATATTAACTTAAAATTAACATCATATGTATTACCTAATTTTTGCAGGGAGGCAAGATTCAAACTTCTATTTACGTTAAATTGATGAGTCGATTTCAAACAAAACTGAAGGAAGATAGTGTTTACTATATCAGAGGAGGTAAGTTGTGGGAGACAAAGTCAAGTTTCACGTTTACTGGCCTAAATGAAAAGCTTTCATTTCAATCAAGCACAACGGTTAGAGAATGCGCTGAGTGGTCTGGTCCATTACATGGTTTTGAATTTGTCGCATACGAGAAAATTATGAATAACTCATTAATAGCCTCAAAGTCAATTGGTAAAATTTACTCCATTTTAGTATGTAGGAGTTATATATTATATTAACCTATACCACTACCAATTAACCGTTGTCTTTTTCAGATGTAATCGGAGAAATTTGCGTCGTTGACAACCTTAATTAACATATGTCTGAGAAAGCTTTCATGAGATCTTTTAACATGATATAGAATGGTGTTGGAGTCAAGTATTCATCTTTTTTTTATGTAATATCTTTTTGTATATAATAAGTATTTTCAGTATCTAAATGTCGGTGAAGTTGTACAATGCAGGAACTTTTGTCTATTCACAGTGAATCAGATGAATACCGGCCCTTGTGGAGCTTTAAATTAGCTCAAGGTGTTCATAACCATTTATAAGATACATTAAAAAAGGAGGAAAATGTGTTTCGGGTTAACCGAACTTGACCCATACAATAATCTTACCCTTTTGGCTCCTTTAGATTTTTTTTTTAAACAGTTTGAAAGAATCAACTACAAATGGTTAACTTAATGGCATAAAACTGAAATAGGGTCTCATAATAATCGGGTCAATAAGGGGTGGGGATGTAATTTCAAATTATCATTTCAAAAGATAGGATCTTTATAAATTAAAACCGTTGTTTTAAAGTCTCGAGCAGTAAAAAAACCATAATTGGTTTGTGGTTATTTAATAAGGAAAAGAGCAACCGATTAGGGCGTGTAAAAGTATGGTTTCAGATTTTAGGTTCATTTGTATAAAATGTTATTTGTTTAATCTCAATTGCTTCATACGGTTCGTTTTTCTCCTTTCTTTCAACACCTCCAGTTAGTCCACTAAAATCAAAGCGAAGTCATGTTACCATAATTATTTGCTTTCACTTTTGATTTTTAGAAAATCGAGTCCATGTGGTAATTCAGTATTGTTATTGCAACTACGTATGATTTTTAGTTATGACCGTTAATGTGTCTGTTTCTTTATTTCAAGTTTATGTTAATTATTGTTTTTTCCCTCTATTTTATACACAGTTTTCCTCTATTTTATATACAGTTTTATGTTAATTATTGCCTTTTTCCTCTATGTTAATTATTTGCTTTCACTTTTGATTTGTATAAAATGTTATTTGTTTAATCTCAATTGCTTCATATGGTTCGTTTTTCTCCTTTCTTTCAACACCTCCAGTTAGTCCACTTAAATCAAAGCGAAGTCATGTTACCATAATTATTTGATTTCACTTTTGAGTTTTAGAAAATCGAGTGTAACGACCCGAAATTTTGTATTTAATAAATTGTATATCTTCACAAATCCTTGGTAGATTTCACTCCTAGTTGAAGATTAAAGGTATATCTTCACTCTTTGATCTTTGTAGCTCAAGATCTATGTATTTTGATGTATGGGTTTGAAACCCTAGTTCTTGGGGTTTTGGGTTATGGTAAAATAAGTGATGTACACACTTAATAGATGGTATTTTAACAAAGGAAACAAGTGTATGATTAAGATTTGTAAGAATCTTAAGGGTTGGTTAAACCTAAGGTTTGGTAAATCACCATAATTTGGGGAAAGTGTTGGTTGATGGTATCTAGAGATAAATGGATACATTATTAGTAGTATGTGATGTTGAACATCTTGTGATTGTTGTATTTGGCTTTTGGTGAAGTCTTGGAAAGTTGATTGATTGTTGGAGCAAGGACATTGGCGGAAAGAATACGATTGGGACATTATATTGCTAAGGTGAATACATGAGACTTTTACAACTGAGTACATAGTAAATGGTTTTGAAAATATATATGATATTTCATGGGTCTTTATTAATAAGTGTTTTGATAAAGATAGTGACTGAAAAGATAAGAAAATAAGTATAATGTGATACTAGAATATGTCTAGTATGATCGATGATATTGGAAGTAGTGTGATAAACTAAGTAATAATGGAATCTTTATTAATGTACTATAATAATAAAGATAATGAGTAATAGAATGCATATTGAGTCTTTATTAATAAATATGTATTAGTAAAGCAATTGGAAATGATTTTTGTAGTAATGAGTATCTACTGGTAAGATTTACTAATAAAAGTCAAGAACGAATATATATATGAAAATGAATATGATGTGACTAGTAATAATTATGCATTATAGTCAGAGAGGAGATAAAAGTATTATGATATCGATAAGATAAGAAATGTATCTTATGAAATAAGTAAGTATGGGCCTCATAGGGTTCATAGATGTACAAGTAGATGTGGGTTGCTTATGATCGTGTCTACGGGACCATATAGGTACGTTCCAAGTATGTTGAACTAGTTATAAATAGTTATTATTAGATAACTAACTTGTTTGATGATTGATGTGATAGCCGAGAGCTAGATTGACATAACTGTTGAGTTATGGTAAGATTGAGATGATGTGATGTCACGGGCGACTCCGGGTCATGAGGTGTGGTTTGAGGGGCAGTTGGGTGGATTCCCATCGACTCATCCACGTAGATGATGTGATGACACGGGCGACTCCCGGTCATGAGGTGTGGTTTGAGGGGCAGTTGGGTCTAAAACCCATGTATCTCACGAGACTATTTTGTCTCACGTACTACGTTTGTTTTGTGGCTATGTACTCAGGTACAGGTTGAAGTGATAGAAGGTTGCACTAGAAGTGGCCTAGAGATGTTTAGCTCGGGAGCTCATAGGTAGATCCCGTTGCCTATGGTTTTGATATACTTGGTGACCCCGTATTTTTGTAAACTCTGATAAAGGTTTTAAAGTTTTTGTTAAACTGTATTTTGGACAATATGTCATAATTGGTAAAAATGTATTTTAAATGATTTAAACGATGTTTTAAAAATACGGGTGTTACAACTTGGTACCAGAGCTATAGTTTAAGTGAATTAGGTTGGATGCCCATCCTAGTCTTAGACTGTAGCAATAGGAATATAAGATTCCTTGAGAGCGATAGGTTGACCTTGAGAGTTTATGATAAGTTTAGGGTTGAACCTAGGGGACCTATAAAAGTTGTTATGAAATGTGCAATGTGAAGTCTTTTGAGACCGTAGGGCATTAGTACGATAGGGTCGACCCCAATGAGAAATGTCATGATTTGATCTAACTGTGTTGTTTTCAACTGTTGAGTTGACCGTTTGAATCTTGTTGGTTGGATATGTTGGTATGGCGAAAGAATGAATGTGAAAAGTGGACGAGCTCCACTAAATTGGAAAGAGTTATGAATGAGGGTAGGTGAAATGATTCCAATACCCGTATGAAGGAAGAGTAGTCGAGTGGCGAAATCTGTATTGGGAAGTTATCTACATAAAAAGGTAGCGAGACCTAACCGGAAGAAACGGAAGGAGGTTATATAACGCCGTCATAGCATGTAAAAAAAAACCGTTGTGTAATTCGGAAGTTCAGAGCCGGAGGTCACGATGTGGTGGATTCGGTAGATTTAGCAAGTACTAGAGAGTAGCAAATGAAGGAAGAACTATATGGTGACTTTGGCGTCGCCATTATTGAAGGATGAGGTGTTGACACGGTGGAATGTGTTGTATGAAACTTTGTGAAGGAGAGCACGCTACAAGATGTTGTGAAAGGAACTCACAAGTGAGTTGAAAGGGGAAGTCTTCCCGGAAGGAAATCTAGAGGGGGGGTTCATGATACAACCTCGGAGATCTTAGGTGAAGACTGATGCTACGTGATTATTGCTTAATTGTTAGGTTGTTGCACGAATTGGTGCTTATAGAAATTGGAGATGAGTCGTACGACATGGAGATTTATTTTTGGGAATAGTCTTCCCGGTTAGTTATGTGTATGGAAGTATGTATTGGAAAGGATTATAGACAAGTGTGTCGCATGTAGTAAGGATATAAGGGTCGATGCTATTATGTAGTATCAAAGGAAGAACCACGAGGATGGTAAATGTGTTTCAACAAAAGGATAGTAGTACAATGAAGTACTAAGTATTGGCAAGCATTGTTAGTATGGATGAGAATTTTAGAAATAGAAATTTGGGAATTGGAATTTGGATATCCGACGGGAATCCGGATGAGTAATGAAATATTATTATACATGAGTGGTAAAGAAAATGATGGCTAAAGGTACAGTGATGCCTTGAAACTCATGAGTGGAAAATGAGCAGGAAAGGATAAGTGTCGGGAATGACTAATTTTGATTGTTGAAAATGGTTGAGTAAAAGGTGGCATATAGCCATAGCTAAGTTTTGCGACTGGAATGATGGATTCGATATTAGGGATGAGAAGACAATTATTGGTAAAATGTCATAGTAATAATATGACAATGTATGACATAGTGTAGTGTAAGACTACGATTGGGAAAGGAATACTTCTAAGTCCCGCAATGTGGACATCGAGTGTTGGGCTATTGGTTGCTAAGTCATGGGTTGCAAGTGTGAACCGGAGTCGATTGTTTGACTCAAGAATGATTGGATTGGCCGGTGACTTCTGGTTAATGCAATGGAGGGGTAGTCACCCCGACGGTGACAAAAGATTTGGAAATTTGTTAAGGAAATGAACCGGCTAAGGGTGGTTACTGTGTAAGTGAAACGGTAAATAGCAATTGGAGATGCTATTAGTTTACCCGCGGGGTAAAATGCATGTGAGCTATGTGATGGCCTTCGGGGGCATATGATAGTGGAAAGGTAACGTTATATGAAACGTGTTAAGAAGTATGTCAAATTGAAATATGTTGAATAAGAAGGAAAACGATAATGTGATAGTATGGGAGATGTTAAGGCAAAAAGCCTTACCCATTTGGAATCTTAAGATAACAAAACAACCTAGACTAGCTTAGTATAAATAGTAGAATTAAATAGCTAAGTTTAGGATTGATACTGAGTTTGGCCAGTATTGGCCACTCAGTATCAGCACTCAGTATTGGAAATCTAATAATGAGTAGAAGGACTGAGTTACAGTCAGTATTGTAACTGACTAAGATCAAATCCCTTGATCTTAGCCATTTCCTTAGTTTAGTCCTTCGGTTACTCCTTTGCCCATTATGTAAGATCTCTATATTGTTATAAATAGAGATCATCTTGCAAAGGAGAACTTACCAATTTACTTTACACTTTCATATCCTATTGTAATTGATCAGTGGTATTGCTATTCCGCAGCATACCACACTTAGTGGAATTATACATTGACTAAAATCTTGTTCTAAACATTATTTGTCTTAAGTATTAATAATCCAATCAATTAACTAAGTAATCCAGGGTTGTTGTGACCTAACAACTGGTATCAAAGCAGACTAAATAAATCTTTATTTAGTCGATCTATTACCCTGGCAGCCATTCCCTATATCTATCCCTCAAACACTTAAAAATCCAAAATGTCTACAATCATTGCACCTGTTATGTCTGGAAAGGGAGTGCCCATCTTTGATGGAAAAGACTTCCATCAATGGAAGCTTAAGGCTCAGTGGTATCTTGAATCTATTCATCATGAGATGCTCACTGTGCTGAATGATGGTCCTATCATTCCACAAACCATGGAACCCGTTGCTGCTACTGATGATGCTCCTGAGAGCACAAGAACAGTTCCTAAACTGAAACACACATGGACTGATACTGATCGTCAGTTATACAGTTTAGACTCCAGAGCAAAGGGGGTGATTGGTAATGCTGTTACCAAAGAAATACTCAATGCAATTATGAAATTGCCTACAGCAAAGGCTATGTGGGATAGCCTGTCAGTCACCTATGAAGGCACACCAAAGGTGAAGTTGCAGAGGAAAAGCAACATGAGAAGGAAGTATGAAAACTTCTTCTCAAGTCCAAATGAAGACATCACCACTCTCTATAACAGGTTCAACATTGTTATCCATGATCTAATAAGTGTTGGCATTGTGAAGGAGGAAGGAGAAATTGTTCAAAAGTTCTTAGATAGTCTCCCTCAACAGTTTCTTGATATGACAAATTCTGTCAATGCTGCTAACAACATTGAGTCATACACTCTTCAAACCTTGTATGACCTGATGTTGAATCATGAGGAGAATAATGCTTCAAGACTGATCAACTAGAAGAAAACTGACGAGTCTTCCACTGGCATGGCTCTAGTTGTGCAACAGGCATATACTGTGACTGAGCCTGAAGAACCAGAAGTTGATCTTGCTGATGCTGAGGCAGAAGAGCTTGAAACTCAAATGGCTCTTATGTCTATGAAGCTGGATCAGTTGAAAAAGAAGAGGCTTGGTGTTAGGTCTTCCAATACTGACCCAAGATCAGGTCTTTGCTATATGTGTGCAAAGCCTGGACACATTGCTGCTAATTGTCATACTAAGTCAACTGAAACTGATCAGAATGACGAGATAGCATACCAAGCTAAACGGTATAGAGACTAGTATGTCAAGCTAAAGAACTGGAGCAAGGGCAAAAATGCAGCAGGGAATGGAGCTTCTCATCAAGCACTTTACTCTGAAGCTTGGATGGATGAAGAGCTTAGTGATGATGAAGAAGAGGTGGAAAACAAAGCCTTTATGGCTTTCACTGAAGATGACTTGAAGAGCTCCTTTGAAAAAGATATCAAAGAAGCTGAGAGGATGAGTGTTCATACTGATTGGGATTCCACTCAGTTGTACAAGGTGAGTTCCTTTCTAACTTATTCAGTGAATGAAAAAGAAAAGATTTTTGAGTATATGATTGTTGATCTTAAAACTTTAGTACAGAGAGAAAAGGCTTTAAAATTAACAATTCTTGAACTTGAAAGGGTAAATAATGAACATTTAGATAAATTAGCAAAATTTAAAGATTTAGAATTAAATTTTTTAAACTTACAAGACATTAACCAAAGATTAGCTGATAAAGCTCAATTACACAAATTAGAAAAAGAAAATTTGAAAATCAGTGTAAATCTCGGGGAAATGCATCTATTAAATTAAATAAATGTCTAAATCAACAATTTCCAGAAAATGTGAGGGCTGCACTTGGTGTTGATCCTCAGTTAAAAAATAGAAATAATTTTGCTGATTTATTTGAAGAATTTTCTGATATGAACCCTATTCAGTTTGTAAAAGCAAAAACTTTTTGTGAAGTTGGATGTCAAACTGAGTCAGATGATGAGGATAAAATTATTTTTAAAAAACCCACAGGTCCTTCCATCTGTTCTAAGTGTTATACTGAACTACAACAGATCAGTATTGAATTTCCTAAAAAGGAGATTCCTGATACTGACCTCGAAATTATTCAGTATGATACATCTGCTGTTCCTCCATTTGAATTATTATTTAACACAACCACTTTTGAGATATATAATGAAAATAAAACCACCTCCACTTCTACTCAAAATGTTCTATCTAATACTGAGGTTGCAGGAACAGAAAAGTCAATTACTCAAGAATCTAAAGAACCTGTTAAAGTTGTCATTCTAAAACATGATAACCAGAAATCAACTTCAACAGGATCTTCAAGTGGCAAAAACAAGAAGTCTAATATTAAAAAGACTTCTCTGCCAAATAAAAAGAAGACACCAGATCCATCTCCTTCTAAACCAGTCAAACATAACATTAAAACACCAATAAAAAATGACAAGAATAACATTTTAAAATCTATTGGTGATCAGATCAAAACTTTAAGTCAAAAGTTTGCTAAACTCACTCATACTGATCAACCAAGAGTCAAACAATTTTCAAAAATTCCTTATGAAAATATGTTCAGAAACAGACCTAGAAAATGTTATAGATGTCATCATACTGGACATAAAGGAGATGAATGCTGGACTGATCTCTCAAATCCTAGGCACTCAGTACCAAAGAAAAGGAGAGAAACCAAGTCAGTATCACCAAAGAAAACCTCCAAGGTTTCTCCTGAAGTGATACTGACCTCTCAAATCAAAGAGATCAAGTCTACCCCTGTTTCTCCCATCAAAGGTCCCATTCAAAAATGGGTTCCTAAAAGGAACTAATTCTTATTTTTGTGTCTTATGCAGGGTGGCAGAAAATGGTATTTGGATAGTGGCTGCTCAAGACACATGACTGGCAGTATGGAATACCTTTTAAACTATACACCAGAGAAGGGTCCTTCTGTCAAGTTTGGGGATGATTCCATTGGAAAAACAAGAGGGTATGGTGTGATTAAGGCAGGCAACATAACTTTTAAAAGTGTTGCCTATGTAGAGGGTCTCAAACACAATCTGCTCAGTATCAGTCAGATGTGTGATGATGACAATGAAGCACGTTTCAGAAAGGTTGCAGGAATCATCTACAATGATAAAGGGCAACCTGTACTCATTGCTAGAAGAGAAAAAGATGTCTATGTAGTCAATCTATCTGAAATAGACCCTACTATTCGAGTTTGCCTGCTTTCTAAAGTCAAACCAGAACTGCACTGGTTGTGGCACAAGAAGCTCTCTCATATAAATTTCAGAAATATAAATGAGCTCAGTATGAAGAAACTGGTGAGAGGGCTGCCCACTATTACTTATTCAAAAGATAAGTTATGCTCAGCATGTGAAATGGGCAAGCAGAAGAAGAGTTCATTCAAATCAATTCATTCCATTAATGAACCTCTTACAATGATACATATGGATCTTTTTGGCCCCATCAGCACACCATCATTGGCCAAAAAGATCTATACCTTAGTCTTGGTTGATGAATTCTCAAGATATACTTGGGTCATCTTTCTCAAGACTAAATCTGATGCAACAACAGAAATCATTGCCTTCATCAAAAGAGAAGAACTACAAAAAGGCAACAAGGTCAAGCAACTAAGAAGTGACCATGGTACTGAGTTTAAGAACTCAGTATTAGCAGATTTCTGTGAAGAAAAAGGAATCGCATAAAACTTCTCTGCAGCATACACACCACAACAAAATGGTGTTGTAGAAAGAAAGAGTAGAACATTAATTGAAGCTGCAAGAACTTTGTTATGCCATGCTGGACTGGCACTGATTTTTCTGGGCAGAAGCCGTCAGTTGTGCAAATTTTACTCAGAACAGAGCTACAACAGTCCAGAGACATCAAAAGACTCCTTATGAGTTGTACAATGGCAAGGTTCCTAATGTGGAGTTCTTCCACATCTTTGGGAGTAAGTGTTTTGTACTCAGTACTAAACAAAATCTCAACAAATTTGCTCCCAAAGCAAATGAAGGTGTGTTCATGGGCTACTCTCCACACTCTAAAGCTTTCAGAGTGTATATCATCTCAACTAAGATGATTTTAGAATCCATTCATGTTTCATTTGATGAAGATCAGAATGAGCATTCTACTTCAGCAAAAGAAGACATCAGTGGCATAGAAATTCTATGCAATCCTGAAAACTCAATTGATGAACAGCCCAAGTCTCACCCATACTATGTTGAACATGGTATGAGTGACACTGATCAAGAAAGAACTTAGTATAACTCTTCTGCATCAAATTCTGAGGTTCCCATATCTGAGAACCCCAATACTGAGTTCCCAATACTTGATCTGAACAACTCCACCTATGAAGAAGGTGAATCCTCAAGTACATTTCAAGAATCCACCTCAGAACTGCAAAATCAAGAAGAACAGCAACCTGAACTGTCTAATACTGACCAGAATTCAGCTCAGTATCAGGCAGACAACACACAGTTCAACAAGATATTGTTGACCTTGTTTCAAATGCTTCCTTGGGAAACAATCTAAGGGAACACAGAGATCATCCACATTCCAATATTATTGGTCCTATTGAACAAGGTGTCCAAACAAGAAGAAGATTAGAGTTTGAACCCCAAGCAACTGCAAACTTTTGCTTCTTTTCAAGCTTTTTATCTACCATGGAACCAAAGAAAGCTGATGAAGCTTTATTAGATGAAGACTGGGTAGAAGCTATGCAAGAAGAACTGACAGAGTTTGAAAGAAACAAAGTTTGGAACTTAGTACCACCTCCTGTTGGAAAAACTATTATTGGTACTAAGTGGGTGTTCAGAAACAAGATGGACAAGGATGGAGTTGTCATTAGAAATAAAGCTAGACTGGTTGCTTAGGGTTACAGGCAAGAAGAAGGCATTGACTATGATGAAACTTTTGCACCAGTTGCAAGAATTGAAGCTATTAGGCTGTATCTTGCATATGCAGCTTTAAAGAACTTCAAATTTTATCAGATGGATGTCAAGAGTGCCTTCCTCAATGGAAAACTACAAGAGGAAGTTTATGTTAAACAACCACCAGGTTTTGTTGATCCTAAATTTCCTAATTATGTTTTCAAGCTTGATAAAGCTTTATATAGGCTCAAACAAGCTCCAAGAGCCTGGTATGACACCCTGTCTGAGTACTTAATTGAAAATAAATTTATAAGAGGGAAAATTGACAAAACACTATTTTCAAAAAGGAAAGGTTCTGACATCTTACTTATTCAGATATATGTAGATGACATAATCTTTGGCTCCACTGACAAGTCAATGTGTGATTGGTTTGCTAAAATAATGTCATCTCAGTATCAGATGAGTATGATGGGTGAACTTACTTACTTTCTTGGTTTACAAGTTGATCAAAAGCCTGATGACACTTTTATAAATCAAAGTAAGTATGTGCATGACATGCTCAAGAAATATAAATTTGAAAATTTATCTTCCATGCACACTCCTATGGGTACTCAGGATAAAATAAGTAAAGATAAAACTGGTAAACCAGTATGTCAATCCACATACCGAGGTATGATTGGTTCTTTACTTTACTAATAGCTAGCAGGCCTGATATCATGGTTGCAACTTGTTTGTGTGCTCGGTATCAGGCTGATCCTAAAGAATCACATATGAAAGCTGTTAAGTGCATTTTTAGATATCTTTCAGGTACACCTAACATGGGTCTTTGGTATCCCAAAGAGTCAAACTTTGATCTTGAAGGGTATACAGATGCAGATTTTGCAGGTTGTAGGTTGGACAAGAAAAGTACAAGTGGAGGATGTCAATTCCTCGGTGGTAGACTAGTTGGTTGGTCATCCAAGAAGCAAAATTCAGTAGCAACTTCCACTGCAGAAGCAGAATACGTGGCTGCAGGAAGTTATTGTGCTCAACTCTTATGGATGCAGTATCAACTAATGGACTATGGGTTCAATTTCCCGAAAACTCCTATTCATTGTGATAACAAGAGTGTTATTGCTATCACTGAAAACCCAGTCCATCACTCAAGAACAAAGCACATTGATATAAGACACCACTTTATTCGAGATAATGTGGAAAAGGGTAAGGTTGAGGTAGATTTTGTTCCTACAGATGACCAATTGGCCGATGTATTTACTAAACCTCTATCTGAGGAAAGGTTTATGTATTTACTAGGACAATTGGGTATGTTGAATCCTTAATTTTCCTTAAAATTTTCTGATACTGACCTCTCAGTATTGGTTCCAATACTGACCCGCTCAGTATCACTCATCTGATTTATCAAATATTATAAATTTTTATTTTTTATTAATTTATAGATTAAATTAAATGTTTTTATGATTTTTAATATTTTTTTAATTTAAATTTTTTAACTCGGTATTGGAGTCCTAGAGTGGTAAAACTGACTTTTAATCTTCATACTCCCCAACGGTAACCTTTCTTAATAAGAAAGTTACCGTTGGAACAGGATAAGGCTGTCAAATCAGCCGGTTTTACTTCCCAATACCGTAATTATCTCTAATTAGAATATAAATAACCGTCTATTTTATTTCTTTAAAACTTTCTAACAGTTATTTCATATTTTTCTTTCAATTCTCTCTGCGATAAACGATTCTACTTTCTCTTTGCAAGCAATTCTTTAATCTCAAATCGCAGATGGCAAACTACACTTTCGTCGCACCCGATGCTGCACCGGCGACTCAGTTTAGAAATGATGAATTACCCAGGTTTGCGAGGAACAATATTACCGCTAATTTCAACATTCCTCCAACTTGGGCCTGCCCTGAATTCACACACATAGTCACTTATATGAAGAATTGTCCGATCACTCGAGCTCTTACACTCTCTCCTCGAGCAATTTATCCAGAAATGCTGTGTGAATTCTGGTACTCTGCTGAACTCGACTCTCCAGATATGATCACTGGATGGATTATTCGGGATCAAAGACGAGTTTTTGTATCAACTGCTATTATTAGGGAAACGCTGAGGCTTCCTGCTCACGCTCAATATGAGCCTTTTGTTGATAGAACAGAGGCCCGATCAGTATTGCCCTTGATTGGTCGCAGAGAAATCACGGGCACAATTAAACGAAATGAATTTGGTCCAATGTGGGGTGTTCTAATTTCCACAATTATTTGATGTATGACCCACAAAACTGGAGCCTTGAACCAAGTTAATGAATTTGGAATGCAGATAGTTCATGCCTTGTACCATGGAAGAGATATTGACTATGCTCGACTGATATTCAACGAACTAGCTACTCTGGTTAGGGCAAAGACAAGAGAATTCAATGTTCCCTTCTGCAGATTTTTATATCTCATATTTCAGGGTTCAATGCCTGCTCACATTTATGATGAATTTCACAGTCCAAGAGCAGATCTCCCTCCCCTAAATGAGAAGATTTATTTTTACAGACCAAGGGAAGGAGAACCTGTACCGAGTCACTCTATGTGGGCTATTGTACAGGCACACATTAATGATGAACAACATTCTGATACTGAATCAGAAAATGATGATAATGATGATGACAGTGGTGATGGTGGAAATGATGACCAAGATATTGAGATGGTGGATGCTCAACCAGAACCGGCACAAGAACCACCACATATTCCTCCACCTGCACAGGATCCTGATGCTCCTCACATTGCAACAAATTCTGATACTAAGTCCACAGAAATGGAACCATTAGTCATCCGAAGAAGAAGAAGAAACGAATCCCCAGTGATAATGGGTGCTTTATCATCAGAAGAGGTGCAGCCTACTCATGCTCCATCACTAACTGCATCTCTTTAAGCACAAAGTCTAGTTGCAGCCTATGCTGACCTTCCAGGTCCTGAACCCGAACCTATTGCTCAACAAATTGAGGAACCTCATGTTCCGCTTGATGTGGAGATTCAGTTTGAGCAAAATATACTGGAAGATGCACATGACCGAAGAGAAGAGGCTCCTGAAGGTGCTGGTGCCTCAAATCAAAATACAGATGATCCAGCACCGACCTCTGCAGATGCTCGAAGGGAATCTGACAAAGTCTCAGGTATGAATTTCTAAAATGCTCTCAAACTTATATATATATATATATATATATATATATATATTTTTCCCAAATAGAGACTAAGTATTGGCCAGTACAAACTCCATACTGACCAAAGTCTCAACCGAACTTTCAAATATATCCAATTATGGCCAACATAGATAGCCCACTGCTGCTATGCAAAGTTCATATACTGAGCACTTAAATGGTCATTGTCAGTGTACAATTGTCTCAACATTTTAAGAGACAATGGTGGTGATGTCATACTGACACCCACTGGTGCTGCTTGGATGATGTCCTACTTATTTTGAGTAGGGTCACATAATTCAAGAACTGATCACAAACCCTTTAAGCCACATAAGCCAAATTTTCCATGGGTTTAAGCCACATTTCTGTTATCACTCTGATACCGAGTGATAAACATTGAAAATAACAAGAAGCACATCCCAGGCTTCGATTACCCAAACCAAAACCTTTTAGTAAATGTGACCAATCCTATACTGAGCTACTCAAATATTCACACTCACTTTTACTAAATACTTCTTACACATGCTATGCACAAGTTCACAATATTTCATCATATACCAGATGAAATACAGACTTCTAAATTATGTTTACATGATTATAGAATTTAACAACACCACAATTCTATTTGATAAACCTTTCATTCTAACCAGTTTACATTTTGTTTTCTTTAGCACCATCTGTGCAGGGTCGGAGAGCACAAGCCACTCAGTCTCAGCAAGTGCAAGGGGCTCTACAAACTATTCTCAACCAGATCCTGTCCATGCAGAACACTCAGAATAATATTCTGGCTAGGATGGATGCAATGAGCAATGAGATAGACTCGTTAAAACAGTCGGTGGCACTCCTTCAACAACAATAACAGCCTTTACCACCTCCACAGTCTCCACTTGGTGGTCACAATGATGAAGAAGGCCCTGATACTGAGCCCAGAAGATCACCCTCCCATGCCAATTAGAGGGTGCACATGATGCTGCTACAGAACCTATGCCCTCCCCAACACCTGATGATCAACAGGGGGACATAGGTGGTGATACTGAACCTCTTCCCTCCCCATCAAATGATAACAATAAGGGGGAGAAGAGACGAAGAGAAGAAGAGGTTGATCAACCTGAGCCATCTGCTCAGGGGGAGAAAAGAAGAAAACTAAATGAAGATCAACCTCTACAACAACAACAACATCAGCAAATTCCTCATACTGAACCACTTAGGTTTCAGTATGAAAGAAGAAGACAAAGAGGAAGGTCAGTTCTGGAACAACTTGAAAAATTATCTGAGCCAACTGCTCAGGGGGAGACTGATACTGACCAACCCCAACAAGTTGATACTGAGCCTCCTGCTCAAGAACCAAACAACTTGCAGATTATAGTTTATAGGCCGTTTGTCTGGCCTATTGCTGATGATGATGAAGAACATCCAGTGTCATCTCAAAACTTCTTAAACTTTGCACTGGATGTGGCAAATAAAGAAAGCTCTTCATCATCATCCTCAGATGACGAAGAGCCTCTAAGAAAGCCAATCTCTCCTCAACCTGAAGGACATTATAGAATTCCTAGAAGTCTAATAACCAGAAGGATGTCAAAGGTGGTTATGTCCTCAGATGCAAGTGAAGAATCAGATCCATCTCCTCTGATCTCTAGACCAAGAAGATCTGTTCAGTATACTGAGGAAAAGAGTGATGCTGAGGATGAGATTGAGGCTCAAAGATTCTTTCCTGTTAAGGAAGAGGATCCTGATACTGATTCTGATGCAGATGTTTCATGGAAACCTCACACTATAAGAAGAACAGGAGATGAAGTTCTTCAACAATACTGGAACATTGTTGCTCAAAGAACAAGATATAGGGAGAACATAATGAGTATGCTGAGGAATAGGTTATTTCCAAATGCGAAGGAGGTATGCTGGCTGAATATGTATGTCAACAAAATCAAAGTTAAAACCATTGACAAGTCCATAGTTGCAGTCTGCACTGGACCAGTCAGTCCTCCTATGAAGATTTTTCTTCATGACATTCAGAATATGGGACTCCAAGACTGGGTGAAGATTGTCATATTAACTAAGGAGTTACCATCAAGATCCTCAGAAGCCCAAGTAATGATGGATGAAATCTCGGCTGTTTCTACTGTTTGCTTTGAACAAGGCATCTTGTATCAAGCAGACTATAGGGCACTCAGTGTGATGACTGAGGCTGTAAAGAACAACAAGCCTGAGTGCCTTAACACTTTCAGGATCTTTAACTCATACTCTGTTCCCCCTAACTTAATCTTTCAGGATCAAAAGAGCACCATATATCCAACCTCTGGATATACGTACACTGACTCAGAAGATAGGGAATGCTTCATTACTGAAGCAGATTTGCCAAAGGCCCCAATTAGTCATCTGGTGGGCTTGAAATGGATGATAACCAAGAAGGAGGACTCTTGGTTCAGAAAGAAGATTGTTGCTGTACTGAACAACAGGCAGAATGAACTGAAGAAAAGAGAAGAGTTCATCCACATAAACAAAGAAGTCTTCTATGAGTTTGAATCAATCAACAAACAGTGAAAAAGAAGACTATGTTGCCTGATTTTTGGTTTTGTATTTTTCTCTTTGTAAATTTTTTGTTATCATTAGATAGGGGGAGATTGTTAAGGCAAAAAGCCTTACCCCTTTGGAATCTTAAGATAACAAAACAACCTAGACTAGCTTAGTATAAATAGTAGAATTAAATAGCTAAGTTTAGGAGTGATACTGAGTTTGGCTAGTATTGGCCACTCAGTATCAACACTCAGTATTGGAAATCCAATACTGAGTAGACGGACTGAGCTACAGTCAGTATTGTAACTGAATAAGATCAAATCCCTTGATCTTAGCCATTTCCTTAGTTTAGTCCTTCAGTTACTCCTTTGCCCATTATGTAAGATCTCTATATTGTTATAGACAGAGATCATCTTGCAAAGGAGAACTTACCAATTTACTTTACACTTTCATATCCTATTGTAATTGATCAGTGGTATTGCTATTCCGCAGCATACCACACTTAGTGGAATTATACATTGACTAAAATCTTGTTCTAAACATTATTTGTCTTAAGTAATAATAATCCAATCAATTAACTAAGTAATCCAGGGTTGTCGTGACCTAACAGGAGAGGTGCTAGAATGCATGATGGATAATTAGACGATTAAATGAGTGAGAAAATAGCAAAGCTACGCGATGTGAAAAGATGGATATCAGATGGTATTGGTGTGACATATACCTATGTTTGTGTATGTGCACAATAGAGATATTTAGATGCTATTGGTGTGACATATACATATGTTTGTATATGAGCATGATAAATATGTTTATATGTTATTGGTGTGGCATATACATATGTTTGTATATGTGCACAGTAGAGATGTTTAGATGGAATTGGCGTAATATAGACGTATATATGTATATGTATAGGCTTATGTATATATATGACGAATGTAGAACCATGTGGTTAATGAGTATTGCTATTATGTTATGGTAAATGAGAATTTGGTTTGAAATGCGGGTTGCATTTAGGTCAAGTAGGTGTAGGAGATGCCTACGATTTATAGAAGAGGGGGAAAGAGAAACTCCTAGTGAGCAAATTATTATTTGGTAACCAAGATATGGTAAACTTGTATGAAATTGGGGAATGTGTTGCGGTAGAGAATCTAATACCGGTAATTGGGAATAAAAGTTATGAAATTAATGATGTCATACAAAGATGGTTGAAAGAATACTAAGGGATGGTATGAGTGACCAAATGATGGTCACGAATCGGTAAGGGTCGGTGTAACCTTAAGTAAAGGTGCGACTCTCGGATTATTTGGGGAGAAATTGAAAGTTGGAAAAATCGGGAACGATTATTAAGGAAGGAATAATGAGTGGAACCGGAAGTAATAAGTTGGAAATGGTATTCCATGAGTACGGAATTTGTTAGTTTGGAAAGAGTATGGTTGACCTTATGCAAAACTCAAGGTCAGTCAACCTGTAATTAGTTGAATTGGTCAAAGATGGGCTTTGACTCTCGTTTTGATTTACTAGTGAATGTGGAGAGCATAATGTATCGATTGTATGTATGTGAAAAAGTTAATGGAATAGTTGAAAGAGTTGTAGTCGGATTATACGACTTTGACTCGTTTGGGTGTTTTCAAGATTGAATTTGGGGATCGAGTATACGATCGTAAATCCATCATAAATTAAAGGTCGATTGTAAAGGAAAGGAGGATTTATAGAATCCTTAACGAGAAGAGAAATTGTTAAAGTATAGTTGACTTTGTTCTTAAGTCAAAGGTTAGACGATGTTGGAATATGGCAACTTGGTCGAAGCTAGACTTTGACATCCGTATTGGTCAATTAGTTGATTGTAATGATTGTATCATATCAACTCTATGTGTATAGTAGGATCGGTTGAAGGATTGAAAATGTTATGGTCAAATTCTGCAATTTTGACCCGTTTGGTATTAAAGGTTTAAGATTGATTTTTGTTGAACCGTTCGGGCCTAACGAGGTTAAGTGAATGTTTAATTACATATTGTTGACTAAATTGAAGTGAGAAAAGTTTGATGGTAATAACCACAAGGGAAAGATAACGGAATGCTCGGTCAGAGGTGAATTGAAAATTTTCTAGTGATTCCGAGGACGGAATCCTTTTAAGGGGTGAATAGTTGTAACGACCCAAAATTTTGTATTTAATAAATTGTATAAAAATATGATAAATGCGGATAAATCATTTAAAGAACGTAGGAATTGGTTTCATGTCGTTTGGACACCGTACGAGGAAGTTTTGGACGAAACTGGGTCGAGAAGGAGGCCGAAAACTGCAGCCTTCCTGCAGCACAAAGTTCACGGCGTGAACTTGAGTTCACGATCGTGAACTCCATTCAGGGAATGGTGGTTTTTGGTTGTCTGAGGTTCACACCTAGATCACGATCGGGAAGAGTTCACGACCGGGGAAGTTCACGGCGCGGACTTCTTCGCGATCGTGAACTCCATCAAGCAGCATTAAAGTCGGGTTTTGGCTCATTAATGTCATGTGCAAACCCTAGTTTCTCCCTTTTGCGATTTTCGAGCTTCGGGACTGATGTTGGACGATTTTTCACAAATCCTTGGTAGATTTCACTCCTAGTTGAAGATTAAAGGTATATCTTCACTCTTTGATCTTTGTAGCTCAAGATCTATGTATTTTGATGTATGGGTTTGAAACCCTAGTTCTTGGGGTTTTGGGTTATGGTGAAATAAGTGATGTACACACTTAATAGATGGTATTTTAACAAAGGAAACAAGTGTATGATTAAGATTTGTAAGAATCTTAAGGGTTGGTTAAACCTAGGGTTTGGTAAATCACCATAATTGGGGGAAAGTGTTGGTTGATGGTATCTAGAGATAAATGGATACATTATTAGTAGTATGTGATGTTGAACATCTTGTGATTGTTGTATTTGGCTTTTGGTGAAGTCTTGGAAAGTTGATTGATTGTTGGAGCAAGGACATTGGCGGAAAGAATACGGTTGGGGCATTATATTGCTAAGGTGAGTATATGAGACTTTTAAAACTGAGTACATAGTAAATGGTTTTGAAAATACATATGATATTTCATGGGTCTTTATTAATAAGTGTTTTGATAAAGATAGTGACTGAAAAGATAAGAAAATAGGTATATTGTGATACTAGAATATGTCTAGTATGATCGATGATATTGGAAGTAGTATGATAAACTAAGTAATAATGGAATCTTTATTAATGTACTATAATAATAAAGATAATGAGTAATAGAATGTATATTGAGTCTTTATTAATAAATATGTATTAGTAAAGCAATTGGAAATGATTTTTTGTAGTAATGAGTATCTACTGGTAAGATTTACTAATAAAAGTCTAGAACGAATATATATATGAAAATAAATATGATGTGACTAGTAATAATTATGCATTATAGTCAGAGAGGAGATAAAAGTATTATGATATCGATAAGATAAGAAATGTATCTTATGAAATAAGTAAGTATGTGCATCATAGGGTTCATAGATGTACAAGTAGATGTGGGTTGCTTATGATCATGTCTACGGGGCCATATAGGTATGTTCCAACTATGTTGAACTAGTTATATATAGTTATTATTAGATAACTAACTTGTTTGATGATTGATGTGATAGTCGAGAGCTAGATTGACATAACTGTTGAGTTATGGTAATATTGAGATGATGTGATGTCACGGGCGACTCCCGGTCATGAGGTGTGGTTTGAGGGGCAGTTGGGTGGATTCCCATCGACTCATCCACGTAGATGATGTGATGACACGGGCGACTCCCGGTCATGATGTGTGGTTTGAGGGGCAGTTGGGTGGATTCACATCGACTCATTCACGTTAGTAGTCTTGTTACCTGGACGTATTCCGGCGAGCAAGGCAGGTATCGGTAGCGTGGGCGACTTCCTATTGCCGGTATCTTGTTTTCTAGTTAGTTCGGGGGCATCCCGATAACTAGATATATATGTGCTTCTAGCTAGTTCGGGGGCAACCCGATAGCTAGATATGTTTTGCTAGGAGAGCAGAAATCGATAGGGTCACAATAGGGTGACTAGACGGTATTGATGTATATATATATATATATATATATATATATATATATATATATATATATATAGTGAAGGATTATATTGAGAACCCTGATTTTAAAAAGAACCCTGAGAACTCTTAATTGACCAATCACAAATTAGTAATTTCTTTTTCATTTAATTAATTAATAAAAAATCAAAAGGGTATTATTGGAATAAACTTTTAAAGTCAGTTTTTTGTATTTTTGGAATTCACGTAGCAATCCCTATATTTATGGATCATGGAGATTTTATCATCTCTCTAACTTCTCCAAAACTTAAAAACCATACAGCTATGTTCTCTCATTCTTTCTTCACTCTTCACAACCGATTTACTCTCTAGCATCAAATGACGACGGAAAAGGTGACGTTGATGATGATACATAGACGGAGACGAAGAAGGTGACGATGATGATGAACCAGAACCCGACGCACCACCGCCACCGGATCCCGCCACACCACCGCCACCAGATCCCGCTGCACCACATGCTCTGTCTCGATCTCTATCTCGATTATACGGTGGCGGGTTTTTGTTGTTTTTCTGTTGAGTTTAGATCTTCTAACGCCGTAGTCTTCTTTGACGGAAAGAGGTATGTATCTGGATCTGGGTTTTTCTTTTAAATTGTGTATGTATGTGCAATTGAGTTTCAGATCTATAAAGCGTGTATGTATGTTGTCAATCGCTAGTCTGCTACGATTTGTTTGGGTATTGATTTTGGGGGAAAGCTCCATAATTTCTATTTCCTCTTTATCATATTTATTGATTATTTAATAATTATGAAGTTGTTGCACATGATGGTTTTATCATTGAGTGTACTGGTTTTAAGGGAATGCTCGAACAACTTTTTTTTTTCTTTGTTTCATATTTAATCATTATAAAGTAGTTTTATGGTTTTAATTTTGTGTAGTGATTTTCAGCGAAAGCTCCAAGCAAGATATTACATTTTTTTCATATTTAATAAATAAAAAGTTGCTATTGTTGCATGATTGTTCTAACTTTTTGGATAAATTTTTTTGTATATGTTAATAATAACATTAAAAAAATGTTGTTTTGCAGGTACTATATATTAATAATGAAGATGAAGATGTTAATCATCAAGCAGTTAAAGTGTTGTTGATATTAACATTGATGCAACCATTTGGATGCATATATGTTATTATTTGAATACATATATGTGTTTTTGGAGTAACTTTTTGACTTTTTGTATGAATAAGTTGTATTATGTTTGCTTTATTAATTTTGTAAATTTTGGATACAGATTTTGTTTATTGAACATCTTGTTTTATGTTACATATATGTTCAATATATATACAAACCCGCAAAATAACATATATGCATAACCATAAATAAAATAAATTATTGAAATTAGTGCCAAAAAACATATATGCAGATGTGTAAAAAAACATATATGCATAATCGTAAAATAACATAAACGCAGACTCGTAAAATAAAATATATGCAGCAAAAAATACCCGAAAATAATGCCGAAATTTAAGGAAATTTTCGAAAAAGGAAACAATATTTTTTGGGTAAAATGTCGTAAATACCCTTTTGGTTACTAAAAATCTGACCAAAATTGCTTTATTAATTACAAATATGCCATTTTCTAATCTACACCATTAGATTGCTTTTTCGATGGCCAGGATTAAAATTAAATAGTTCTCAGAGTTCTTTTTAAAATCAGAGTTCTCAATATAACTCGACCCTATATATATATATATATATATATATATATATATATATATATATATATATATATATATATATATATATATATATATATATATATATATATATATATATATATATGGTCCGGATCCGGTGAGGACTCTTTTACTCGCGAGGACTGTGTGGACTAAAAAAAAACTCTAAAAATGATCCAAAACAAACTTTTTTCAAAAAATTCCTTTTTTAAACATTAAAATCGCTATGTAAAATATCCAAAAAAAAAAAAATCCAAAAATCATCAAAAAAAAATATGGATCATAATAATGATCCACAAAAAAAAAATCTGGATCATTGTTATGATTCGCTAAAAAAAGTGGATCATAATTTTTTTTTTGAATTTTTTTTTTGTCAAATGTAGTAATAATCATGGTGGGTTATATATATTTTTTTCAGAATTTTTTAAATTTTTATGAGGTGTCCTCGCGAGTCCTCACCGAAAAAAGAGTCCTTAGAGGATCCCACTTATATATATATATATATATATATATATATATATATATATATATATATATATATATATATATATATATATATATATATATATATATATATATATATATATATATATATATATATATATATATATATATATATATATAAAAGTGGCTATGTATAAATTTATGAAACGATTATTATTATTATTTGGGTCTAAAACCCATGTATCTCACGAGACTATTTTGTCTCACGTATTACGTTTGTTTTGTGGCTATGTATGGTACATGTTGAAGTGATAGAAGGTTGCACTAGAAGTGGCCTAGAGATGTTTAGCTCGGGAGCTTATAGGTAGATCCCGTTGCCTATAGTTTTGATATACTTGGTGACCCCGTATTTTTGTAAACTCTGATAAAGGTTGTAAAGTTTTTATTAAACTGTATTTTGGACAACATGTCATAATTGGGAAAAATGTATTTTAAATGATTTAAACGATGTTTTAAAAATACGGGTGTTACATCGAGTCCATGTGGTAATTCAGTATTGTTATTGCAACTACGTATGATTTTTAGTTATGACCGTTAATGTGTCTGTTTCTTTATTTCAAGTTTATGTTAATTATTGTCTTTTTCCTCTATTTTATACACAGTTTTCATGCTTATTTATTGTATTCGTTATAAAAATATGTAATCAATGGACTTTTAATCGCCAGAAATATGTAGTTCGCAACCCGCCGTATCGCGCGGGTTTTAGCCTAGTCAATTAATAAGGATTTGTTTGTTTAGTAAGTTTTGGAATTTGAATGCAGAATGAAAGTGTAGTACTTCCTCCGATTCAAAATAAGTGATACACTTTGAATTTCACGGATTTTGAGGCAAAAGTTTATAATGATAATTAAATTAGATTAATTAGATGGTTAGTGGGAAAGGGGTCCCACACTTTTTGAATAAAGTGAAGTTAATGATGTTTAAAAGTAAAAGTAAGGGTAAAGGGGTCTTTTCACTTTGTCAAAGTAGATAGTTAGTGGGTGCGGGTCCCACTATTTTTTGCCAAATAAGGTAAATTTTCAAAGTGTATCACTTATTTTGATACACCCCAAAAGGAAAGTGTATCACTTATTTTGAATCGGAGGAAGTAAATTATTTAATTGATAGGATTAGAAATGATAAAAGAATATCAAACTTATATACTCGAGCTTTATAAAAAGTAAATTGATTTTTATATCATATATTTTGATGTTTTTATCACACTGTATAAATATTACTGCAGACTGTATAAGTATATAAAACAAATATTATAATATATAGGTCAAAATGTATGGTGTAAGGGCATGTTTGAATGTGTTTTTCAAAAAGTGCTTATTAGCTTATTGACTTTTCGAAAAATAGTTTTGAAAAGTAAGGGGGAACTTACTTCTTAAAAAGTGCTTTTTAGCGTGTTTACCTAAAAAACTTATTAACTTAAGTCAATAAATTACTTTCTAAAAGTTTCCCAAACACCCTCTAAACATCATCTACCTTTATCAAAATAATGGGCTTGACATATTGGTGGATGCTTCGTTCTCCCTCCTCATTTCTAAACTAACATTGAACATATACTTACAAAAGAGTAACTATTAATTATGCTAACAAAAAGCAAATATATTCTATGAAAAAAAGCCCGAAGTTTTAAGTATTTGTTATAAGATGAATAATTATTTTGGAAGTAGCTAGATATTACTTTTAAAACAATTAATATTATACTGGATGTTTATTTTAAGATCGAACTGAGAGAGTATATAAGTTACTAGGAGATCTTTTTGGATACTAACTAGAAATAATTGAGGTGATCAATTATTATCTAATGTTTGAATGTTTTTTTCCGATGAATTATATGACTTTGAGGAGGCAGTTCACCTGGTCGTGAATGCTTAAAAACCCCAGTCTGAGCCGACAAAAAATCAGGAGAACATGCATCCCATAATTAAACGAATTCGATTATTATAAACCCTGCAAACCGCCAAACCAATTGCCGCTTGCACCAAAATTAACCACCAGAAAAAAACAAAAACGGATTATACGAATGCCACCCGACCCACCTCCAACCCGATCACCAATCTTCCTTTACAGAACCAGATCATAATTTTGTTGCTAGTTAAACATAATTCGTTTTAACTTTTTGTAAATTATTGCTTAATTAATCACATTCTTTGATATACTTAAAATCACGTATTTTGTATCTCAATCTCCTACAAGATTGAGGACGATAAAATATGCAAAAGAGTAACATGGACACATATACATTGAACTAGTTAGTTAGTTAGTTAGGAATTTTGTTACGTGAATTTTGTTTCGTTATCCATTCTTATCATGGATCCGGAAAGTAAAACTTTGTCATGTTTGACTGTACGCGTATAAAGTTTATCAATTCCATGAACTCAATAAAATCAATGGTGGGATATAAACATTCTAATACTGATGCTGCAGTTAGTACTGATCAATGATTATGGAAGTTAGTACTGATGGGGCAGAATAGCAAGATACTACTGATGATACTGATCTTGGAGTTACTACTGACGATGACAAATACTACTGATGTCTATTTATGGTGCTGATCGTGTCCGAGATTCTAGTAGAGTTAGTTATAGAATGTTTATCTTTTGTATATTGATTGTAATCGAATCCTAGAATAACTAGGTTAATATTTTAGGCTTCAAAGACTATTATAAATAGTTCCTTACGAATTGTAAACGTACGTGTGTATTGTTCGATAATATCAATATACATTGAAGCTTTTTGTGATTACTATGTTCTTACTATTGTTCGTATTCAATTACAGTTTTTATTGTTCTTAATCGAATAACAAGAGTGTTAATCCGCTGTAACTTCTCTTGTTAGTAGATCTGTGATTAAATAACTTGTTCGAGTTATTCGATCCTGACAAGTGGTATCAGAGATTTAAGGTTCTAGATCTACGAATTAAGAACAGCAAAAAGTTTCATACTTTCGAATCCAAAATTGTTAATCATGTCTGATAACAATGAAAGCACACAGGCTAACAAAATTCCAAATTTCACTCCCAACAACTTTGGGATGTGGAAAAACAGAATTAAGCAATACATGCTTATTACTGATTATTCCATGTGGGAAGTTGTTGTTGAAGGTAACAAAACTATCCAGACTCAAATAGCTACCACATCAACTGAAGTCGATAAACTCAAGTGTGTAAAAGAAAAGAAGGACAGAGGAATTGAACTCAAAGCCTTAAGCACTCTTCTGCTTGCTATTCCCAATGACTATCAACATTTATTTGTTGAATATGATGATGCAAAGAAGCTGTGGCAGGCACTGGAGAAGAGGTTTGTAGGCACTAAAAGCACCAAAAGAAACATGAAGTCTGTTCTGAAGCAAGACTTTGAAAACTTCAAAGGCCAGAAGAATGAATCATTGTCACAAGTCTTTGATCGGTTCAACAAGCTTATTGGTGAACTAAATCAAGTTGGTTTTAAACCAGACAATGATGATGTCAACAGAAAGTTTCTTAGATCTCTTGGTGAAGAATGGTCTACGTATACAGTTATATATAGACAAGGAGATGCTTTGGAAGAGAAAGACCTGGATGAATTGTACAATGAACTAAGAGTGTTCGAATCTGAGGTAAGTAATAAAACTCCTAATTTACCTTCAAACAATGCTGCTTTTGTGTCTAGTACAGGAACAGGTCAAGAGGCTACAAAGAATGCAGGAATTGAAGATGTAGCAAGAGAATCCTTTTTCACTAGTCATGTGCACATTGCATTGATTAGTGAAGATTTGGAACAACTGAATCCTGATGATCTGGAAGAGATGGACATCAAGTGGCAGATGGTTATGCTGAGTCTAAGGACAAAAAGATTTCTCAAAAGAACTGGCAGGCAAAATCTGACTTACAACGAAGGTGATCGTGATGGATTTGACAAAACCAAAGTCAAATGCTACAACTGCAGTAATCTTGGTCACTTTGCTAGAGAATGTCCTAGCAAAGATCAAAGATCAAATTATAACAAAAACAACACTTCAAATTCAACTGCATTAGTATCTCAAGAAGGACAAGGTTATGACTAGAGCTTTCAAGCAGAGGAACATGCTCAAAATCAAGCTCTCATGGCCTTCACTGATTCTACTACTGAGGTACATTCTAAATCATGTACTCCTGAATGCATTAAAGCATATAAAGAATTAGAAAAACTTAACAAAGAAACACTTGAAGAGATGATATTAAACAGAAATAGGAGAATTGAATATAATGGTTGTATAACTGATCTTGAAAATCAAATTAAAATTTATAAAATAACAGATCAAAAGATAAAAGATGAACTCTTACAAACAACCTATGATAAAGAATATGCTGAGTTAAAATTAAAAGAAACTTTAATTAAATTAGAAGAATGTCAAATGGAATTAGAACAGAATAAACTAACTATTAAAAAATTGGAAAGAAGTTCTAAAATTATTGATGAATTAACCAGTAATAAAACCACTGAAAAAGTTGTGCATGGAGTGGGATATCATGCAGTTCCACCTCCAACTAATTTTATCCCTCCTCTTAAATCAAGCACAGAAAGAACATTAAATGAATTAAAAATAGAAAATCAAACTGAAACCAATAATGAATCATCTGATGATGATCAAACAACTGATACAAGTTTTCATACCACACAAAGCCAAAATGAATCTCCTAAATATAACTCAGAAAATATACCAATAATTTTAAGAAGGGGAAATCAAAGAAACTTGAACCAGTTAAAAGAACAAAGAAAGCCTGAAGGTGCTAAGTCAACAAAATTAACATGCTTAATTTGCAACAAAGTTAACCACATAGCAAAGAATTGTCACTTTAATCCAATTAACTGCAAAGAATTCAAAGAGTTTAAAGTAAACAAAGAAAAAGAGAAAGCATTATAGCTAAAACAAACTGAAGAAGCAAAAGAAATTAAAAATCCACATGTTGAAGTTCCCAAATTTGGAAGAACTGCACAAAGATTCGTGCAAAATATCAGGCATGGAAGTCCAAACAGAAGTAATTATTTCAAAAAAATGGAAAACAAAATCAATTTCCAAAATACTCAAAGTTTTCAAACATCAGTAGGAACTATTCCAGGTTTACTACTGATAAAAACCCTAATTACAATGCTGTCTGGTACAATTACAAAAACACTACTGACTATGCTAAAAATTCACATTACCCAAATACTACTGGTCCATCAGTAGTAAAATACTCAAAAGCGAAAAACTACGGGTATAAACATAGGTCAGTAGTAAAACATAGCATCAATACTAAACAACAAATGAAGACCAAAACTGCATACAAAGCCCATCCATTTAGAAAATCTTACTCTCCAAAGGATGAACCCAAGACAAAACAAACTTGGGTTCCCAAAATTAACTAATCCATTTACTTTATGTGCAGAGCATTCAGATCCCTGAAGAAGGAAGAACATGGCATATTGATAGTGGATGCTCTAGACACATGACTGGAAATCTTTAAATTCTTAGAGATTTCAAGTCATTTGAAGGTGGATATGTTGCATTTGGTGAAAATCCAAGAGGTGGTAAGATTACAGGTAAAGGTACAGTATCAAATGGTAAGATTACTTTTGATGATGTATCTTATGTTGCTGAGCTTAAATATAATCTGGTTAGTGTCTCACAAGTCTGTGATAAGAAGAACAAAATTCTTTTTACAGATGTAGAGTGCATCATTCTTTCTCCTGACTTTATTTTAGATGAAAAATTTGTTGTTTTAAGAACACCAAGGAGAAACAATGTGTATTGCCTGGATATAGGGGGATAACTCATTTCTTCAAATGAGATCAACTGTTTTATATCTAAGGCAAACACAAATGAATCAGAACTCTGGCATAGAAGGATGTGTCACACAAATTTTAAAAATATGAACAATTTAGTTAAAAAGAATTTGGTAGTTGGTTTACCACAAAAAGAATTTATGTGTGATCATCACTGTGTTGCATGCCTAAAAGGTAAGCAACACAAGACTTCTCATAAGACCAAAGCAATCAATTCTATTTCTAATCCTTTGCAGCTCTTACATATGGACCTTTTTGGACCTACAAATGTAAGAGTGTTATTACTGATGATTTTTCCAGATATACTTGGGTTTTCTTTCTTAGGACCAAAGATGAAACAAGTGAGATTATAAAGAATCTAGTTGTCAAGTTGGAAAATACAGAGAGATCTCAAAGTGAAAGCAATTAGATGTGATAATGGCACATAATTTAAGAATACTAATCTAATTGATTTTTGTGATCTTAAGGGTATTGACAGGCGGTACAGCTCACCAAGAACTCCACGACAAAATGGTGTAGCTGAAAGAAGAAATAGAACCATTATTGAAGCAGCCAGATCCATGCTTGCAGATTCAAATTACCAATAACGTTTTGGGCTGAAGCTTTAATAATGGTAAAAGAAACTACACATAATTATGGTATAATAATGGGAGCATTTAAAGATTTTAGAATATATCGTCCCCTCCAACCAATTAACCCTAAAATGGTTGGTGCCTCCTCTATCTTCATCTCTTGTTACCATAAGCGGCAACACCCACAACCACCGTCGTCATCAACTCCTTTTCTTCGTCTTTGATTCATGTTCTTCAATTCATGTTCATCGGCAACAACACACACAACCAGCGATCGTCTCCACCTACCACTCTTGCAACCGCCACCGCCGACAACCACAACACACAGATCCGGTTTCTCTCTCCCCGATTTGAAGATCTTGGCCTCCGGAAGCCAGCAACCAATAATCGGCCGCACCACCGCTATATCTACCGTCATCAATCAGTCACATCTTCTTCCCTGCAATTCCGGCGATTTTTGTTCTCCGTCGATCTCTCTCTTGAATCTGATCCGGAATCAGACCTGCAGCCTCCACCTCCGCGTTTTCTGTTTTCCGGATAGGGTGTTCCGGCGATGTATTTGTTTATTGTAAACATTGCTCGGTTTTGTGTTGATATTGTAAAAAGCTTTCTGTATGAGTTCAACAATGGCAAGATTACCAAAAAGAGATTCAACTGTAAGTATTCACTGTCTCATTAAAAAGTTGTAATTTTTTATATGGAAATTGACCAAAAGAGTCACAATTGACTATCATTGTCATATAGAAAAATATTATGAAATTTATTCACTATTATTATTGTTGATTGAATTTCAATTTGTGTTGCAGTTAGACTTGCTCCTGAAGACATATCAAACATGTGTTGGCAACTCAAGACTGCTAATTAACCTTAATGTGTGAATTATGATACATAAGAATTTGTCGGTGGATTGTAAAAATAGGTTATTTTGGATGAAGCGTTTGTGAAGCTTAATCCAGACTTTTTTTGGCTGGGTAGTGGAGAGATCGATATAAAACTATGTGTTCATTATTAAACATATGTGTTCAGATTTGTATCAGTATAAGGTTTCAGTTCATAGTTTGTAACTTTGTTCATTCGTTCATCATTGAATACATTAAATAAGGTTAATAAAATTCTCTGTCAGACTTGTTTATTATGTTCATTATGTATATTATAGATTTGTTCATTAGTAAATCTGTAATTTTTGCAAATTGAACACATTATTATTATGCTGAAAAGTTAAAAATGGTAAAAAAAAAATATTAGTTATTTTTAGGCGTTCATCAATGAACACATACAAATTGCGAAAAAAATTACAAATTACAAGATTGGGATACTAAAAAATAGGATTGAGGTTAAAAATGAATTAATTTAATTAAGGAAACTGGATTTAATAAAAAGATTTTAGTGTTAAAAAGACTACAATACCCTTTAGATTAAAAAATGTAATTAAGCAAAATAATTGGCTAGAAAGTGGTTCTCACAGTTCTCGCAATTTTATATATATATATATATATATATATATATATATATATATATATATATATATATATATATATATATATATATATATATATATATATAGTTTAGCAACATCAATATAGGGCCTTATTTCAGGACCTGTATAACAGGGGTTTTCGCCTCTTATATCGCCGATAAGAGGCTCCCTTCTGTACATCGTAATAGAGGCCCCGGAACACACAACCCATCCCCGGTAATAGCCGTCTTGGACGAGGGCCTGCACTCCCTCCATTCACCTCCCCTGTACTAGTAAGTGTTCCGGGATTCCCCTACGGGTATATCCGGTTTCACTACTAAGGGTATGGAGCCAAGTCGGTCGTTTGGCATACTTCCCTAGGTCACTACGCCAGGGAAGCGATAATCAAATACAAAATATAATACAAATAGATTTCAATTTAGACCAATTTAGAATTTCTAATAAATAGAATTCAAAATAAAAATTAGAAATAAAAAAAAGAATGAGAATTCTATTTAGAATATATATATATATATATATATATATATATATATATATATATATATATATATATATATATATATATATATATATATATATATATATATATGGGATCCTGTGAGGACTCAAAAAACGGTGAGTACTCGCGAGGACACCTTAAAAACATTACATATGTATATATATATATATATATATATATATATATATATATATATATATATATATATATATATATATATATATAGGATAGTATACATATATATATATATTTTATATATATATATATATATATATATATATATATATATATATATATATATATATATATATATATATATATATAGGATCCTGTGAGGACTCAAAAAACGGTGAGTACTCGCGAGGACACCTTAAAAACATTACAAAAAATTCCGAAAAAAATATATACAAGTCCCCATGATTACTACTACATTTGACCAAAAAAATTTTTAAAAAAAAATTAAAAAAAATAATAATTATGATCCACTTTTTTTTTGCGGATCATAACAATGATCTATATTTTCTTTGTGGATTATTATTATGCTCCATATTTTTTTTTGGATCATTTTTAAAAATTTTTATTTTTTTGAATATATGCTGCGATTTTAATGTTTAAAAAAGAAATCTTTTGAAAGAAGTTTGTTTTGAATCATTTTTAGAGTTTTTTTGGAGTCCTCGCAGTCCTCACCGGGAAAAGAGTCCTCACCGGATCCGGACCCTATATATATATATATATATATATATATATATATATATATATATATATATATATATATATATATATATATATATATATATATCCTACCCTATATATGAGGCCTAAATTTGAAGAGGGTTTGACACCATGGCAATTCCAAGCATTCCTATTCGTCCATAATGCCACTTGGAATTCCCTGATTGGTCCACGTCATTTGCACTAATACAAACGAATCTGGTACAGCTTACGGTCTACATTCATACGCTCCATATACGGCAAACGAATCTGGTACGGCTTACGGTCTACATTCATATGCTCCATATACGGCTTCTTACATACAAGGAAACAAATAAATAACTATTTAAAAGATCCTACATACAAGGAAACAAATAAATATTTAAAAGATCAATCAGCGACTCAATCGTATTTATTCAGAAGTGATACACGACTCAATATAATTTCCATTAAACCGGCATTCTATGATTACGGCATAAAAAGCTGGATTGTGCAACGGAACCAGACTTCAGATATTACGGATTACGGCATAAAAAGCTGGATTCTTCATTTAATAAAATGCCTGTGTAACATTTCTTCATTTACCTTTTTTTGTACAAAATCATCATCACATCTATCGATTATTATGTCATTTAGAAATATATAAAGTTTTTGGACATTTTTCTACATACTAAAATTTATAGGATACCCGCCCATCGGGCGGGTTTTCTAGCTAGTATATATATATATATATATATATATATATATATATATATATATATATAGGAATGAGTTGCTTTGAGAATTAATATATTAGGTGAGAATGTGAGAATAGATCTCAACCATTAATTTGGGTGGATTTGGGGCTCACGACCCGACAAAATCTGTCGCGCGACGCGAGGGGGCACATGTGCACTGTTTAATCGTCGATGATTAACCTATGAATACATATAGGGTAATTATCGATGATTACACTAACTCTCACATTCTTACGATTTTTCCAATTCTCAAATGAACCATCCCCTCTACACACACACACACACACACACACACACACACACACACACACACACACACACACACACATATATATATATATATATATATATATATATAAGTGGGATCCTGTGAGGACTCGCGAGGACACCTAAAAAACATTCCAAAAAATTCTAAAAAAAATATATATAATTCCCCATGATTATTACTACATTTGGCCAAAAACATTTTTGAAAAAACAATAATGATCCACTTTTTTTTTTGCGGATCATAACAATGATCCATATTTTTTTTTGTGGATCATTATTATGATCCATATTTTTTTTTTTGGATCATTTTTCAAATTTTTTTTATTTTTTTTGGATCTTATATGCTGCGATTTTAATGTTTAAAAAAGAAAGTTTTTGAAAAAAGTTTGTTTTGGATAATTTTTAGAGTTTTTTTTAGTCCTCACAGTCCGAATTAAAATCAGAACCAATTTAGCCTACAGAACCGTAAGAACTAATCTCGACCAATCGGAATTAAGGAAATTTGAATTTTCCCCCTAAATTCGTGAGGGGTATAATTGTCATTTCGAGCATCCTTATTTATTTGGTAACTGATCATTTAATTAGAATATCCCTAGTTTTCTTTCTCTCTCATTCGTCACTCTTTCTCCAAACCCTAGCCACCACATCTTAGTTCTCCTTCTCTCTCGTCAAAATCCGGTGACATCCACCATTGAGAAGACAATACCACCGAGAAAAAGGTTTGATTTCTACCGGCGAGAGAAAAACTTTCCCTCGGGACATAATGGTTCCGGCGACCGGCGGCGGTTCAGAACTGTGTGCGGCGATTTTTGCGGGTTTAAAGAGTTTCAGATCTGAAATATGCTTGTTCAAATTATTCAAATGGGTTTCTAGTTTTTAGTTTCTAGTTTCAGATCTGAAAACATTCATGACCAACTATTCAAATGGGTTTTTAGTTTTTCTTCAATGGCCGACTATTCAAGTAAGATCTCTTATATTGTTACATTTTTCTCAAATGAGTTTTTAGTTTGTTAATCCCATTTTAGCATTTCGTTCTTATCTTTTTGTGATGTTTTTCGAAGACCTTATTTAATGGCGTCTTCAAATTATACCTAAAAAATGTTTTTTAATTTTTAATTTTTGGGGATATTAGTTGTATTTGATGATCTTAATTAATCACTGATTATTTAATAATTAATTATGTTTTCTAGTGGATGATACAAGGAGCAGGTGCTATTAACATAAGTGATGAAAATGGAGGTGATGATGATCTATACAGTTCCTATTAACAAGTGTTTGAGTAACATAGGTGTTATATTTGTATACATGTATGTATTTGTCAAAACTCTACAAAGATGAAGATGAAGAAGATAATTTAGAAAGAAACAACAATGTTTGTATATAGGTTTTATATTTGTATACATGTATGTATTTGTATTCAATTATTGTTTTTATAGATAGATTAGAAACAGTTATTATAGCATACATGTATGTATTTGTATAACATGTATGTAATTGTTTTTTTATTAATATTTGCTTAAGGTGAAACTAGGGGTGAGCAGAAAAAGCGGGTAACCGGAATTGGAACCGGAACCGCTTTGGAACCGCCGGTTCCGGTTCCTAATATTATGGAACCGCCCTAAGAGGTTCCGGTTCCGGTTCTCAAAATTTAGGAACCGGTAACCGGTGGATAACCGGAACCAGCGATTATTCGGATTATTTTTGTTAAAATATTATATATTTGAGAAATTTAATGTCCAAATTTAACAATATGATAAATTTTGTGTAATTTTGAATGAGTTTAGTCATTAATTAGTCTGAATATAGTGTTTTAACAATACAATAAATAGATAAATCATATGTTTAAGTGGTTGGAATCTATGATTATTCAAAGATTAGTAGATAAAATGATAAAAAATGATTAATATTTAAGTTTTGCATCTTATTTTTATTTTACGATTTTAGAGACAGGGTAACCGGAACCGGTACCGGAACCGGAGGTTCCGGTTCCTGTTCCGAAAATTGAGGAACCGGTACAAGAGGTTCCGGTTCCGGTTCCGGCCGGAACCGACGGGTACCCTGTTATGCTCACCCCTAGGTGAAACTAGGGAATTGTATGGACATTAATGTATTGAGTGAAAAATAATAAGTAATTTCATAAAAACATTGATGTATTCGGTCCATAAAAAACCGGACGTTAAATTTGAGCTAAAATTTGATAACAAAAGGAATATTAATTAAAAGTAAAAATATTAAAAGTAAAAATCTAGAATTAAAAGTAAAAATCTAGAATTAAAAGTAAATTACACGTTTCTTAAAATTCGATAACATAAATGTTTAAACCAACAACTTTCCTAAAATCTTGCAAAATATTAATTCACACGTTTGTTGCCATAAAAAAAGAATGTTGTTGCATTACCGGTTTTACCCTCACTGAATTAAAAGAAAATAAAAATTAAATTCGGAAATTACTATCCATTGATAGGTTGAAATATAGTTCTTCCGGTTCTGTAGCTTTATTGGTCTGAAATTAATTCACCCCTATATATATGAAATGATTTTATTTATGGGGTCTAAAACACATGCATCTCACGAGACTATTTTGTCTCACGTACTACGTTTGTTTTTGTGGTTATGTACTAAGGTACATGTTTGAAGTGATAGAAGGTTGCACTAGAAGTGGCCTAGAAATGTTTAGCTCGGGAGCTCGTAGGTAGATCCCGTTTGCCTATGGTTTTGATATACTTGGTGACACCGTATTTTTGAATACTCTGATTACGATTTTAAAGTTTTTGTTAAACTGTATTTTGGACATTATGTCTATTATTGGATAAAAACGTATTTTAATGATTTAAACGATGTTTTAAAAAATACGGGTGTTACAGTAGTGCCAACAGGAACTCGGTTCCCCTCTACATTTCTGTCACTTTCTTCAAACCGTTGGCGCCATACATTCGGTTGGACAGAAAAAACTTCCCACATCTGTTAACTGTGGTGAGGAGAATTGAAGAGAATTGTATTTTAATAGAGTATTAATATATTATGTGATTTTTATTTATGTGCGTGATCCAAAAAACTTAAAGAAATGTAAAACGTTAATTAGTGTCACAATTGACATCAATTACTTACCACACACATTTATAGTTTTATATAATATGTCTTGCATTATGTTACGAAAAATTAAATGGCTCATAAATATTCTCATTAGTCATAACACAAGAGTTGGGTTTAAGATTTTAATTATATATCATCATTCATCATAGACCATCTCATTATTTTACAATAATATATTTCTTATTGAAGTTTATAATAGTAAAAGGAAAAAGGAGACTCTTTGGTGAAGGGGCAAGACGAAAAAAGAAATAAGAGAGAGAGTAAGCGTGCGGACACGACATTACACAAAGAGGTCGCACGTTACATGGTCGGTTGGTTGTTCATTCACCCCCTTATCTTTCCCTTTGAAACCGGTTCACTCTCCTCATTTCTCACATCATTCCCCATTTTTCTCTAAACCTAATTATGAGGACTTTGTGCCCAAATTTAGACAACGAAGATGCTCTTGAAACTGTGTTAGAAGTTCCGATACCGGAGGAAAGTTTCGATCATGACACCAAGATCAACCACAACACCACCTCTTGGCAAACCATGAAATCTTGGATTAAACCTCATTCCGGTACCGATCAAAAACGTCAGTTTTCCGATTTCGGTGGCCGGAATGCTGAAATTCAGCTCTTGCTCGGAGTCGTCGGAGCTCCACTCGTTCCGCTTCCCATCTCCTCCGGTCACTCCACCATCACTAAACCAACTATCCAAGATCACCCTATTGTAAGTCAAATTACGACATTACTTGAATTGAATTTTATGAATTATGAATTATGATATGATCGAGTTTGTTGTGTTTTAACTGGTGTTGATGAAACGTTTAATTTGACTTTTGTAGGAATCTTCAATGGCCAAATATATCGTGCAGCAATATATAGCAGCTGCCGGAGGTGAAAAGGCATTGAATTCAGTTGACAGTATGTACGCCGTAGGGAAGGTACAGATGGTGGCGACAGAGTTCACCGCCGGAGACGGGATCACCATGAGCTGCGGTGGTGGTAAGGCGATGAAACCCAAGAGCGTAAAAAACGGTGGCGGTGAAATGGGTGGTTTTGTGTTATGGCAAAAAAGGCCGGACCTTTGGTCCTTGGAACTGGTTGTTTCCGGTTTCAAGATCACCGCCGGCAGCGACGGCAAGGTGGCGTGGCGGCAGACACCGTGGCACAATTCTCATGCTTCTCGTGGCCCCCCTAGACCTCTCCGTCGTTCCTTACAGGTACAATTCCATTAGCAATTACCAAACTTTTAGTTTAGTCAAACTTTGACTTTTAAGTAAAAATGGATTAGTCTAATTTTCTCAAAAGTGGGTCCCATTTCAATCAGCGGAGCACGTCTTCAAAATTCAAATGTCTTAGCTGCTAATTGTTTAATTTTCTCGTGTAATGAAAGTCAATTTATGCTAAAAAGTCAGTTCTTGATTTTGACAGGGTCTCGATCCAAAGTCAACTGCTAATTTATTCACAAATTCAATTTGTATCGGAGAGAAGACTATTAATGGGGAAGACTGCTTCGTGTTAAAGCTTGAAGCTGAGGTATCATCGCTAAAAGTAAGAAGCAGCAACAATGTAGAAATTATGAAGCACACAATTTGGGGGTATTTTAGTCAAAAAACAGGACTTTTATACCAACTTAAAGACTCACACCTCATAAGAATAAGAACCCCTGGAAACGATTGTGTGTTTTGGGAGACAACCATGGAGTCACTAGTCCAAGATTACCGCACCATCGACGGGGTCAACATCGCTCACGGTGGTCAAACCACCGTCTCATTGTTTAGATTCGGTGAGGATTCCGAAAGCCATTCACACACGAAAATGGAGGAAATTTGGACAATTGAGGAAGTCGATTTTAACATAAAAGGTCTTTCAATGGAGTGTTTCTTGCCACCAAGTGACTTAAAGAAAGATGAAGATCAACCAATAGTTCACACCAAGAACGGTGACAAGTTTATCCGAAGTACTAGGTTAGTCTCCAAGAGTCGAGGAAATTCGTCAAGGTTTGGTGTTCCTAAGATTGTGGCCGTCGATTCCAATGGTTTCGGGGACTTGTGACCTAATTCTCTTTTGTTGTGTACATATACGATTCTACAAGTTGTATAATATATATAGGTAGAGAATCGTTTGAGCTTGTATGTGCTCTTAGACGATCTTATAGGTTTTTAGCCGGATTTTCTCATACTACAATGTTTTTCTACTTAAATACTACATATATTTTGTTATCATCAAATATGTTCTTAAACGAGGTTTTATTGATCCGGCTTCGCACCGAAATTATATTATGCAATTTTATTATGTTTATGATTTTAGAAAACTTTAATTATGAGTTTTTTTTATCTGCAAAAGCAAAACATATATTATTATTTATGAAATTGAGAAGAATATAATTAACACATATTAGCGTATTTACTAAACATATTTAAGTTGACCAGGTATTTATTATTTTATTATTATAAGTTACTTTTTTTAATATGTATTTCATATTAATTATACATTTAATGTACCATTAAAATTAATTTACATTAGTGATATAAAATATAAGTTTAAAAGTATAACTTTTAGTTAAAACCCTAAAAGTAAAAGTTACATACATAAAAAAATAGTGGAAAAATGTAGATGGCAGGGAAGGATTGAACCTGCATTAAATAAATCGAAATGCCTTTCAAACAAAGTTGATAACCACTCAACCAACAACCAATTTTGTGAAGATTTTCATATAGCTAACATATATAATGGTATTTAATTAAAGCTTATGAACAGTAAAAAACTATGCCAATTGTATTATAAGAAGAATAGTTACGAGAACGGTTAGCTTAAATATATCATGAAATCATGAATAAAGCTCTGTTATCTAGTAAAAGTTTGAATTACAATTTAAAAATAGTTATAAGTTTAGGGAATTAATTGGTATACCACATTTTAAATATAAGTATTATTATAAATTGTAGAAACATATAATATAATTATTGTGGTATGTAAATTAAAATTTATGATGTAAATTTTTTATAATTACAATTTTAGAGATGGGCTTAATGGACTAGCAGCCCAATTATCAATTAAGCTCACTACAAGTCTGCAAGTACGGCAGAAATGAAAAGAAGATTCCAGAAATGCGCCCAAATGATTTCTCTAGAGCCTTCAAGAGACTATCCAGAAACGGTTATATAAACCTCAACTACCTCTAAATTAGACCATAGAAATTCAGTTTCCAATTGGCAATCGTTGAGTATCTCTTTCAGTTTTCTTTTTTGTGATCATTTACGAATTAGGAATATGTCGATCATTCCAAATTTCTTAGGTCGCCGTCGATCAAACGTCTTCGATCCCTTCTCTCTCGACGTATGGGATCCTTTCGATGGCTTTCCTTTCAACAACAATTTCCGTTCACTCTCCGATCAAGTCCGATCGTCTGAAACAGCATCATTCGCTAACGCTAACATCGATTGGAAGGAGACTGCTGACGCGCACGTGTTCAAGGCGGATGTGCCAGGGCTGAAAAAGGAGGAAGTGAAGGTTGAGGTGGAGGACGATCGAGTGCTGCAGATCAGTGGAGAACGGAACAAAGAGAGTGAGGAGAAAGGTGACACGTGGCACCGTGTGGAGAGGAGCAGCGGGAAGTTTATGCGCAGGTTCAGGCTGCCGGAGAACGCGAAGGTGGATCACGTGAAGGCGGCGATGGAGAATGGTGTGCTTACTGTGACTGTGCCGAAAATTGAGGTGAAAAAACCTGATGTGAAATCAATCCAGATCTCCGGCTGAATTCGGTTGGTATATTTGGATATTATGTTTGGCATATCTGTGTAATAATGTCTGGTTGAATCGATTAGTGTCTGTTTGTGTTATGTGAATTGAGTCTACTAATCGATTAATTTTGATGTTGTAATGTTCATATGCATCGTTGCTTATGGACAAGAATGCTTTATAAAATTAACCTACCACTTGATAATATTCTTTGTTTTTGTGCAAGTGTTTGATTCAACATTATCGTGAATTTAGTATTGCATATTCATGGAACTCAATTTTATCTGTCTGATTACAAATTTTATTGTTGATATGTCTAAAACTAGCTTCTTTTAACCATAACGAGCATTTAGACCGTTATATGACCCAGTTCAACTGTGTGGTTCCTTGTAACTAAATGAGGCATGCAGATTTGTATGCACAATCAACTACTTAGTTGTGGACTGTCTAAGGGTGAATCTTAGTTTTTATGGTTGAAATTATAAATTGAGTATTTGAAGATATTTGTGTTTCTGTATGTTTGATTTGTCTTAAGTCCTGGATTCAAATCTGTTCGTTTTCTGTAAGACAACTATAGAATTTTTTAACTCTAGGATCATGGTAAATATACCAATCTAAAAAAACTAGAAACCATATAGAATTTAGAACTAAATTTTCAACAAAATTTAGAACTTCCTTTTCAACAAAATCTAAACTTTTAGGTTTCAAAACCTATATAAACAAATTTTTTATGTCTAAATGTTTTAGAAAGACTGGTTTTTTCGGTTCCGACCGCATTATTACCACAAATCAGGTTTTCTTTTTATTTTCCGTTATTTTCCAGTTTGACTGATACGACTTTCAATCATGTTTTTAAAAGGGCTATGTCTAACACTACCAACACAAATCACTTTTTCCACCAACATAATGGAATATTGATTGTGTTGGTAGTCAACATTGAATCATTACATATTTTTTTAATATATTTAAATAAATATGCATTAATTGGTAGTACTATATATGTAAAAAAATATAACATAAATAAACTTTAAAATTAACGGATCTCATAGAATTTGGTATCACTTGGGGAAATTGTCCAAAGAAAATGAATATATTAACTACGATTATCCATTGCATGTTGTGGTGTGTTTGGAAGGCGAGAAATGATGTGGTTTTTAACAAGGTCCACAAGCATTATTCGGTGATTGCGGAAGATATAATTGATACATCTCTTATTTGGTTAAAACATAGGAGTAAATTTATATGTAACTTGGTTGATTGGGGTATATCCCCGTTTTCTTTCCCCTTGTAATCTATTTTTGTGCCTTGCCGTCTTAGTTCCTTGCTAAGGTCGGTTTTCTAAAATTATTTGCCGTTTCCAAAAAAAATAAACTTTAAAAAGTGAAAGCTTACTTTGAAAATCTTTCTGATTAATACGAGTACAACATGAAATACGTAGATAAACTTAAAAAGTAAATAGACATAAAACTAAAACATTCACTAATACATAAAATAAAATTACATTAAATAGAAAATTTCATAATTAATTCGTTAGGTCACAATATTCAGGAATACGGTAGTAATATTCACGAAATTCTTCCTGACGACTAACATACGGCTCTTCCCATCCAGATGCAATGTCACTTTTTTTTATATGTCACCCAAAGTGGATGAGTTATCGGTAAAGGACAGCCTTCACGTAACTCCGCTTTGATGTAATGGTTACCATTTACATGAGCAATGACAATTGTCTCATGTGGCTCTGATTGTGGTGGACTGGACCAAAGTGGAAAAATTGTTGTACAACCTCCGACATTTCCTCCGTTAGTTAGATATACGACCTTGCTTTGAATATCTTCTTTGTCTTTCTCTTCTCTTTTTTTTTCTTTCTTTAAAGTTTAGATCTGGCAATTAAGAAATGTGATATTACTTTTTCTTTGTATTTGATACCCAGATTCATGGTATTTATAATTGAATTTGTTAGTAACTTTATATTCTTTTTCATTTCAAGTACTGATAATATCTATATTTTTATTAGATTGAATCTTAATATCTTTGTACAGATTATCTTCTAAAAGACTGAAGAAGAATTTATTACAAAAAAAAAAAAAAAAAAAATTCTTCAGATTTTTGTACTTCGAAAATCTTTCTGTTTAATACCCATATCTATGGTATTTATTATTGGATTTGTTAGTAACTTTGTATTCTTTTTCATTTCCAGTATTGATAATATCTATATCTTTATTTGATTGAAGCAAGTTATCTTTGTACAGAAAATCTTCTATAAAATTGAAGTAGAATTTATTGAAAGCACTCTAAGAGATCTTCAGGAACTTTTGATTAATTTTTCGACATATTTTTTTCAATAAGATTGCATCAGAGATAACAATTATTACTTTTTCTTTGTATAAGATTTTCTTCAATAAATTTTGGATAGATTTCAGTAAGTTTTTTTGAGTAAAGTTAAAACCAATTCTTTTTTACCCATAAAGTACTTTTTCAATCAATCACTCAATAGACTTTGCATGTTCCCGATAGTAAAATATTTAAAAAAAAAAAGAAAATCAAATTAATTTGGTAGGAAAAGTAGTGCCCTTTAAAAGCACTGCAAAAAATACTTTAGAACACTGCAAAATACATGATAGAAGTATTATCAAGGGTCATTCTAAATGAACCCTTAAATAAACATATAATGATAACAAAATGATTGAAAAGATTAATGATTGATTGTTTTGGAAGACTTGGTTATTCTTATGATTAAAAAGAAGTGACGATTTTTTAATAATTAATGGTAAAAAAAATTTAATCTTTGCTTTTACATCTTATATATTAAAATTTTAATCTTTCGTTTTTATCTCTCTAAATCTCTCTCTTGTCTCTTTTAATTAGTTCAAGTAATGAAAATAATATTTAACTAGATGTGGTTATTTGATGACATTTGAAGAATAAAAAAATGATTCACTCTTACTTTATATTTTATTCAAAATTATTATCAAAGATCTTATCACTAATTATCTCCTAACAATATGTGGCAAAGAGAAATAGGAAAATCTTTGTGGAATGGAAAGAATAGTTTACTAATTTAAACATAACTAATACGAGTAATTAAGTTTACTAGTTTTAGGAAATTAAAAAAATTGTATTATTTTCAAAGTTCTAAAAAGCGTAAGGTGTGACGTGGTGACCCACCATCAAGCCTCAAGTCATAACGGGTCGTGACGTTTTTCAATGCGTCACAGTTTTTATATAATTTATATATGTATATCAAATTAAATAAAAATTATATATCTATAGATTTATATAACAATTCAGATATAAAGTTCACATAAAGTGCTAAATCCAAGTTTAAAATTATATATGTTGTTATTTATTTTTTTAAAATCAATTTTCACAGCCGCCTTCGGAAAAAACTCGTCATAAGGCGTGTCTTATCACACCTTATCTCACGTCACGCCTTACCTAACCAACATGATCTGTTTCGTAACGTCGACATTGCGGCTCAGGCCTTGGCGTACTTTTTAGAAGCTTGATTATTTCCAACAAAATTTACCTATTTAATTATTCTACGTACAAAATAATTGTTAGTTTAATAATATAAATAAAAATATTTAATAAAATATAATATTATACTTATTTCACGCAATAATCAATTTAGTTTTTTTTTACTTTTCTATTATGCGGAAGGTTATGAACCATCTATGCAATTATTTCCACCAATCTCATCACTATTGTTAGGACTAGTTTTGTATTTAGTTAATGTAATTAGTGTAGACCTATGGAGGTTTGGGCTTAATGATTGTATTAAGGATAACTATGGGCTTAATTGATGTAATTAGAGATAATTAGTTAGTCTAGTGGTAAGGGTATATAAGGGTGAGTTTAATCATAATGATTTAACCTTTCTCACAATTAACCTAATTACCTTTTAGAAAGTATGTGTTTCTCCTCCTTCTCTCTAGATCTCTCTCTCTCTCTAAAAACTACCTCACTTGAATCTATCCATCTTCAAATCTAGCCATAAATTCAATGGATTATGCATTGAATTAGTGCTAACAACTATTTAAAACTATTATCCACGTAATTAATGAGTTGATTTTAACCATCAAAAATATTATTATGATTAATCTTAAATTAAAATGATTTAGGTTCGTTGTATCATTTATGAATTAAAAGTATATAAATAACAATCAAAACACTTGTTTATAAATAAGTAAAAGTTATTACATCAAATAACATGAAATGAAAAAACTTAATTATAAAATCAAAAAGAGAAATTACCTTTGCAATCTGACATGTTTAGCCTTGTAATGGAGTATAAAGTTTACAGCACAATTTTCAAGATTTGAACTTGAGGTTCTGACCCATTATCAATTCAAGTGTCTCATATAGATAATAAATTTTAGGCTGAACATCAAAGTTCAAAAAGATTTCATTAGGATCAAATTATAAACAGAAACGTTAAAATTATTTTTCCAGCGATTTTCCCGATGGACTTCTGTTTCGATAGCTTTTCATAACAGATTTCACAAAACCAATGGTCCAAATATATAACCCAAAAACCAACCAAACAAAAAAAAATTTTTTGAACGGCAAAAGGGGAGATCCCGGGAGCTTCGGCAAAGCCATCACCCCCAAGACACCCACGAACGAGAATATATACATAAAGAGCTAGCAAGAAACTAGCAAAAAGTACAACCAAAAAACAACCAAACCAACAAAAAAAACACCAAAAACATGAGACACCGAATAAAAAGAGAAATAAGCAAAATTACAAACAATCTCCTGGGCTAGACAACCAAGACGGCCAATTGTGTCCCAGATTAGGGACCTTGGACCTATTCTTCAACCAAATAAAAGAGAAGGTTTGTATATCAAAAAAAGCCGAGTCCTCCAGCACACCTGTCTGCCGATTAAAAACCCGATCATTACGCAACTTCCAAACAATCCAAAAAAATACATAAACAACCCCCATAAATGCTTTAAGCTTATGTCCCGTAAAGCCAACTTTGTTGCCCCATGAAAAAAATATAAGGCAACGAGTCAACCGCAGCCCCGTTAACTCCCCACCACGACCCGATTCTGATAAGAAGGCGCCTCGAAATAGAACACGAGACAAAAAGATGTTCCTCCGATTCATCCACCTCGCCGCATAACGGACAGGTACATGAAAGCATAATAACACCCCGTTTATCCAGATTAAGCTTAGTCGGCATCCGTTGGTGCGCAATCTTCCAGGCGTTGACATTAACTTTAAGTGGAACCCATTTATTCCAAACATAATCAAAATTACCGACTTTCGGGAGAGTAAGATCATCGAAGGCGAGGCGAAGGGACGAGACAGAGTACAAACCAGAGGTCTCAAGCGCCCATTTAACCCTATTCGGTTGACTGTCCAAAGCCGGAGATTCAATAAACCAGCTGTCAAGAGGGATATTGACCTTGTGGAACTCTTTATTAACTTTAAGAACATTTCTCCAAATACCAGGGACCTTGCCGATCGAATTCGCACCTGTCAACCCACCATTTTGACCGTGAATGGATTGTATCGTTTTCTTCCAGAGAGAGTTATGGTCATTCTTGAACCTCCAGATCCACTTAACTAAAAGGCCGAGGTTAAGAGCCCTAAGACTTCCAATCCCGAGCCCACCATTGATTTTTTCATTAAGAACAACGTTCCAAGCCACCCAAGAGATCTTTTTCTTATTGATCAAAGAGCCCCAAAAGAATCGAGCTCGCTGACTTTCAAGTCTATTAAGGACTGTTTTCGGGGTTTTAAAGAGAGAAAAGAAGTATAAACCCAGGCTACCCAGAACCGACTTCACAAGGGTAAGTCTTCCCCCAATGGACATGCTATTTGCTTTCCAACTAGAAAGCTTAGTGTTAAATTTATTAAAAATCGGAGCCCAGGACTCGCATTTATTCATAGATACACCGACTGGCAACCCGAGGTAATAAAAAGAAAAAGTACCAGAATTACAAAAGTACTTGTTGGACAAAGCATCCACCTCCTCCTTGTCAACATTGATACCAAAAATACTGCTTTTGCTCATATTTATCCTAAGACCAGAAGAAAGATAAAAGCATCTCATCAATCGGATGAAATTAGCAATATTAAATGCAGACCATTCACCTATAATAATCGTATCATCCGCATATTGGAGATGAGACAACGGCCCTTCATTAGGAAGAGAAAGGCCATGAAAAATCCCAACCTCACGAGCTTTCTTCATAGCGATGTTAAAACCCTCGGCAGCAATAATAAATAAAAAAGGTGCGAGCGGGTCGCCTTGACGAACCCCTTTCCTCATAATAAATTCCTTAGAGGGAGACCCATTTATTAACACTGAGACCGAAGCCGAGGTCAAACACCCTCTGATCCATCTTCTCCACACGTCGCCAAAATTCATTTGCACCATAACATCATCCAAATAGTCCCAATTAACTGAATCAAAGGCTTTATCAAAGTCTATTTTGAAAAACAATGCCTTTTTTTTGGACTTTCTAATCCACGAAAGAGTTTCACTAACAATAAAGGGCCTATTCAAAATACTTCTATTGCTAATAAAAGTAGTCTGCTCTTCTCCAATTATATCGTTCATGACCAGCTTCAAGCGGTTTGCCAGAATTTTAGCAACAATTTTGTATAAACTATTGAGCAAACTGATCGGTCTATACTCGTTAAACGAAATTAGGGACGAGCATTTAGGAATCAGAGAAAGAAAGGAGGAGTTACATCCCGAATCAAACTTACCAGACCTCTCAAAGCACTTAACAGCTGATATCAGGTCATCTTTAATCACGGACCAAAATTTTTTTAAAAAGGCAGCAGATAAGCTGTCCGGTCCAGGAGCTTTATCCGACCCAATACCCCAAACAGCTGTTTTAATCTCAGATTCCGAAATTCCAGCCTCTAGGCCACAAGATTGGGCATTAGAGAGCTTAAGAAAGTTGTTGCTAATATTAAATTCCAACCAAACAAAAATGCCATACTAAAAGCAAATTACATTACCGTCTGTAAATAAATTCACAAGAATTATAATAACTCCACAACAATGGGAAACAAAATTACATCTCACACCTTTCGTATATTTATTCTTAATTTATATTACATATGAACGCAACACTCAGAGCAAGCAAGGATATATGAAGACTCTAGCCAGCAATGTCAATAGACTTCACCGCCGGCTTCTTCTCCTCCGCCTTTGGCACAGTCACCGTCAGCACGCCGTTCTCCATTGTCGCCTTAACTTCTTCCGTTTTAGCATTCTCCGGCAACCTAAACCGCCGGAAAAACTTCCCGGAGCTCCTCTCAACCCTATGCCACTTGTCATTCTTCTCTTCCTGTTCCTTGCTCCGCTCACCGCTGATCTGCAGCACCCTCCCTTCTTCAACCTCCACCTTCACCTCCTCCTTCTTCAGTCCCGGCAAGTCCGCCTTGAACACGTGAGCCTCCGGCGTCTCCTTCCAATCGATTCGGGCATTGGCGATTGCTGCTGTTCCGCGGGAAGATTCAGGCAGGTTTCCGATGATGCCCTGTAAGGGGTCCCACACGTCAAGGGAGAATGGATCGAATACGTTGCTCCTTCTGCCGGAAAAAAAGCTTGGAATGATCGACATTTTTCAAACTTTTGATCAGTTGCTATCAGATTATGTTTTTTGTGATGACATAAGGTTGACCGGAGATGAGAATTTATAGGCGATCGAGTGAGATCGTAATTTCTAGGCTTCTCTTGAAGACTCAGGATATGGACGTTTCTCAAAGCTTCCAGAGCTCCAAAGAGAGGGAAAGTGAGCTGGGTTGGATTTTAGAACTTGCTCTTATTGGGCCTGTGATGGCGTTTTGGGTTTCTTTGTTAGGCCCAATGAACATTGCTGGGAAAAATAATTATGTTTGTGCCACGAAAATAATTTCTTTTCTTAACAATATATTTTACTTTTAACGTTAATAAACTTAGAAAAATGATAGTGATTTCTATTAATTATGTTCATTTTATGTGATTTTTGTGCTATAAGGTGACACGTGTAGTTCATTAATTTTATTTCCTTAAATTATCTTTAATTTTAACGTTTGATATCAACACATAAATAAGTATAAATAGTAGGCCCTAATACTATATCTCATAACCTTAAACTACTATTATATGATTTCAAAAGTTTATAGAAGATGTGATGAAATAATATGTAAAGTTGAGTAAATTGTTGTTTGATTTTAACTTAATAGATTTAACTGAAAAATAATTATATAAGGAAGTCATAATGTATCTATTTATTTAGGTCTCAATCTATATAACATTATTTAGCAGAAAAATGCATTGGATAATACTTTCCTTATTAAGTCACGATTTTTTTCATTTTTATATTTATGCAATTTATACAATATTATGTTTTCTATAAGACATGGCTACAAAAGTGTTTAAATTTTAGTGTTAATTTTTTCAAAAATATTTATTAAAAACTTTAGTTCAAAATTATACATCATTCAATATATTTCTTTTAATACAATCTACTCATTTATCTTTTTTTAATACAAAGTATTATCCGACTCATTTATCTTTTTTTTAATACAAAGTATTATCTGACTCATTTATCTTTTTTTTTTGAACGCCAACTTAATCTACTCCTAAATCCACCTATATCAACTATAAGGCTTGAACCCTTAACCTCAAGGTTAAAGAAAAACACCTTTACCACTAGGCTATTGACTCTTTAGTTCCGACTCATTTATCTAATTCATTATATAACAAGATTACACAATGAATCAATAAATACTTGACTCATTTACATGATCCATTATAATAATAAAATTACACAAGTTTTATGCATTAATTCCACAAAGTATTATTTGATAAAAATAACATGAATACTTGATATTAAAAATGATATTTTTTAAGTAAATGAAATGTATATAGATTAATACTAAAAAATATTATTTTTAATAAAACAAATGTTTAATCTGGAAAACATGAATGATAAAATATAGATATCAAGATGCATACGCAAAAATATAGAGTAATTATGAGCGTGACTAAATAAACCATAGATATAAAAATATTAAGATTAGTATTTTATAAAATTAAATGCCAAGCAAGTTATAAACAGATTAGATCGATATTAATTTATACCTAACCTTTCAGTAAAATGATTAATAGGTACAGATCGTTAACAAATCACAAACCATGATCCAAATACTTTCTCCGTTTCAAAATAAGTGATACTCCTTTCATCCTTAAATAAAGTTCTCATTTCTCATTAAATTTTTGTCCCTAATAAAGTTCCCATTTCACAGGTTGATGGGGTCCACTTAATAAAATAATATGATTACCAATGGCCTCACTACTTACTATCCACTATCTTTCTCTCTCCAAATCAACTTTATATTTTAATCAATTTTATTACCAATGACACCACCACTAACTTTCTCCTTAAAACTTGTACCCAAGTGAAATGTGAACTTTATTTAGGGACGGAGGGAGTGTAAATTAGCTTTCACGTTTTTTTAGGCAAAAGATTATAATGAATGTTAAATTAGATTAAATTGGATAGTTAGTGAATGATGAGTCTCATATATATATATTATAATTAAAATTTAATGATGTTTTAAAAATAGAAGTAATGGTATATGAGTCATTTCACTTTATAAAGGAGATAGTTAGTGAGTATAGATCCCACTATATTTTACCAAATAAGGAAATTTCAAAGTGTATCACTTATTTTGAAACATTCCATTATGAAAAATGTATCACTTATTTTGAAAGGGAGGAAATATATATAATTGCAGGTTTAGAATCATATGAAGGACAAAATCCCTGGTCTAGTTGCATATGTTGGCAACTTGTGTATGAGGTCATCCACATCCATGAAATACCATTTAACTTTCAATTATGCCTTGCAATTGTTTTCCACAGCACTGCAATTACAATACAATTTCAAAAGTGGTCCCCACTACCACATAAATATAATTCTTTATAGTTAAAATAATATTTATAAATATATAATATTTCTTTGAGTGACTAACTTCACTTTCATAATCTTATCACAGCTGACTTGCATACTGACTTTCTTATTTTGAAACTGAATTGCATACGTGGCTTGCTTAATTGTTTTGCCGTTGTTTTGCAATTGTTTTGCAAGCTGCGATGCAGATGCCCTGATCCGACGATACGAAGCACACCAATGACTATTAAATAAAAAGTAGAACACATCCTCCCAATTGCAATCACCGTTCACTCTTCCCAGTCACATTTTTGCATTTATCTTAACTTGCTATAGAACTACCGGGGGTCACCTTATTTGGCACTCCTAAGATTGTGACAGTCGATTTCAACATTTTCAGACTCGGGGTATAATTGCTTTTATTATTTTTTACCTTGTCATGTTAAAAAATCAGCATATTAAGACTCGAGAGATGTGTGAATTGTGATGTGTTTTCAGTTCTCATATTCTGTCATGGCAATCAATTTATGCATCCCCAAATAACTTCAATACAAGCGCTTTTATTCAACCAAACATACAAACATTACAAAACCCACACATAAGAAACATAGAAACCAGCACATTCTCTCATTACAATATACAAATTAACGCCACACGATAAACCTAGCCGGAGATATCAATGGCCTTCACTTCCGGCTTCTTCTCCTCCGCCTTCGGCACAGTCACCGTCAGCACACCGTTCTCCATTTTTGCCTGAACTTCTTCCATCTTCGCATTCTCCGGCAACCTGAACCGCCTGAAAAACTTCCCGGAGCTCCTCTCCACCCTATGCCACTTGTCATTTTTCTCCTCCTGTTCCCTGCTCCGCTCACCGCTAATCTGCAACACCCTCCCTTCTTCAACCTCCACCTTCACCTCCTCCTTCTTCAGCCCAGGCAAGTCCGCCTGGAACACATGAGCCTCCGGCGTCTCCTTCCAGTCGATTCTGGCGTTTGCGATCGCCGCCGTTTCGCGTGAGGATTCAGGGAGGTTTCCGACGATTCCCTGAAATGGGTCCCATACGTCTAGGGAGAATGGGTCGAATACGTTGCTCCTCCTGCCGCCGGCTAAGAAGCTTGGAATGATCGACATGTTAATTTGAAAGCTTTTGAGTGTGTGTTTTTTCTTTCTTCTTTGGTGTTTCGACTGTGTGTGATGGAAAAGGTAGAGACGAAGGGAAGTTATTTATAGGGCAGAAAGAATGAGGTGGCGGTGTCTAGGCTTCTCTTGAAGTTTAGTAACCGGGGACACTTCTGAAAGCTTCTATACATGTCTAGAGAAAGAAGCATTCATTATTAAGTGCTTCTTAATTGGGCCGTTTGACCCAAGTGAATTGGGCTATTAATTTCGTAATTTAGCCCAGTTTGTGGATCTGAACGTTTCTTTTGCTATACTATAGTTGCATTAGATTAGAAATTAGAAATTGAATACGAACAATCCATTTATGTTGCAAATAAAAACAAAATGTAAAGTATTTAAATCTCTTTATTATGACAAGAATTTTAATTGTAGACGTACATATTAGGACAAAATATACTTGAACTAGAGTGATATATGGATGCCGATATTTATCTTACTTGAAAAAATTATGATTTTTTTAGTATTATATCAACGACATTTGAACATAACTATTCTAAATAACAAATTTGTAGTACCCGTTAACTTTATAAGTGAATATATGTTTAATCCAATAAATTAGAGATAAAATAACAACATTGTTAGAAATCAACACCATCCCTCTAAAAAATACATGTTCTAGAAACCAAAACCAAATTTCATGGATTAAAAAATATAAAATAAAATTTAAATTTCACACTCGATGAAGTAAATGTATATGACGCATGAACAAAAAATCATCCGTACATTTAGGCAAGCATACATCGCATGTCATTGCATTTTCATCAAACAAGCAATCCAGAGGAACTGAAGTCAATTATATGTAACCCTAATCAATCTCATCTTTTCTTAATTCGCAAATGGATTCTCAATCCAACACACCACACGTACTCATCTTCCCATTTCCAGTTCAAGGCCACGTGAGTTGCATGCTCAAACTTGCAGAGCTCCTCTGTATCTCCGGCGTCAACGTCACCTTCCTCAACTCCGACATCATCCACAGCCGCCTTCTCCGATACACAGATGTCATCTCTCGTTTCTCTCGTTACTCCGGTTTCAAATTCCAGACAATTTCCGATGGCCTTCCGCCGGACCACCCTCGTTCCGGTAATCGAGTGGTGGATATTTTCGACTCCATTAAAACGGTCACAAAACCGATGTTTAGGAAAATGCTGCTTCCCGGTGGCTGCTTGAATTGTGGTGATCGACCTCGTGTTTCAAGTGTTATTGCTGATGGGATTATGTGTTTCACCATTGATGTTGGTAAAGAAATGGGGATTCCGGTTTTCCTTTTTCGTACGGTTAGTGCTAGCTGTTTTTGGGCTTTTTATTGCATTCCAAAGCTTATTGAATCCGGCGACCTTCCGATCAAAGGTGAAGTTGATACTAGTTTTGTAATTTGTAATCATTAAGAAGTATTTAAGATATTTGATTAATATATTAGAGAATTGTTTGTGATATACAGAAGATGATGAAATGGATAGACTTCTAAGCGGTGTCACAGGGATGGAAAAGTACCTACGCCTTCGTGACTTGCCTAGTTTTTGTCGGGCTAGTGATCTTTCGGATCGGGCTTTCCAAGTTGTCACGGAGGAGACACAAGAGACTTACCGAGCAAACGGGCTCATTATCAACACCTTTGAAGACTTGGAAGAATCGGCTTTAATACAAATTCGCAAGCACATTCCAAATGTATACGCGATTGGGCCTCTTCACGCGCACTTGAAATCACGATTGCAAGAAGCCCGAATGACATCACCACCTTGTTCGTCAAATAGTCTATGGGAAGAAGATCGTACTTGCATGATGTGGCTAGATGAGCAAGCGCAAAAGTCGGTTATTTATGTTAGTTTCGGGAGCATGACCATGTTGAGTAGAGAGGAGCTCATTGAGCTTTGGTACGGGCTCGTGAACTCTAAGAAAAACTTTTTGTGGGTCGTTAGACCTAACTCGGTGGCGGGAGACGGTCAAAACATTCCTCCCGAGTTACTAGAAGGTACATTGGAGAGAGGATATATGGTGAGATGGGCCCCACAAGAGGAGGTTCTCACTCATCCTGCAGTTGGTGGATATTTGACTCATAGCGGATGGAACTCGACATTGGAAAGCATCGTGGCTGCCGTGCCTATGATATGTTGGCCTTACTATGCCGACCAACAAGTTAATAGTAGGTTAGTTGGCGAGGTGTGGAAATTAGGGTTTGACATGAAAGACGTTTGCGATAGAGTGATTGTCGAGAAAATTATTAACGATTTGATGGATCTAAAGAGCGAAAAGTTAGCTAGACCGGTTGATCGTATGATGAAAATAGCACGAAGATCAGTCGTTGAACATGGAAGCTCTTATAATGACTTTTATCGTTTAATCGAGGATATAAAAGCCTCAAAAGAAAGATGAATATGTAATTTTGAATTTGTATTATTCATTTGTTCTACATGTTTTATTAAATTAAGAACCTATTTGGTCCCGAATAATTTCAGGATTAATTCGAGTGTTTTTGCTCGAGTTAGAGCGATAAAATATAATCAACTAAACTCTTTAACGACCCATGAGACAAGCCACCTTCTTTAAGAGAGATGTTTAGCTTCTCCTTTAAACAACTTATTCTATCGCGCATTTCTTCACCTTGTTTATCAAACATTACTCTTTTAATAGCGATCTCTATCCCGTCTCTTTCAAACCCGTCCTCCAAAAAAACGCGAATCTTCCAATCATTACTCACATGCCTTGCATTTGTGAGTTGGTCACCCGTAAAAGGCGAGCAAATCATAGGAACCCCTTCACAAATACTCTCCAAAGTTGAATTCCATCCACTATGAGTCCAAAAACAGTCTGTTGCTGGATGAGCTAGTACTTCTTGTTGAGGGCACCATTTCACTATCCGCCCTCTATCACCCACTCTTTCTAGAAACTTTTCAGGCAATGACTCGAGCCATTCTGAACCAAGAACCATCCCTAGTCTAACCACCACTAGTACAAAAATAACTTAGCCACACTTTTTTTTAAACAACCTCGCCACAGTTTGACATGTTCGTGTGGCTAAATGTCATAAATAATGTTCCAGTGTTGTTTTAGCCACATTTTAACTAAATTACTGTGACAATTGCAAGTTAGATTTGAACACTTTAGCCACGATTTAATATCGTAAACGTGTCCGTTGCTAGCCACAATCATGTAGCGTGGCCAAATGTCAAACATTTCGCCATGATTTTTTTGGTTAAAACGTGACATTATTTTGTGACGGTTAATACGTGAGGCGAAAGCCACATATTTAGCCACATGGATCAGTTGCTTGTGTGTCCAAAAATTTATATTCATTTGCCACATGAATTCATTGTTGTTGAAAGAAGTATACATCTACGGTCATTTTTGTTTGTGTTATGTGGCTATACGATAAACAATAGTCACTCAAAACTTTTTTTTGTCTATGTGGCTATATGATGGATATTTGTCATACGCTAAATCAAGTCACGATAAAACTAAAATCACATGTGGCTATAACCTAAGTAATAGCAACGGTAAAGGTAAAATTAAAATTATGTCTCTATAATTACTTTACAACCACGATTTAATTGTATAAATGTGTGTCTATAAGTAACAAATTATCACGTTAACGATGTTAAATATGACTAAATATTATCAAGGATTACATATATGTGATAACTACTTATGTGCCTAAAGGACAAACAATAGCCATAAATGGTTGTTATATGTAATGTGCGCCACTTTCCAATCCTCCTTGTTAGTTTTTATTAACAGAGTCATATTAGTGTACTAGCTACATAACCCGCCCGATGGGCGGGTATACTTCAAAATTTAGTATGTAGAAAAATCCCAACAAAGATTAATAATTTTACAAATGACATAATAATGTTGTAGCTGTAATGATGAATTGGTAGAAAAATCGATACATTAAGAAATGTTACATAAAATTTACAAACGAAATAAGACTTCTTTGTAAACTACATTTGTTGTTGAATTAGTGTAATTCTCATCGATGTCACAACAAATGACCTTCAATCCCTTCTTGTTCTTAACTCGTGATACAGCCACATAAAGCTGGCCATGTGAGAATACCGGTTTTTGCAGAAACAACCCAACCTGAGACAACGTCTGGCCTTGACTTTTATTAATGGTCATAGCAAAGCATACCTGAACAGGAAATTGTCTGCGATTCAATTTGAAAGGCATCTTGTTGTCGGAAGGACTAATAACCAATCAAAATATTAAAGTCAAAAGTTTTTAAAAGTGTTAAAAATCCGAACTATAATATATTAACCATAACCCTAAAAATAAGGGGAAAACGTGGCATTATAAAACGGGATTCAAATATTCGTCTATTTAGTGAAATCTTACCTTGACACGGTTTGTACTGCCCTACAATCGTCGCATTCGTAAGTAGTATGGCGATTATTTGCAGTAAAACAGTTTGACTATTAAAGTCAAACTGTCATAATACTTTCCTTTTAATTTTATTTTTTAAAAACTTTTACGAAAATATAATAAAGTTTTTACAATAATTATGTTATTATATTAATAAAATTTATTACAGTTTTTAAATAATAGTTAATTATTCAAATTGTTGTGCTGTTTGACTATTAGTATTAAATCTCAAAATAAATACAAATCATAGTTCGGATTTATAAATTACCTTCCTATTGAAGATCTGTTTGTAGGTCGATCAAGATTTGTTCGTCTTTTAGCTAATACTTTTCCTACAAGGTCATAGAAGCAGATGATTAAAAACAATGCAGTTATAAGTTATGTGTTTGTTAATGCAGATAAACCGATTTGATATGGAAGCGCAAAATTGAAACCTTTTGAGTATTACAATGGAGAGTAGCTGCTTATGAGGTATGAACCAAGAATTTGCATAAATACATAATTTTATACCAGCGTTTAAGAAAGGGGTTCGGTTAATTTGAACACGTACCTTCAAGTGTTGCAGTATTCGTTATGCAGGGAGAAACTTTTTAATCTTTTTCTATGGTGTGCAAAATATATATAGGGGTGGATGCTTAAGGGAAATTCAAATTCCGGAATTTTGTAAGTTAATTCCCGATACAAAAGGAATAGATTATGTGTGCTATTCAATTTTGCGGGTTTTTAGTTGATAATATCAAAGAAAACGGTGAGATGATTCGGTAATTTGACAATGCCGTAATTAAGCATCCATAATTGTGTATTTTATTTATGGCTGTAATTAATTGGCCGTAAATATTGCCTTTTAGGCTGCCTGTAGTCAATAAGCAAGATTTGGTTGCCTGATTTATCGGGTTTTATTAACTGCTCATTGTTTTCGGATTGTGTAGGTTATGAAGATTGAACGGACCAATGCCAGAATTACACGTGGCATTGTCCACCAATCATAAGCCGTCGTTGTGATGAGGTGGCATGAAGCCATCATGTGTAGGCTCATATATAGGGGACTATTAAAGTCAAACTGTCATAATACTTTCCTTTTAATTTTATTTTTTAAAAACTTTTACGAAAATATAATAAAGTTTTTACAATAATTATGTTATTATATTAATAAAATTTATTACAGTTTTTAAATAATAGTTAATTATTCAAATTGTTGTGCTGTTTGACTATTAGTATTAAATCTCAAAATAAATACAAATCATAGTTCGGATTTATAAATTACCTTCCTATTGAAGATCTGTTTGTAGGTCGATCAAGATTTGTTCGTCTTTTAGCTAATACTTTTCCTACAAGGTCATAGAAGCAGATGATTAAAAACAATGCAGTTATAAGTTATGTGTTTGTTAATGCAGATAAACCGATTTGATATGGAAGCGCAAAATTGAAACCTTTTGAGTATTACAATGGAGAGTAGCTGCTTATGAGGTATGAACCAAGAATTTGCATAAATACATAATTTTATACCAGCGTTTAAGAAAGGGGTTCGGTTAATTTGAACACGTACCTTCAAGTGTTGCAGTATTCGTTATGCAGGGAGAAACTTTTTAATCTTTTTCTATGGTGTGCAAAATATATATAGGGGTGGATGCTTAAGGGAAATTCAAATTCCGGAATTTTGTAAGTTAATTCCCGATACAAAAGGAATAGATTATGTGTGCTATTCAATTTTGCGGGTTTTTAGTTGATAATATCAAAGAAAACGGTGAGATGATTCGGTAATTTGACAATGCCGTAATTAAGCATCCATAATTGTGTATTTTATTTATGGCTGTAATTAATTGGCCGTAAATATTGCCTTTTAGGCTGCCTGTAGTCAATAAGCAAGATTTGGTTGCCTGATTTATCGGGTTTTATTAACTGCTCATTGTTTTCGGATTGTGTAGGTTATGAAGATTGAACGGACCAATGCCAGAATTACACGTGGCATTGTCCACCAATCATAAGCCGTCGTTGTGATGAGGTGGCATGAAGCCATCATGTGTAGGCTCATATATAGGGGACTATTAAAGTCAAACTGTCATAATACTTTCCTTTTAATTTTATTTTTTAAAAACTTTTACGAAAATATAATAAAGTTTTTACAATAATTATGTTATTATATTAATAAAATTTATTACAGTTTTTAAATAATAGTTAATTATTCAAATTGTTGTGCTGTTTGACTATTAGTATTAAATCTCAAAATAAATACAAATCATAGTTCGGATTTATAAATTACCTTCCTATTGAAGATCTGTTTGTAGGTCGATCAAGATTTGTTCGTCTTTTAGCTAATACTTTTCCTACAAGGTCATAGAAGCAGATGATTAAAAACAATGCAGTTATAAGTTATGTGTTTGTTAATGCAGATAAACCGATTTGATATGGAAGCGCAAAATTGAAACCTTTTGAGTATTACAATGGAGAGTAGCTGCTTATGAGGTATGAACCAAGAATTTGCATAAATACATAATTTTATACCAGCGTTTAAAAAAGGGGTTCGGTTAATTTGAACACGTACCTTCAAGTGTTGCAGTATTCGTTATGCAGGGAGAAACTTTTTAATCTTTTCCTAAAGCTGTCGTTGTGATGAGGTGGCATGAAGCAATCATGTGTAGGCTCATATATAGGGGAGGATTACAATATTACTTAATTAATTAGTTATTTAGAAATATACACAATATACGCTCCTCCTCGTTAGGGTTTCTCAAATCCTCACATACTGTCCGCCGACCTCAATCCTCACTCCTCTGTTCGCATCCCGCCTAACTCGTTCACTCCTCCGTTCGCGGACATCACGTGTAAGTTCGAGTCTAAATAAATTCTGATTTAGGTTTTGGTGTTCTACGCTAGTTACTTAGTTCACTACAATTGCACATGATCAAGGGAGATTTGGGGTTAAAATTTGATCCGGGGTTGCATTTTGATTTTGAATTGAAATCGTGCTTATTTTGTTTACAATCATACACACTGTGGATGAAAACTGATATCTTTTGCATTTTCATTATTGTAGATGGGCATAAAACCGTTGAAGGAAGGTGTGCAGGTGGTTAGAACAATCGGTATGATGTGCAAATGTCATTGGCATACATAACTACAAATTTTATTTCATTATTGTGAAGAATTTTATGTTTATTAATGGATTTTAATTGTCGGTATTAAACCAAGATCTTTGATTCTCTTCAACCAACATTTTACCTTTCAAGTTCTGGTATGTCACCTGCAATTTGTCTATGTATACCACTTGATCCTAGTATTTAATTATTTATATAAGTTTCAAATTTGTGTGTATTTTATCCTTTCTTGCTTTTCAAATAAACATGTTTATTTTATAAATTCTAGAATATTAATCCTTATGGTTCACTCTCTGAAATTCTAACAAATTAAGATATTGCTAAAGTTCTACCAGGTGTAGAAACTATCAAAGAATGGTAATAGATTCTCTTTTTTTTATTAACTTATATAAATTGGTTGGACAATTAATATTAATGGTATTACAGGGACACAAAGTTATAGGAAATTTTACTCCGAAGAAAAGGAAAAGTCAATTGGTGTTCTTGCAATTATTCTTATGAAACCTACATTACAACTTTTTGATCATTTGGTTTCCATTCTTGAGGTTAGTTGTTATAATTTTGTGTTCATACTGTTGTATACTCATGTTGTATCTATGTTGTCATAAGGGAAGAATTCTGGAACCAGTAGAAAAATAAAAGGGGAGGTCAAGGAGCGTAAGTCCAAGGTCAAGCAGCAGAGTACACGAAGATACAACATACGCAAAAGATAACAAGTAGTAGATATAGAACAATAATTTAAGGATCAGATTTCTTCAAGTGTTTATTCGCTTCGTTTTGTATTATATTGTAGTTCTCCTATTCGCTTGAAGAATTATACCCGATGTTTATTATATTATTTTAGTTATATATATCGTTATATGATTTAACTTTTTTAGCATAGTAATCCAATATAATCACATAAAAGAATTTTGATGTGGCCAAGAAATTCATGTGGCTACGTAAACCAAAGTCACAAGAACATTGTGTCTGTAAGGACTTTATGGCCACTGTTAATACAATTATATATAATTATATGTGACTATAAGGAATACATTAGCCACATTGTATATATAATTACGTGTCTACAATCGGCTTGAGGTCACCACCCGCATAATTGCATGTGGATATATGATGACCATTAACCATGGTGTATAAAAAATAGTGTCTCTAAAAGTAGGATTACAACTACTGCCACTTTAATTATATGTGGCTAATTAGTATGAAATCGCCAAGAATGAATGTATAATTAAATGTCTAAAAATCGGGCTTATGGTCACAACCAGCGTAAGTGCATGTGACCATATGGCGATCATTAGCCACGATGTATAAAAAATAATGTATCTAAAAGTAGGATTACAACTACATCCACTTATATTATACGTGGCTATATATTAGTAAATCACCACGATTATACGTTATGGCCACACTTTTACTATGATATGGCATGCGTAGCCATATATGTACTTTAAAACGCGAGAGAATAGACTACGCTTTAGATGTAAAATAAAAACGTGGCCAATGATATTTAGCAACGGTTTTTTGTAGTGGCGATAGGCTAATTTTGTACTAGTGCACCCACAAGAATGGCAACCCGATGTCCGCCAACCCATGGGCTACTTGTTGGAATTCCAACTCGGTTACACAAACGGCACTTCCAAAACTTATGTATACGGTGGATTTGGGAGGTTGGGAGTCGAGCCATGAGAGAATGGTGCTGTCTTGTTGGATCAAGCTACTCGAAGTGGCTGAGAAGTAGTTGTGGAATGGGCCTAAGGTGAAACTAGGAACTTGAAAACATTGTTGATGAATGGTTTCTAGTGATGGTTGTTCGAGCTCCGCAAAGGTATTCCAAATGATCCCAGATGACACATTGATCTGTTTCAACATGTTGGTGACATTATCCCCTAAAGCTTGTGGGCCGGTAGCAATCTTCATGATGTCTTTGACTTTCATAAGCGGATATTCGGGAACAGGCGATTCTGGATCTGAAAAGTTTATTTTTCTCTCCAAGAGTTAGGGAAATAACGGGTGAAAAGTTTTTATTATCTGAGCTCAAAGTTGACCCAAAGCTCTTTCGAGATGGAATTTATCAAGTTTTTATCAATGTTTCTAAAAATCGGTTTTTGCATTGAACCAGTAAATGTTTAAATACGATATATAGAACTGTGCAGGCCAAATTAGCTTGACCGGTTAAACCATATGACAAAAAACACTAGAAAAATATAAAATAAAAACAACAAAAAATAATTTTATTTTTCCAAAACGTATTTCTGAATTAAATTTATCATTTTTGAGTCCCAAAAGGTATATAAAAATTTCATGTCTATTTTTCTTTATCTAATATTTTAGAAAAAAATTTGGTTTTTTCCAACTCGACAAGCCGGTTCAACCGGATTTTTATGTCCAACTGGCTGATTCCGACTAACCAGCTTATTTCAAGTCGTTACTTCTCCGTTTCGTTTTCTAACTGGTCGATTGAACCGAATGGTTTTTATTTTGAGTTTTCTTTATCACTATATTAATAAAAGTCTATCTAGATTAAATTATATGCAAAATGTTGAAGGTGTAATTGAACATGTTACCGAGCTTGACTTGTAGGATTGAAGTAACCTTTTTCAGAAAAATTGGTCAACTGACCAAAAACAAGAAGGGCAGGATGCCCATAGTACGTATACATAAGCCACCGTATACGTGAAGTTAAATACGGAATCTGCGATTATACAAGCAATCGGTTCCTCGTCCAACAACCCACTTACACAATCCCTATACAGCTTCCTTCTATTAAGGTAGTTGTTGCTTCCCGAATTCGCACCCTCCGGATGGATGAGCGTCCTGCAATCAAAGAACAGATCTACGTTAAGTGACCACCGGGATGAAATCCCGGGCGGACCCTCCGAAGATTAAGTCAGTATGTGTTGACGTGAGGTCGTGATGATTAGCGTAATAAATGTGAAGAGTAGTAAATGCGAGGAAGAGATAGATGCCATTCTTACCAGAGTGAAGCTGTATTTATGGACGGACGGGGGAAAGGCGGGAAGAACGGGTTCTTCCTTCGGTCCGGCGCACCCCGCAGCCCATTGGATATTAGGCTCCGACGGATGCCTTTATCCATCGTGTCGAAGGGTGTTCTTCAGCAGGAGCGTCCTCGAGCTCCGTTCGCATTTAATGCGTTCCCTGAAATCCGATCGATGCAGTTTATCGTATGCGAGCAATTCGTCTTGTTTTGTCCGTTAGTTCGAATTGGCTTTGACCATGTCAGTTCGCCATATTGCTCCGGTCGCAGGATGCTACTATGGCTCATTAAGTCCCCCAAGTTAGTAGTGGATCATAATGCGTATATTGATTTGTACTAACTTGACCTGCTTCGTCTTTGAGCGCCTTTTCATTCGATCCGTCCGGTTTCCTTCCTTTTCTTCGAAAAGTTACCGTTGGGCCGTGATTTGACATCTGACCTGACCGTTGGGCGTCGTTTTAGTTCTGCGCCCTTTAGTTTCCTTTCGCCGCTTATATATTGTTTGCAAACGTAACTTCCTTCTTTATTTCCTCTCGTTGTAACTTCCTATCGTTTCTTTCGCAAACCCCCAATATTCCCCTAATCTTTTTTCTTGATACTTCGTCGATTATCATGAGGAAAGATAAGTCTAAGGTTGAGAAAATTACTCGCGAAAAAAGGACGGCATTGAATACCTTTAGCACCCTTTCACCTGCAGATATCCCCAAGATTATCAACGAATTTCACATTGATCCTCGCTACGTCATTCGACTGCCCGGGGAGACGGATACTGTTGTCTCGCCCCCCGACGGATTCGAACCGGTGTACCTGCACTTTCTGCATGGTGGTCTGCGTTTCCCCATTGATGCCTTTATTCTCTCAGTGCTTCAAGATCTTGGAATTCATGTTGTTCAGCTTGTTCCCAACTCTTTGCTGAAGATTCTTGGGTTTATTATGCTCTGTCGTGCACTCGGAATTCCTCTATCCACAAGATTGTTCCGTTATTTCTACATTGTCACCGGTCGCGGCGATTGGGCTGTCTTCACCCTGGGCAAAGTGAGCGTATCTCCGGTTTGAGGGATTCTATACATGATTGGAGATACAAGTTTTTCTATGTCAGCCGTTCTGCTTTCCGCGACGTTGATTTACCTCGAGGAAAGGTCACTGGAAGGCCCTCCGATCCTCTGCCAGATTTGTCTGATGATGAAACTGAATACGTCCGCCGACTGTCCCGGTATACCATGGAGTGGGAGGCTCCGGATGAGGTGCTGCTCGGAATGGCCGACCTGAGCCCGTACTATCTTTCCAAAGGGGTTCGTCCGGTGTGGAAGATAAACGGCAAAGCTATACCTCTGTTACATCGTTTGTTAAGAAATTACCCTTCGGAGGGTGTTGTGTCTGTGGAAGATGGTAGTGTGGTTCCCTTCGTAGCCCCACCTGAAGAAACGCTTAGCTCCGAAGGGACTCCCGAGCCCGAGGGAGGTGCTCGTCGTTCTCCCACCAGCCGAAGTATGGAAGTTGTTTCCCCCATTGATCTTGATTCACCTAAGGCCGATGAATTTACCACTGAGGATACCATGATACCCGATTCTCAATCTGAGCTGTCCAGACCTCCTAAGCTTCGATCAATTGGTACCTTTGCCCCCTGGGAGTCAAGCAAAAGCACCCGTCTCAAGAAAAGAAGAGATGAATCTTCTTATCTTCCTAAGAAACGTCCGAGGATTCAACAGGGAGGTATGATATTGTCACTTTCTCCCTTGTTTGTGTGTACGTTTCTTATTTTTATTTTGATCTAATGCTTCTTGGCATGCAGGTTTGATAGAGCGTTCTGCAGCCCCCGATATTACTACCTCTAGTGTTTTGATGTCGTTAACATTTGAATCTGCACCTGTAATCGTTCCTGTTGTCACCACCGAACCTCCTGCTCCTGCTCCGTCTGTCACCTCCGGAGCTTCGTGGAGGTTGCCCGTTGCATCTCTTGGTAGTTCAGCTGTCGCTATGTTTAGTAGCCGCTTGTTTAGTGGAGGGAAACAGACATCTTCACCTGTTTTGAGTTCGCATTCTGCTCGTTCCACAAAAGGCCAATCGTCGCCTTCCAATCTCATCGTCTCAGGTATGACTGAACACTTTGTGCATTACCGTGAATGTCTAATAATTTATTCTTGCATTTGTCGCTCGCAGAAAGCATAATTGTCTGTACTCAGCCTGCCGTTGTAGTTACTGCGACAAAAACAAAGGACTCGGATCTGGGAAATGTGGTGATCCAACCTCAGGCCGTTGTTACCACCAGCTTTGTTGCGACCACCCGTCCTGAGTCTCTACATGTTGAAACAACTGTCACCGATCCTGATGATGAAGCTATTCTCAAAGCTAAAGCCGGTCTTCTGAGTACCATTGAACTTTTAACCGAGTTGCAAACCCAAAGGGTTCGTCAAGGGGAGTTTTATCGCAAACGCCATACAGAGTTTGACCAGATGTCAAAGTTGCTAGAAACCAGGAAGGGTTTGTATGAGAAGGAGAAGCTGGAGAGGGTTACGTTGGTTGAGTCTATGCGAAGATTGTCAGACTCCCATGAGACCTTCCGGTATGCTGCCGAGACGAAAGATAACCAAATTGCAGATCTCCAAGATCAACTAAAATCAACTGGCGCTCGCATTGCCGAACTTGAGGCTTCCTTGGTTGAAAAAGATTTACAGGTGCAAGAAGTGGCCCGCCGTAATGCGGAGATTGTGATGGGTAGCGATTTGCTGAAGAAAGAGGTGGAAGAGGGTCATGAGACCGTACGTTGGTTGATGCAGCATGGCATTCCCGGGATTGTGCAGATATTCCTTTCTTCTCCTGAGTTTGTGCACCGAAACTCTTCTTTACAGGAAGAGAGTTTGAAGCTAGGTCGGTGTCAGGGTTGCACCGATACTCGAGATGCCTACCCCGACTTGCTTGGTTCCCTCAAACTGATTCATGAATACCCGGAAGCCCAAGCTGCCATGATGAGTCGCTTTAGTGAGTTGGTTACTCCCAGTTACGATCTTGTTCGCTCCTTCCAGAACGGCGCGGTTAGTCTGAACGAATTGAAGGAACTTGTGTCGCAGCTGCCGACTGGTGCTGAGGGAACTGGAGAGAGTTCCAACCGAGGAGATGATCCGTAATTGTAGCTTCTTTGTAATCGTATTTGAATTTTAGTGTTGATCAGCCATTGTTTGGCCTCTTTTGTGTAACCGCATTTCGTAATTGTTTATCGAATGTTTTTCTTTTACGCTATAGTTTTATGTTTACTAATTGTCGCGATTTTGTTATCAAGAAGGCGTCCCTTGTTGATTTAAAAATACTTCGCTTTGAGTCATTTTTACGGATCCGGTTTATCGTCCGGATTCGACTCTGTTCCCCCCTTCCGGCTAAGGAACAGATCGATTCATAGCTATGAACATTTCATTATTTTTATTAACTTCCTGCGAGTTATTTGTTTTCTTTTACTTTTTCCTGAAGAAAAAATCGAAAATATATGCATTTGACAAAGTATCCTGCCTCGGCGGATTTCATTAATCATTCGATTCGTCGCTTACAAAATGACGCTTTCGTAGCAAAGAAAAAATACATTGAACTAAATATCAGAAATGAAATTTGCGCAGGTTCCGCATATTCCAAGTTCGTGGGACCAACGATCCGTCCGCCGACTCCAAAACATAGGAACCATTTCGCCTAGCTTCCTTTACTCGGTATGGTCCTTCCCAGTTGGGGCACAACTTTCCTGGTTTGTAGTGAAGGCTTGCTTCATTCTTTCGCAGGACCCAATCCCCGACTTTGCATGCCGTTCCTCTTACCCTTTTGTTGTAATGTCTTTCCGTGAGCAACTTGTATGCTGCCTGTCGACAGGCTGCAACCTCGCGCCGTTCGTCCACTAGATCGAGATTATGTCTAAGGGATTCCTCATTTTCCTCTAAGCGAAAATTTTTTACACGAAAGGACGCTAGCATGACTTCTAATGGTATCACCGCTTCTGATCCGTATACCAAAATAAATGGGGTCTCTTTAGTTGCGCTCCGGGCCGTAGTTCGGTAAGCCCACAGGACGCTTTGCAACTCGTCAACCCATCCTCCCTGCATTCTGCTTAGTCTGGTTTTGATTCCTTTGACAATCGTCCGATTCGTGACCTCCGTCTGTCCATTGGCCTGTGGGTGCGCAACAGAGGTGAAGTTCTGACGTATGCTAAGTTTCGTGCACCACGCTTTGAATGGGTTATGAGCGAATTGCTTCCCATTATCACTTACAATGGTATGGGGTAAGCCGAAGCGACATACAATCTGCTTCCATACGAACTTTATTATGTTGGCTCCTGAAATGCATGCCATGGCTTCAGCTTCTACCCATTTGGTGAAATAATCCACTGCTACTACCAAGAATTGCACTCCCCTAGGGGCTTTGGGAAATGGGCCCACAATGTCGATACCCCATTGACAGAACGGCCAAGGACTAATAATGCTTGTGAGGTTAACGGGTGATGCGTTTGGTACGTTTGAATATGCCTGGCATTTCTGGCACCTCTTGACATAATCTTGAACATCTACGGACATTTTTGGCCAAAAGTATCCGGTCCTGAATAACTTCTGAGTGAGTGCTCTAGAACCAAATGCGTCCCGCACAAACCTTCATGCACTTCCTCTATCGCCCGAAGGACCTCCCTTTCATCAAGGCACCGTAACCATGGTGTGGAGAATCCCTTTCTGTATAAGATTCCGTCCTTCAACATATACTTGCCTGCACTCATTCTCACTTTCCTTCTTTCTGTTTGGTCGTCCGGAAGACTTCCATCCTGTATATACCGACGGATGGGCAACGTCCAAGAGTTCTGCCCTATTTCCACTTCCAAGGCTTCCTCTGTGACTTCTTCAATACTTCTTTTCGGTAATATCTCTACCAACACCTTTTTGGTTAAATGACAAAATAACATCGAGGCTAATTTGCTGAGGGCATCTGCCTCTTTGTTTTTTGTCCTTGGAACTTGAGCTATGTCGAATTCGTCGAAACTTCCGATTACTTCTTTGGTTTTTTCTAGGTACTTCTTTATGTGAATCTCCCTAGCCTCATAAGTTCCGTTTATCTGATTCACCACTAACATAGAATCTGCGAATGCTCTGATTTTTCTGACCCCCAAACTCTTAGCCAAACTTAAACCAGCTAACAGAGCCTCGTATTCTGCCTCGTTGTTCGAGCACTTGAAGTCGAACCTTAAAGCATACGTCACCCTCTCCTCGTTCGGCCATGTTAGGACTATTCCTGCACCACATCCTTCCGCCCCGGCAGCTCCGTCTGTGAACATCTGCCACTCGGTTCCGCAGACGGAGATTCCTTTGCTCTCTTATATCGTACAGACACTGTCTTTCTCAGGCATTTCCACCAGGAAATCTGCTAGTGCCTGAGCCTTAATGCTCTGCCTTGGCCGGAAAGATATGTCGTGCTCCCCGAGTTCTATTGCCCACTTGGCCATTCATCCCGAACGCTCCGGCTGCAGAAGGATACTATTGATAGGTTGATTAGTTAAGACAGTTATCTGATGGGCTTGAAAATACCTCTTTAATTTCCTTACAGAGTATACCAACGCCAATATGAGTTTCTCTACCTCAGAATAGTTCAATTCTGCTCCTTGCAGCGTCCTGCTTACAAAGTACACAGGAACCTGCTTCTTTTCTCTTTCTGCTATTAGCACCGAGCTGATGGCTTCAGCATTGGTGGACAAGTACATGACCAATGATTCCTTCTCAGTCGGGCTAGCCATCGTGGGGATGGTTCTTAAGTGCCGCTTAAGGGTGACGAAGGCCTTTTCGGCTTCGTCCGTCAATTCCACTACACCCTTCTTTGTGCATCCATGCAATGCTTTGAAGAAAGGAAGAGATTTCTCGGCCGACTTGGCTAGATATCGCCCTAATGCCGCTAACTTCCCATTTAGGCTTTGCACATCCTTCGCCGTTCGAGGTGTTTCCATTTTAAGAAAGCTTTCAACCTTCTCCGGATTGGCTTGAATTCCGGAACGGGTCACTACATGCCCTAAGAACTTCCCCTGGGCTACCCCAAAGGAACATTTTTTAGGGTTTAGCTTCATGTTGATTTTCTGCAGCTGCAACAAGGTTTCCTCGACGTCGGCTATCAAGTCTTCGTCCATCCTGCTTTTGATAACCATGTCATCTACGTATACCTCCAAGTTTTGACCGATCTGTCTTTGGAAAGCCTTGTCTACGAGGCGTTGGTATGTGGCTCCCGCGTTCCGGAGCCCGAATGGCATTTTTACATAGCAGAAGGTTCCCCTTTCTGTATGGAATGAAGTTTTCTCTTCGTCCTTCTCAGCCATCTAAACCTGATGGTAACCCTTGTATGCGTCCAGAAACGATTTCCATCTGTATCCCCCTGACGACTCAATTTTCTGCTCAATCTCCGGAAGAGGGTAGCTATCTTTTGGGCACGCCTTGTTCAGATCCTTGAAGTCAACGCACATACGCATGGACCCGTCGCCTTTTTTTACCAACACCGGATTGGCGATCCATTCGGGGTATTGTGCACTCCGCAGTACCCCTGCGGATACTAGGTCATTGACTTCTTTATTCACCACTTCGTTTCTTTCCTTTGCCATGATTCGTTTCGACTGCTTGACGGGACGGAATGCCGGATTTTCGTTCAACCGATGCTCCGATACTTCCCTCGAGACACCCGTCATGTCACTGGGTTCCCAAGCGAAAGCTTTCTTGTGCTTTCTTAGCAGTGCCTTCAACTTGCTTTTTAACTCATTGGGCAGACTTCCTCCGATCCGGATGGTCGTCTCCGGATGTTCTTGGTTAACCACCACCTGAACCTCTTCTGCTTCAGTCCAGCCATCCTGATATGCTGCGCTGCTACATTCTGATGTGGGCATTATCATCCCCTGGACGGTAATGACCCCATGCTCCGAAGGGAACTTGAGGACCCCATGAATGGTCGACAGAACGGCCTGCAGTTGCCATAAACCCGTTCTTCCCAATATCGCGTTGTACCTTGACGGAGCCTCCACCACAATGAATTCGGCCACTATGGTTCTACTATGATTCGTGCTCCAGTCCGTTAAGATTAGAGGTAAATGTAGCTTTCCCTTGGGAAACACATACTGCCCTGAGAAACCAATCACGGGAGCCTTTGATGGCTTTAAGAAAGCCTGGACCTCCTTAGGAAACTTTTCGAAACAGTGGTAGTACATGATATTTGCTGAACTGCCCGTATCCAAATAAATCCGCCGGACCATGACCCTGGCTATCGCCCCCGAGATGACCAGGGGTTCCGTTCCTACATAACCTTCCGGAGTGGGTTCGTCGCGTCCGAACGTTATTAAAGGGTCACGCTTTTTCTTGCGGAACGAACGGGCTGCTTCCGGCATACTTTCTTCTACTGCAAAGATTTCCGTATCGTATACAACGGCCTTGCCTTTTGTCTGGGAACCCGCTTGGGGCGTCTCCGCCTTCCCCTTCCCTTGTAGCTCCTTGTCCCTTTTATAACTTTCGCATGCGGCCGTTGCGTGGCCCATGATTTTGTGGAACTCACAGTAAGCGTTTGGGTCTCGTGGGTATCGCTTTCGTAGCGACCTTCCTTCTTCGTGATCTCTGGTTTCATTGGTGGAGAACACCTCCGGACGATAGGGTTCGTACCTGCTGCTCTGGAACCGACCCCCGGCTCCTCTTCCTTTAAAGGAAGGTTTTGCGAATAACTGGAACCATTCATGACCCTTCCTCGTTCATTCGCGCGCTGCGAACCACCTGTGCTACTTCCCTTTTTCTCTTGAGCTTCGAACCGCAACTTCTCCGCACTTTCTTCCTCTTGTTTCAAAACCTTGTTCACCATGTGAATCATGTCGTCCGCCTTGCTGAAGTCTCTCTTTGATAATTCCCTGAAGAGCTCTCCCTCTCTTAACCCATACGTAAAAGCCGCAATTATGAGCGAATCTTCCCTAACTGGCATCTTTCGACTCTGCTCATTAAAACGCTTGAAGTATGACTTGTTTGACTCTCCTTCTCGCTGTCGACACGCCATAATGGACTGCGACTTCTGCTGATACTTTTTCTGCTGTATGAAGCTATGGCTGAATTGAACCACCAACTCTTCAAAACTAGATATGCTTTTTTGGGGGAGACTAGACAACCAATAGCGGGCGGATCCTTCCAATGTCCCAGCGAAATACAAACACCACAACCTGGGGTCCATTGGAATCATTCGGACAGCCCATCGAAAACTTGCCACATGATCGTCGGGATGGCCCGTACCGTCATATGCCTTGACACGCGGTCCTTTTAGGCCCGCCGGGATGGCTACTTCATTGATTTCGTCTGTGAACGGTGATCTGAAGTTTTTCCCTCCGGATACCCTCCGGGCCCTAAGCGTCCTTCTCTCTTCCGCCTTGGGTTGGACTTCTTCCTGGGTGTCTTCATGACGAGTCAGTCGAGGTTGGGTTCGAGGAGGTTCTTCCACATATACGTCTTCTGCCGGTTCACTTTCATCGCTGGAGTAGGTTAAAGTTTTTTCCACTTCCGATCTCTCTCTCCCGATCTTTCGCACTCCCTTTTCTGCCTCCCTCATTTTCATAAACTTCCGGAACAGTTCGAACTCCTTTAATTCTTCCATCGTCGGGTCTTCTTCTTTACCCTCTCTTTCGGGAAGAGGGCATGTCGTTACGCTTAAAGGCGCAGGTGACAAACCCGGAGTAGCCGAACCTCCTATCGTAACTCCGGGCTGCATTGGTGTTGAAGAGGGGGATTTCCCCTGTGCCGCGGATTCTTGGACCATTTTGCTCGGGGTCCCACGGGTGGCGCCAAATGTTGCTTCCCGAATTCGCACCCTCCGGATGGATGAGCGTCCTGCAATCAAAGAACAGATCTACTTTAAGTGACCACCGGGATGAAATCCCGGGCGGACCCTCCGAAGATTAAGTCAGTCTGTGTTGACGTGAGGTCGTGATGATTAGCGTAATAAATGTGAAGAGTAGTAAATGCGAGGAAGAGATAGATGCCATTCTTACCAGAGTGAAGCTGTATTTATGGACGGACGGGGGAAAGGCGGGAAGAACGGGTTCTTCCTTCGGTCCGGCGCACCCCGCAGCCCATTGGATATTAGGCTCCGACGGATGCCTTTATCCATCGTGTCGAAGGGTGTTCTTCTGCAGGAGCGTCCTCGAGCTCCGTTCGCATTTAATGCGTTCCCTGAAATCCGATCGATGCAGTTTATCGTATGCGAGCAATTCGTCTTGTTTTGTCCGTTAGTTCGAATTGGCTTTGACCATGTCAGTTCGCCATATTGCTCCGGTCGCAGGATGCTACTATGGCTCATTAGTAGTCGAGGTAGAAATTGGAATCTGCGTCGTTGGGTGTATGTTTTTTGATCTCGGTCTTTGATGATCTTGAAGGTGAAATTGGGATAATTTGAATCATCGGGGGAGTTGTACTCGGTGTGTATGATGGTGATTTTAAAACCTTGGGTGTGAAGAATGCTTGCTAGCTGAAGCATCGGAGTGATGTGGCCCTGGAAAGGTAGACGAAATAATACGATTCTCCGGCGAGTTGCCGTTGACCGGAGACTTGTACATGTCCATCCTAATTAGAACCCTTTTTATGCATTTTGGGGTCGAATACTAATTTTAAAAAATCTCTTATCCATCACTACGAGATCCGTTTACACAATCAGATTTATTATTTGAAATGCTTAATTTCTGTTTTATCTTTTCACAATGTTATCATCATGCACATTTTGCAAAATACTGTTTAAGCACTTTAAGCTATTTAAAATTAAGTTAATCCAAACACTCTTTTATTGACACATTAAAGGGATTCATGAACGAACATTTCTTTTCAAAAATAATAGTTGATAATTTCTTTTTCTTTTTTTTATACTGTAAATCTTAATAAACAACCGATATTTAGATATTTTTTTAACGCTAAGCTATTTTTGAGGTTAGAGAATGCATATAGTAAATGCATAAATAATTTTTTATATTAAATATTTTTTTAAGGGTGGTTGGGTATCTTTACTACTGTATTACATTTATGCATTTTGAATTCATTGGGCAAAATACTAATTTAAAATCTTTATCAATAAATAAAAGAAAAGAAATCTCTTATGCATCACTACGCTATCTTCGCAGCTCATTTATTATCCAGTACCATTTTCCACGAGATTCGTTTACCACGACCATACAATCAGATTTATTATTTAAAATGGTTAATTTCTGATTTTCCTTTATTAATTTCTATAGCTAATCTTAAAAAATAGATGGCAGATTTAAGTACCGGGAAAGCGGCAAGGATGGAGGGAGTCGTGTCAAATTTTATGTTGATGGTAAAATAAAGTAACACACATGGAAATGTGTTTGTTGTTTATTAATATCAACATTTATTCTACTCGAACCATCAAAACTGAATTACAAACACATGAATACATCAGATTTGATGATTGGTGAAGTTTACATATTTAACCAAAATACATAGAATCACAAGTGCTTTATTGAAATTAAAACGATAAAATATAATCTACCAATGTTTTCAGCGACCGATGTGAAGATCCACCTTCATCGAAAGACATGGAAACCTCCTCCTTCAAATGATTTATTCTATCCCGCATCTCTTCACCTTCCTTATCCAACATCACTCTTTTAACCGCACTCTCAATTCCCGCCCTCTCGAGACCATCCTCCAACAAAGTACCAATCTTCCAAACATCACTCACGTATCTTGCGATAATTGGTTGGCCAACAACTAAAGGTGAGCAAATCATAGGAACACCTTCACATATGCTCTCCAACGTTGAATTCCAACCGCTATGAGTCCAAAAACATCCTGTGGCGGGATGTGCTAGCACTTCTTTCTGAGGACACCATTTGACTATACGTCCCCGGTCACCTATGTCTTGTAGGAACCTTTCCGGGAGCGACTCGAGCCATTCTGACCCGATAACCAATCCTGGTCGAACCACCCATAGGAACGGAAAACCACTATTGGCTAACCCGTAAGCCACTTCTTGGAACTCGGACTTGGTCATAGGTGAAACGCTCCCGAAACTTGTGTATATCACGGACTTGGGAGCTTGAGCGTCTAACCATGAGAAAAAGTCTCGGTCTTCTTCAATCACGTTGCTTGGGGATGATGGAACATACTTATGACGTGGTCCTAGAGTGAACCTAGGAACCGGAAAGTCTTGGCTAAGAGATTCTAGTATAGATTCTTCAGGTTCTTTGAATGAACTCCAAATGATTCCCGATGATGCCTTTATTTGGGTAACAACCTTTGTTTGAAATTCACTCATACCTTTGGGGTGTGTTGTGATCTTCAGGATGTCTTTGACTTTCAAAAACGGATATTCTGGGACCGATGCTTCGAATTCTAAATCTGAAACCATCAATCATGTCAAACTGTATTAAAAAAGCCCAAATAATCTAGTAGAAAGAAAATTGGTGAGTAAATTAATTAACTATTACTATAAACTTATACTTCCTCCGTATCAAAATAAGTGACACAAATTAGCTTACACGTTTTTTGAGGTAAAAGATTAAATTAGAGGTTAAAATAGATTAAAGTACATAGTTAGTGGAGAATGTGTCCCACTTTTCTTGAATAAAGTGATATTAATGAGTTTTAAAAGTAAAAGTAAGGGTATAAGGGTAATTTCACTTTATTAAAGTGGATAGTTAGTGGGTATGGGTCCCACTATTTTTACCAAATAAGGAAAGTTTTCAATGTGTGTCACTTATTTTGATACATCCCAAAATCAAAAGTGTGTCACTTATTTTGATACGGAGGAAGTATTTATAATTTGAACTTTATGCATTTTTTGTAACGGCAGAAAATAATCATGAATATAGAGTTTTGGTATTGTTACCCAAAATTTAATATCAAACATATATTAAAAACCTCAAATAAGAAAAAGATCTAATAAAAAAACTTAGATTATAGTACAAATTATATCAAAAAACTCCAACTAAAACTAAAGAATCTTGTAACCAACGGACCAATCTACCTAACCATTTTCTACACCAATTAAAAATAAGAATTAAAAACAATATAATCAAAATTCACTCGTTGTCACGTTAGTTTGCAAATACAGACGCATTCCAGAAGTTTGACTTTTGTAAACATAGAATAAGAAACTTAATGCGTATTCTAATGTTTAAAAAACCCGGCTCCAGGCCGGGTCACGGTTCAAGGCTCATGATTCAGTACGTTTCCAAAATTATCATCTTTCAAATCGCCAGATTTAGTATCTAATATCGACAATCAACTTCCAAAATTGTCAAACAAGATTACATGCTACAAACAAACGAATCAAAAATAATTTCTTGGGCCACCGGATTTCCCAACAGGTCTCAAAGCGACATCAATGAGCAAAACCACTGCTCTATGATTATAGTTGACCTCGGGTTTTAAAAACACGATGAAGAAAGTTTTATAAGATGGGAAGAAGTAATATATATACCTTTTATGGTAAGGTTGAAGTAACCTTTTTCATAGAAAGAAGCCAAATCACGATAAACAAGAACAGAAACGATAGTGCAGGCCCAGGACACCAGCCGAGGGACTTTCAGGGAGTCGGCCACCTCCTGCGTGAAAAAGTATTCGGCGTCCGTGATTAAACAGGCCACCGGCGGCTCATTTGGTTCAGCCAACAACCCACTCAGGCATTCCCTGAATGAATCCACACAGGTCTTGTTAAAGTACTCACAGTAAGCACTGCCGTCTGGTTTCTCCGGCCTCTGTCCAATCTCAGAAAACCGGTCGGCAATGGGCTTGAAGGTGTAATTAGGATAGTTTGAATGATTGGGGGAGTATGATTCCTGGTGTATGATGATGATTTTAAAACCTTGAGTGTGAAGAATGTTTGCTAGGTGGTACATGGGAGTGAGATGACCTTGGACGGGAAAGGAGAACAATATTATTCTCCGGCGAGTTGCCGCCGGTTGTGTTGACCCTTCAGTGATGTCTCCTGCGTGGGTCTTCATGCTCACCAGGATTCTGAGGATAGGCTTCAATCTTTAATTTTGTGGAAATGAGAGTTTTGGATAGTAGTCTCTTTACCTATCTCATTTACTGTATACCTCGTTTTTAGTAAATTATGTAAATTATTGTTGTTGCTTTTGTCCACATTAGAGTTGCATATTAATATCGGTTGTTATTTCTTTTTAAAAAAATTTGATTGTACCACTCAAGATACACGTGGTAGATGTATGCATCACTATGATCGTTGGTGGTTGACAACTGGTTCCAACTTTTAATTGAAATATTATATCTTTGTTAGATGCTTAGACCGCTTCCAAACAACCATTCCGACTAGGGACGTTAAAGATTCGAGTCGAGTTGAATTTCAGGAAATTTGGGCTCGGCTTGTTTACTAATTACTTGGCTCGAGCTCGACTCGAGTTCGAATAAGCTTTTAAAACTGGGCTCGAGCTCGAATATTTATATAGTGTTCGAGCTCGATACTCGTTTATTATTCCATATTTTTTGAAAATAACTAATTTATAAACTCGAAAAACTCGTTAATTACTCGACTCGTTAACACCCTTACTAATATACGTATATTCTTATACTTATATTGTATCAACACTTGTACTTATTGTATAAAACATTTGTTCGGCTCGTAAGGATCGACTCGTGAAGATCGTCTGGCTCATTCGGCTCGAGATTAAACGAGCTATCGAACGAGCCGAGTCGAGTATTAATTTATTAGGCTCGGCTCGTGAAATTAAACGAGTCTTGTTTTATGTTTGAGCTCGACTCGAGATCGAATTAGTATAGGCTCGAGCTCGATATAAAGGAGCTTTAGCTCGAGTAGCTCGTTAAAAGCTCGACTCGTTAACACCCCTAATTCCGACCATGTTGCCAAGCCAACATAAATCACCACCAGGCATTCTCACCACATTACTGGAAATTTTAGTTTTTGCAAAATCACAGCTCAAATTCCAACCGACATTCAGCTAACATATGCATGCCCACAATACACTTTCTCTCTCTTCAGTTTTACGAGACTTGTTACAAAATATACACACCCACAAAATAGCAGATACCTCATTAAATTGCATTAGGTCCCACGTAATCAAACCTCACATCTCTTCGTTTTAGGGAAGAAATCAACCGAAGCAATGGAAATGACAGGGCGTGCCAATGATTAAAATGGCTTCTGTTGGAGAAGATGGGGGACCGAAGTCCCCCATTGGGAGCGATCTTAGACATTTGTTTTAAACACAATCACTCACTAATTTTACATTAATTTTATACATAACAGAATTTTAACCCATAATCATATACTACATTTAATCACCTTTATACCTTCGGTCTATAACCCTTTGTAAATTTTTAACATTTATTATTTATTTTTAACTTAATATTTGGAAAAATATTTCCTCTCTGTTGTATGATAATTAGCTCAAATGCTTTAGATCATAGCAACAACCATTCTTACTCATATAAGTGTGTATACAAAGGTACTCATGAAGCACTATTTATAGTGTACAAAAGATGTAACATAAACAAGACATAAATGGTCACAATGAATGCCCATAAATCTATCCAATCAATACATTTGACTATGGTTTACAATACTCCCCCTTGGTTGCTTAGATTTATGTTGAACTATACATGTACTTCGTCTTGTATCTTTAGACAATCCATGAAACATTCGCCTTGTTAAAAAACCTTGTCGGAGAAAACCCTTTAGGACAAAACTCCAGCCGAAGGACAAAGAGTACGATCGGGATGTCTTGAGTCATATAAGGAACCATATATGGTGTGCCTCATTAAAACCTTGTTTAGAGAAAACCCAGTGGGACAAAAACTCTAACGAAGGACAAAAGAGTGCACAATGGTTAATAAGTATTCAATTGGATACTCCCCCCGACTTCAACAATTCATAGTGAGAATTGGGTACTGTTAGTGTCTCATTAAAAACTTTGTCAAGGTAAACCCAATGGGACAAAAACCTTGAGCTAAAGGAAAAAGAGTACACAAGCATTCGTCGGGATGCTCCCCCTCACATGCACTCAACATGGTGCAAAACATACATCAGGATGCAATCATCATCTTTGACATGTTTTGAAAAGAATACTTTGGCAGTGACTTGGTGAACAAGTCTGCATGATTCTTATTTGATCCAATATGTTGCACTTCAATCTTTTGAAATGCTTGTTGTTCATGTGTAAAGAACAATTTCGGCGAGATGTGTTTGGTGTTATCATGTTTTGATATAATCATGTTTCAATTGATTGATAACAACGATGTTATCTTCATATATGACAACTGGTTAACTGGGATCATAATCCAAACCACATTTACTTCGAATATGGTCTATTACATCTCAAAGCCATACACACTCTCTAGTCGCCTCAACGAGCGCGAGTAGATCGGAGTGATTTGTCGAAGTATCAACTAGAGTTTATCTACAAGAACTCTAGGATGTCGCCATATTCCCTATTGTAAAGAAATAGCCAGATTGGGAACGTCCCTTGTGCAGGTCTGATAAGTAAACTGCATCGGCATCGCCGATAAGGGTCGCGTTATCTCGAGTATCAGTCACACTTGATCCACTCGATGACACGCAGAGATAGAATAAGCCCATATCCGTACTATCTTTAAAGTAACAGAAATGTCTTTAATACCATTTTAATGGTAGCGTGTTGGCGCATTTCTATGCCTAGTCATGCATATTACAACAAACAAGATATCCAGTCTAGTACATTTTGCCAAGTACAATATTGCGCTTATTGCACCGAGATATGAACACACATGGATCAATATCTCATCATCATCCTCATTTGGATGGAATTGGTCCATTTTAATGTTTAGAGAATGAATGACCATGGGAGTAGATGGAGGGTTTGTGTCATGGCAACTAAAGCGTCTTAACACCTTTAGGGTGTAATTCTATTGATAGAGGAAAACCCCCATCTTCACGGTGCTCGATATGCATGTCGAGCCAAATGCCGTGTTTTCCCAAGATCTTTCATCTCGAATTCCTTTTTCAGGATTTCAGCAGTTTCAATCAACTCTTTCGAGAATCCTATGAGATTCAAATCATCTACATAGACTGCGATAATAACATATCCTAAAGTGGATATCTTTATAAACACGCATGGACATATCTCAATATTCAAATATCCTAGTCCGATCAAGTACTCACTTAGACGGTTATACCACATCCGTCCAGATTGTTTTAATCCATAAAGTGATCATCTCGGTCTTATCATGAACGTGTTCCGTGGTCTAGAACTACTTGATTCAGGAAACTTGAGTCCATCAGGGACTTTCATGTGTATCTCTGTGTCATGATCCCCATAGAGATGGGTTGTGACCACTTCCATAAGCTCCATATTCAGTTTTCCGGAAACTACTAAACTGATGAAGTAGTGGAACATTATAACATTCCTTACGGGAGAATACATCTCATCATAATCAATACCAGGGCGTTTGAGAGAAGCCTAGCGCCACGAGGCGAGCTATGTATCATACAATATCATTATTCTCATTACGCTTCCTTACGAATACCGATTTATAATCAGTTGGTTTCACATTAGGTGGTGTTGGAGCCACATGTTCAAACACTCATCCTTTCAGTAAGGAATCCAATTTTACTTGGATTGTGTGTTTCCATAGACCAGTCCATTGTACTCAACAATAGTACATGGTTCCATGTTATCATTGCTCATAATGTCAGTGGCCACTGCGTATATGGGCAAATCATCGATAACAGTCTCGTTTTGCTTCAAAATCTCGTCTAAGCTATCATACTTGACAGATATTTTGAGATTATCGGGATGATGAGAAATTGGTGTTTCATCAGGAACACGCTTCTCCAATACACTCCCGTGATTCTTAATGATATGGTGTGGCAAAACGTATACAACAGAATTTCTCCTCTTTTGAGGCAGAACATCCTTGGAACCGAACCGGTCTTCCTCTTTTATTGGGAAGAGCGGCGGACTGGACAGCCAATGGTAGCGTCCTTTACGTGGTGGGCTCGACCGATGCAACATGTTCAAACGGAACATGACGTCTCACAGGGAAGTCTATCCTTGCAGGCACATATGCAACATGTATATTTGATCTCGTGACATTTATTAAGTCATTAAATGTGTCTGGTAGTTGATTAGCAACATTTTATAGACTTGGAACTCTTTGCACAACCTTATCACTATGTAAAGTTGGGGGGATCCATATGAGACAAGTTGGGTTCATGCCACGTTATTTCATATTGTCCCTTATCAACGTTAACGTGCAAATCTCCCCCTAACGACGGGAAGATTGTCTCATCAAAGTCACAATCCGCATGTTTAGCGTTAAAGAGATTGCCTGTTAAGGGCTCTAAATAGCGTATGATGGACAGGGATTCATAACCAACATATATTCCCCGTCGTTTCTGAGGTCCAAATTTCAAACTCTTTGGAGGTTCATCTGGAACATTGACCAAGCACCCAAACAGGCGTAAATATGAGATGTCGGGCTCATATCCAGTTACCAGCTGGTACGCAGGAAGTTATTAGGTGCCCATGGGCCTCAGACAGACCAATGCATCCGTGTGCAACATCGCATAACCATATATAAAAATGGGGCATTTTGGTGCGCATAACCAAAGTTCTTGAAATTATTTGTATTCGTTTGATAAACGCTTCCACAAGATTAATTTGAGAATGAACGTACACAACAGGGTGTTCAATATCAAGGCCCAATGTTATGCAATAATCATCGAACATTTTCGATGTAAACTCACCGATAATTCGGATGATTAGCCCTCAACTTAATGATATGGGCTAGGAGTTTAGGAAATGTTTCATTCCTTGTGGACAACAAAGCTACGTGTGACCATCATTGCTGATTCATCAACCAATATCATGAAACTTTTTAAATGGTCTGCATGTTGGTTGGATAAGTCCACAAATATCCCCATGAATTCTCTCAAGAAAACAAGATATCACTTTTGTAGATTATACATAAAGTGGTTTGAGATGTGTCTTTACAATCGAGCATGTTTCACATAGGCTTTTCGAATTAATCATTAAATTAATTCCTTCAAGAGGATGCCCATGGGATGCATTCGTAGTTCGAAGCATCGTATTTTGAACCGGGTATCCCAGCCGGTCATGCCATAACATATAAGTTCCACCATCAAAAGGGGTTCGAGGAACGATTAGATTGCTTTCAATGGTTTAGATCATAGTGAAGTACAAGCCGTGTGACAAACATCTCAACTTCTCCAATATACGCTTTTGATCGTATTTATCGGAGGTAATATAAAGGTATTCAATACCATTTTCTCGAGCAGTTTCGAGGTGAAAACATGTTTTCTCGAATATCCTTAAAACTCAACAAGTTACGACTAGAACTTGGATAATATAAGGCTTCATTTATGGTTAAAATAGTACCATTTGACAACATATATTGGGTTATACCAAAGCCTAGGGTCGACGGACCCGAAATGGTTGTCAATGAAGTTACTTTTAGGCGTAATGTTGATAAAGTAGTCCTTATGTTTTATGAAAGTGTATATGAATACCACAATCAACCAGACTATCAACATACCCAATATACATGCCTTAAAGTATTTATAATAATTTGAAGTTGGTCATACTCCATAACTTTTTCTCAAAGTAGGGGTTACGTTTATAGTTGACCAAAACGTAAAAGAAATTTAACCACCATACATTATTTTAATTCTCAATTAAAAGTTTGGTAGGTTACGATTTAAAAAGCTCAAAATATAATATAGATGGATACACTTAAATTCCCAAATAAAATATGAAAGTTATGTTCTTAAACTAAATTTAAATAGTTTTTTCTTTATGTAATATATAATGCTAAAAACAAATGTTTTTTTTAAAGAAAAAATCAAATAAATATATTATTTATAAATGAACTTTCGATTATTCATATAGACGTTCTCAAACAAAAAAAAACTCGTTGATCTTTTCTATTTCAATTATAGTGTTTTTTCTTTTTTATAAAGAAATTTTTGTAAACGTGATTCCTTTCTTCCCGAAAAAATAGAAAAAACTTTAGGACAAGTTTGTGATGGGAGTAGGTCACGTTTATATCTTCATTTTAGCATTTTTATTCCTCCGTTTCATTGTTACAAACAAGAAAAGTTTGCACTTTTCTTTTATTATACATTCATACGAAAAATTTGTATAGTGACGTTTAGGCGAAATATATTTTTTCTTTTGGAATTGTAATTCATTAAAAATGGCCATATAAACTAAAACAAATAAGTATAATAGAAAAAACTTATTTTGGATTGTGTGGGAAGAATAATCTTGAACTTCTTGATTTGATTACTTCTCAAGCGACGAACGTGAAACGACTTCGAGCAAAGTGCTGATAACGTGTTGTAAGATAATTAGCTCAAACGCTTAAGATCATAGCAACAACCATTCTTATTCATATAAGTGTGTATACAAAGATACTCATGAAGCACTATTTATAGTGTACAAAAGATGTAACATAAACAAGACATAAATTGTCACAATTAGATGCCAATATACTTTACCCAGGATGGAGAGAGAGCGTGAGAGAGGAGACGAATGGACGAAAGTCAGCTACCGGAAAAAGCCAAACTCCGGCAGCAACTACAACAACACCAACATTTTCAATGAAGATCGCATCAGGTATCATAACAATAAGGACGTATTCGGAGCGACAGCAACAAACTTCTACATCTCAAATTTCAGTGAAACCACAACCGAAGGAGACATTTGGAGAGTTCTCTTTCCACTAGGAAGACTAGTAGATGTATACATCGCCAACAAAGAGAATCAGCTTAACAAGAGATTTGGATTTGAAAGATTTCTGGGTGTTCTTAACCCACGCAGCTTGGAGAGTAAAATGAGGATTTGTTCATCGATAAGGAGAAACTCTATGTCAATCTGGCTAGGTTTGAAAGAGATAAAAGACCAAAAAGACCAGAAAACAACAGGAGCCAATACATACATAGAAGGAAACCAAAGATTCCACCTCCAGGTACATCCCACAAATCTTATGCGGAGGTCCTCGGCGGCCCAAAAACAAAAAATATGGTGCAGAAGAATCAAAGCAAAGAAGATGTACCCCCCCCCCTCTCCTCCACCACTATTAAAACTGAATATGCAAAAACAAACGGAAAAATGGGTCCGTTGTAATATGATCGGAACTTCCAAGTCGAATGATCATTTGCTTGGTCTAAACAATATGATAGAAGCGGAAGGATTAAATATCATCAAAATTCGTTACATCGGAGGTCTATCAACTAAAATCGAGTTTGAGGACAAAAACGAAGCTGTTACATTCATGATGAAAGCCAAAGATTCATGGAGCAACTGGTTCAGCTCGCTCAACCCATGGGGCCCGGATTGCAAAGTCAAGAATAGGTTTGCGTCCCTATATATTTACATAATTCCTCCTCAAGAATGGCTTCCTACAACCTTCTCGGAAATTGCTAAAGAATGGGGTACGATAATGATTCAAGAGGAATGTGTGAAAGAAAACTCTAACATGTCCATAGGCAAGGTGGTAATTCTAACGGAGAAAACAGAGAGCCTCAACACCACAAGACAGATCTACGTTCATGAGATTCTACATGAAATTAGCATCTTGGAAGACCGTATGGAATCACTGAGGTTCAACCCATTTCACCAACAAGAGATAGTCTCAATCCACAACTCTTTCAAGAACTTAGACGATCAGCAATTATTTCATAGTGACAGATCAGAATTTGCCGAGGATAGGGGTTCGGATCATTCCGGCAGCCTAGACTTGGCCGGAGACGATTCAGTGGCAGATTTCGAGGACGACCTGGAAGACGGTAACGGTAACAACGAAGGCGCTTCGACTACATCGCTAATTATTGACGAGTATATCGAGCAGGATAAAAGGAATAAGGCGGCTGATTTCTCTCCTCCCAAAGAAGACCTAATACGTGATACTCCAACTCGATCGGTGAATGGGCCTGGGCCTGGGCAGATTCAAGTTGAAGACCCATCAGAAGACAACAATAATGGCCCAAATGAGGAAGAAAACAATAACGGCCCACCTATCTAGGTGGGCCTAAATGTTAACCCCATCAATAAATCACAAAATTTTGGGCAATTCATAATAACACACAGGGGACCCAAATTGGGCAAATCAGAATTTCCAAAACACTACCATTTCCACTTAAGCCCATCTCAATTCTTTCTCAAAGCTTCCGGTGTCCAAAGAACCACAGAGCCAATAACAACTCCAACACACTGTCTCGAAATAAAGGCGGAATCATTCAGGGTGCTTCAATCGACCTAAATGAGGAACCTTTGCCCTGTCATGTAAGTGATTCCATCCTCTCTGAGCCAACTAGAGCATGTTCTCAAGGACAGCCTGATGAAATTCGAAATACCAAAGAGATCGGGGAACTTATCGGTTTCAGTTTAGATGGATATGAAACTGACATCGGTCAGTTAATTTCCAACAATGGGGATGTCAGAGGTAATCAATGAATTTAATTTCCATCAATTCAAGGGGTCTTGCTTCAGAATCGAAGCAGGAGTGCATTTGCAACCTATGCAGATCCAACAAAATTCAATTTTTAGGTATTTAGGAATCTTATGTATCTGAGCCAGATCAATTCCTTTTTCGTTCTATTTGGGGTAATCACAATTTTGAATATGACATGGTAGAAGTTTCAGGCAGATCAGGCGGTATAATCTCAATTTGGGATCTACAATCTTTCTCAAAAACAAAATCAATTCACAATAGAAACTTCTTAGCAGTTTTGGGTTTCTGGACATGCTGTAATGTTCGATGTGGTTTCATTAATATATACGGGCCACAGAACCAGGGTCGGAAAAATGTTTTATGGGCCAATTTAACCAAAATCCTTAGGGTTCATCACGATGTCATGTGGATTGTTTTTGGGGACTTCAACGAAGTCAGAACTGCCGAAGACAGGAAAGGCACCAAATTCTCTTCATACGGTGCCTCAAGATTCAACGATTTCATACACGAATAGGGCCTTATGGAACTAAAATCCGGTGGTAGGAAGTTCTCAAGGATGAGTCCTGACTGTAGACAGCTAAGCAAGCTGGACCGGTTTTTTACTAATTCTAGATTTCTAGACAAGTGGCCTAATCCTTCCACTACAATCCTCCCCAAATTACACTCAGATCATAGTCCTATCATCTTTAACTCGGAGGTTTTGGATTTTGCTCCAACTTATTTCAAATTCTTCAATTTTTGGCTTGATGACCCATCACTGGTAGAGATTGTCAACCGGGCTTGGGGAACTTCGATAATGCCAGGATCAAACATGATTAAATTCATGCTCAAACTGAAATTCGTAAAAAGCGAGATTAAAAGGTGGAGGAGTCAAGCTAAAATGTTGCATCAAAATGAAAAGCTAACTTTGTCAAAAATAGTGGAAGAGGTTGAGACTAAAGCAGAGCAACACTTGGTTTCGGGCCTAGACGTTGAAGCCCGCAAAAACGAAATTCTCAAGATCAAAGAAATATCCAAAAAAGATACTCTAGATATCAGACAAAAGTCAAGAGTGAAGTGGGCTTCTTTAGGTGATGAAAATACACGTTATTTCCATGGCCTATTAAACCAAAATCGGAGAAACAACTTTATACATGGTATAGCAGTTAATGGGGTCTGGGTTACAAATTCATCGGAAATCAAAAACCAGGCGAAAGAATTCTTCCAGTCCAAATTTAAACAACCCCCATCATCAAGGCCCAAGTTTCGAAATAGCAGAATCCAGAAAATAAATGCGGAGCAGTCTGGTTTTTTAGAAGCCCAATTCTCAGAAGAGGAAGTCAAAAAAGCGGTTTGGGGCTTGGGGTCTGACAAAGCTCCAGGTCCAGATGGTTTCACATTTGCATTTTTTAAAAAAATTTGGAGTACTATTTAATATGAATTAATTGCAGCAATAAACTTTTTTGCAGATACAGGGCAGTTCGATATGGGATGCAATTCCTCTTTTCTCGTTCTGATTCCTAAGATTAGTGCTCCGATCGGGCTTCAAGAATACAGGCCCATCAGTTTACTTAACTGCCTGTATAAAATCATATCCAAAATTCTAGCCAACAGACTCAAACCAGTCATTGGATCGGTGATCGGACCGGAGCAGACAGCATTCATCAACGGTAGATGCATCTTTGACGAACCTCTTATCATCAACGAAATCATTGCATGGTATAAGAAAAGAAAACGGCAAGCTATGGTGTTTAGAATTGATTTTGAAAAGGCGTTCGACACAATAAGTTGGGAATATATAGATGATATTCTTATACAAATGAACTTTGGTAAAAAGTGGCGAATGTGGATTTATGGGCGTTTATCTTCGGCACGCATATCGGTCTTAATAAATGGTTCACCCACTGAGGAATTTGCCATGGAAAGAGGAGTAAGAAAAGGAGAACCTTTAGCACCATTCATGTTTATTATAGCCGCAGAAGCATTGAACATCGCAATGAAAACTGCGGTGTCTAGTGGAGTATTTTCTGGGATCAAATTGCCAAAATCCAACATAACGATCTCTCACATGCAATTTGCCGATGACACAATTTTCATTGGTGAATGGTCTATAAAGAACATGGCAAATCTCATTCGGTTGTTGAGATGCTTTTATTTAGCATCGGGTCTCAAAATTAATATAAATAAAAAGTTGTCTTATGGGTGTTTCGGTGGATCAGGCCGAAGTTTGTAATTTAGTCAATAAATTTCATTGTAAGGCGAGATCTTTTCCCTTTGTATATTTAGGTCTTCCAACAGGTTGCCTGATGAACAAAACGGAATTTTGAGAACCGATAATCAGCAAATTTACATCAAGGCTCGTCTCTAACTTCCGGAGGTAGGCTCACAACAATAAAGTCGGTTCTAGGTAATCTTGGTTTATACTTTTTCTCCATTTTTAAAGTTCCCGAGAAGATTCTTAAAAAGTTGGAAAGTCTCCGGCTCAACTTCTTTTGGGGATTAAAGGAGGGCCATAAAAATATACCTTGGGTATCATGGGATGTGATTTTAAACGATAAGGACAAAGGCGGTTTAGGGGCGGGGAGCTTAAAGGCATTAAACTTAGCACTCTTATCTAAATGGTGGTGGAGATTCAAAATAGAAAACAACACCTTATGGAAATCGGTAATTCAAGAGATTCATGGGTCTCACGGTGGGATCGATCTCCTAAATCCCGCGGGTAAAACAGCCGGTGTATGGAACAATATGCTCAAAATAAATAAATCTCTTCATAAATTGAATATCAATCTGAAAAACCGGTTCATTCCCCAATCGGCCCAACCGAACCAACCGACTCAACCGACCCAACACACCGGTGATAATAGGTTGCGGTATAACTGGGCCTTATGCCCAACAGGTACGTTCACTGTTAATTCCATAAGAAAAGCAATTGATGGTCTTCTACTAAAAAACACAGATAAAGGCGATTTTCCTTGGATTAAATGGATTCCATCAAAGGTTGGTATAATGGCGTGGCAAGCATATAACGAAAGACTCCCTACAAAGACTAATCTTATTCATCGTAACATTCCGATAATTTCGCCGAATTGCACATTTTGTGATTCGGAAGAAGAGTCAGAGGATCACTTATTTAGCAATTGCCTCATAACAAGGCAACTCATATCAGAGTTTGGAAGATGGTGGGGGTCGATCATCAAGCAATAAACAGTATAGGAGGTATACTAAAATGGGGAGGCGACATTGGTCTTCAGGGAAAAAAATTGATGGCATTTTCAGCAACTACGCAATGCCTCATTTGGAGTATTTGGAAATTTTGAAATGCAAAAATCTTTGGTGCACAAAACAGAGGAAGGGAGGCCTTAATCTTCAGTGAAGTTCAAAGCATTTCATATTTTTGGATTAAAAACAGGGCCAAAAATAGTCGTATGCATAATAAATGGGCGGAGTGGTGTTTAAATCCTTTGTCATGTTTGTAATCGTGTAACCGTTAAATTTTCCTTTTTCTTTTGTTTTCTCGTATTGTATTTTCCTAGCTTCTTGCTAGTTTTTCTAATGAAGCCGTTCAAAAAAAAAAAAAAATGATCACAATTAATGCCCATAAATCTATGCAATCAATACATTTGACTATGGTTTACAATACTCTCATTGTTTTCGTCGACAAAGCCATCATCATAATAAATTGAGTTGGCAATAAAAGCTAATAATGCATAATAAAAATAATGTGAAAAACAGAGCAGACGACCTTTGGCAATTAAAACGAGTATGGTGTGGTTGTTCTAGGCTGCTGGTGCATGAATTTATTAATCTACTTCTATAGTTATAATAAATTTCAATCCATACAACTACTTATCATTTGTTTATACTAAAGTGTTTAATAACATTACTTTGAAGCATTATCATATCTTTGGTTGTTTGCATCTATGTCATATAAAACAGGGTGGTTGAATTAAGAAGTGGTTTTGTGCTTGCAATTTTATGCAAACTACTACATATAGAATCACTATTCAGACCGAGCTAAAGGATCGTAATCACATCAAATTTATGCAAAAGTAAAAGATTTTTGCATCAAACCGAAGAACATTTCAATCCAAACGAAGAAATGTAACCAACCAGGGACTCTAAAGATTCATATGAAGAGCCACCCCTAATTAAGCTAACATTTACCTTTTCTTTCAAACACTTTGCCCTCTCTCTAATGTCTTCATCCACCATTACTCTTTTTATTGCACTTGCTATCTCTTCCCTCGCCCACCCGTTTTCCAAATAAACCCCGATTTTCAAAACATCGGTCACGTATCTCGCATCTAACGGTTGATCACCCCAAAACGGAGAACAAATCATAGGAACACCTTCACATATGCTCTCCAATGTTGAATTCCATCCACTATGAGTCCAAAACGCCCCCGTGGCTTCGTGGGCTAGTACTTTTTGTTGAGGGGCCCATTTCACAATACGCCCTTTCTCCCCAACCGAGCCCATGAGCCCATTAGGTAACCGTTCGGCCCATTCTGACCCTTTCACGTACCCCGGTCTCATCACCCACAAGAACGGTTGGTCACTATCGGCTAAACCGTGAGCCATTTCTAAAAAATCTTGTTCGTTCACTTGAGACGCACTACCGAAACTTATGTATAGTACGGAATTAGGTTTTTGGTTGTCTAGCCATGATGTAACGGTTCGGTCTGGCTCTAGTAAGCTGCTTAACGATGCGGGGAAGTATTTGTGGAACGGGCCTATTGGGAAACATGGGACCGGAAATTCTTTAAGGATGTTTTGGAGCTCGGGTTCTTCGAGTTCCTTGAAGGTGTTCCAAATGATTCCTGATGATGCCTTTGTTTGTTTCAACATGTTTGCTAGTAATATTGCCGTCGGATCTGTCTGGCCTTTGATTCTCATATTTGTAATGTCTTTTAGTTTGAGAATTGGAATTTCCGGCAATCGTTGATCCATATCTATATTTAATCAAGAAAAATTAACAAATTAACACACAAGAGAAATATGACAAAATTTTGATTTAGACTCGAAAACGAAAACATATATTGGTCTCGTTGTTTTTGTTGTTTTTTTAGAATACTCAAGATAATTTAATCAAACAAAAATATTGATTTGAAGAATACAATGGATTTGGAATTTTTGAAAGAAAACATATTTTTCATAAAATTATCAACTAAACTTTACAAAATCTAAAAATCCCTAAATAGTGCCTGGATTTTTTAATGAGCAAACAAAAGACAAATGGAACACCGTGCCTAAAACAAAGCTCAAAAATTATAATAAAAATGCAAATAGCTTCCTTAAAACCGCGTTTTTGGACACAAAAGTTCCGTAAATCGTCTACGATTGTTTACCGGCCCGTAGTCCTCATCACTAGCTAACTTTTGACAGTCGAACGTCAGAAACGGAGACTCGAGTCACAAATCATGTCCATTTCCGTATTTTCTTTAAACGATCTTGACATTAAGGAACAAAATGATTTGTTTTTCTATGCATAAATAATATTGAAGCTAGAATAAGAAAATTGCTTACTTAGAACCGACTCACTGGTTTCTGCTTTCGTGAAGATATTTCTATTCTTCATATCCAAATCTTCCTCATAAAAAACTATAGAGAAAATTTACTAAGTGATGATCAAATTACAATATATGAAAACCATATTAATTAATTAACACACCACATAAACTATAATTAAAAAAACGTACCACTGTTACATGGTCAAAATAACCTTTATTATCAAGAACAGGGATAGAGGCATAAACAGTAACACAAAACAAGCTACTCGTTCTCAAAACGATTCTCGGAATCTCAAGAGTATCCGCCACCGATTGAGTAAAATACCAAAGTGCATCGGTGATCAAACACACAACCGGCGCCTTTTGTCGTTTTGAATCCATTACCATCTGCTCCAGTTCTCGGTGCAAGGTGTCTGCGCCACACTGATTCAACATCATGATGCCGGAAAGAAGATCGCCGATTCCTTTGGAGGATAATTTAGCAAGATTGGTGTGGTTAGAGTCGTTATCGAGAACTGGTCGGAATGTGAAATGAGGGTAATTTGATGTGTAATTGGAGTTGAAGTTGGTGTGGATGATGGTTATAGAGAAGCCTTTGGAGTAGAGTATGTTTGCTAGTTGAAGCATTGGATTTATGTGCCCTTGAAACGGCATCGGAAAAAGGACCACCGTTTGCCGCCGGCAGCTGCTTCTTTCTAGTTGGTTTTCCATATTGAGGATTAGCCTCCTAGATCTTAAGATTAGTTAGTTATAAAGTCGGACTTAGAGCATCTCCAACCATAAACTCCATAAAATCACTCTATCTCTATAAATTGATGGACTCATTCACTCTAAACATCCTCTAAATTCCAACCATAAACTATATCCATCTCTTCAAAACTCTTTATAATTAGTGGGACCCATATTACATCTACAATTACACTCACAAACAAGTGTGGGGTCCATGGATAGAGTGGATTTCTCTCACTCTAAATATATATTGAGCTTTTCTCTCACTCAATATTTAGAGTGAAAGATAGAGGTGGGTTGGAGGAGAAAAGCATTCAAATATTAAGATAGAGGGGATAATAGAGGTTGGTTGGAGATGCTCTTAAGGTATGTTTGGGAAAACTTATTAATGGGTTTTTAAACCTATTAATTTATTAAATTTTAAATAAACTTAAATATAAAATTTAATAAATTAATAAACTCTGTTAATAAGATTTTTCAAAAATGCCCTTATACAATTATTTGTCGTGAGTATATCTGGACCACCGTCTGCATTCCGTACAGTTTTTAACAATTTTACACGAATCTTGTACAATTATTTATTAAAGATAAAATGTACTGCATCGCTCCACTTGCTAAACGAGACAATACGTCCCTTTCATTCACCGACTCCAAAAGGAAAGATTAAGATTATTTAGTTTTTTTTAACAGGATTAAGCAAAGAGCTACGGTAAAGCTAATTAAAATTATTTAGTTATTTATGAGTTTTCTAACAGTAGTGAGTAGTGACAAGCTTATTTTAAACGAATTGATAGATTAAGGAGTAAATTACTGTTTTTGTTTTTGTCCCTGTAGTTTATTCGATTCTGTATTTTTGTCCCTGTGGATTTTTTTTCTTTTTTTTGTCCCTTAACTATGCCAAATTCTCTTTTTTTGTCCTTCCGTCCAACTCTGTTAAAATTGCACCGTTAAGTTGTCTCATGTGCCAAGCACATGAGGGCATTTTAGTTTTTTTACCATCTTTCTTCTATATTCTTCCCCAATCTTCATCTTCTTCCCAATTAAAAGAAAACCATAATTATAAACTAATTGTTTATAACATTTAAGTTTTCCCCATCTCCATGTCTGCAATTCCTGCAATATCGTATTCAGGAGCATATGGGCTGTTCACAACATCCTTCAAAACTTTCACCTAACCCTCTGTACATTTCTAGATCATATAAATAATAAAAATGTTACAAAACATAAATAATACGTACAAAATTAGCACCAATGTTTACTAAGAAAATCGATTTACCTTTCTAAAATATTCAAGGGCTTCTTCATTAAGATTACAGAGATCTGTACAGAGCGAACTGTGTAAAACTTAAATGGATTTGAAGAATAAAACTTGAAATTGAGAAATGATTCTCTCCAAGGCGGTTCTAATGGTGGCTCCCGATCGTCTACCCGATAGCCCACGCGCCTTCACGCGCCACCCCGTCGTGGTGGCGGAAATTGGAAAATCATCGTCGCTTGTGCGGCGGCCGAAAACGTGGTCGGAAATGCGATTGGAGGCCAGATTCGGAATCAGGGTGGTGAGACGAACAAGGATATGTTGAGCAATCGGTCATTGGCATTCGTTTCAAGTTCAGATCTGAGAGGTGTTCATTCGTTCAGATCTGACGGCGATTCGCCGGATTCCGGCGACAGGGATGATCGTGGAAGGTTGGGTTTTGGTCGGAATGATGTGGGGAACAAGACCCCTCAATCAATTTCTGCTTCTGTTAAGGTTTTGAGAAGATGGAGAGAAGATGTCCGGGTCTGTTCTGCTTCTGTCCTTGTGTTTTCATGTTGATGATGGAGAAAGATGAACATAAGAGTACAACCTTTGAAGCATTAGGTACAAGCAGTTCGTGAAAAAAGACCAAAATGCCCTCACGTTTTCAGCACGTGAGAGCTTTAACGGCCAAAAAGAGACGGCAAGTGGACGGAAGGACAAAAAAACGGAATTTGGCATAGTTCGGGGACAAAAAAAAAGGAAAAAAAAAACAGAGGGCAAAAATGTAAAATCGGGTAAAACACAGGGACAAAAACAGTAATTTACTCTAGATTAAGAATATTTTCTAGACTTGGGTAATACTCTACTAAACTCAATTTCTTTAGAGAAATTATATTTGTTATACTTTTTAGTCTTTATCATTAGTCCTGCATAATTTTAAACTTGATATGTATAATCTACTAATTTATTTTCTCATATTCATTTCGATACTTGTCTTAATCTAGTGGGTATGATTAAATAGTATGAAGTAATACACTTCTCTTTCTTTTATATCATTCCAAAACTTATAAATTATTTTTATATCCATTATAAATTTATAAATTATCTTTATGTCATTCTTAAATTCTTAAATTATATTTATATCTTCTAAACTTTTAATTATCTTCATATCATTTCAAAACTCTCTTTTATATCCAAAAACCCATTGTTATATTTATTAAATCATCAAAATATTAATAGTCATTATCATTAAATTCATCTATTTAAACATTACTATATTAACTAAATTAGTAAATTAGAGTAACTATATAGTAAAATATTAAATTAACATTTTGAAAACACATTCAATGATTCAATCACTTAAAAACATTACGTTTATAAATTGATATATTACATACTCTCATTACTTATTTACTTTGTTGCTGGACATTAGAAGAGTTCGGCCTTTTTGGGTAGATAATAAATTTGTATGAAATTCAAAGGCCCAAATCTCTGAGCTTTCAAGAATAAAATCTTTGAGCTTTCAAGAATAAAATCTCGGCCCAAATTATAAAAAAAAACAATAACCAACTTTAAAGTTTAACCTACAAAGTACAAACATATTTTTTATACGTAAAAAACTGTCATATATGAAAATTTAACTTATGGTAACCAGATTCCAGTAAATATTTCAAAAGTACTTACAAAACAACATAATTATTAAACTAGAATGGTTAAATTTTATCAAGAAAAATGTAACTTGAATAGATATAGTAATCAGCTAATTTGCGACATTTTTTAGTGTGTATTGGTTATCAATGTCCTTACAAAAAAATTGTTTTGTTTAAAGATTTGGAGTAAACAATTAAGAGAAATAATATTTAATTCTGTTATTTGGTCATTTGTATTCTTACATACTTGATAGGATGATATGTGTAATCAACTAATTCTCCCTCTTAATATTATCCTTTGATTTTGACACATGTTTGCATACGATTATTAGTAGGACTAGATGATATGACTAAGAGCATCCACAATGGTTAACCTCTCAATGACTTGTAATATTTGACACATCCTCTAATAACCTATTAATTAAAAACTTCTCTAATGATTAACCTTTCAAAAGACTTATTCTTGTTAATATTACTAATTTATCTTTATCTATATCAAATGTTACAAAATGCCCCCCTCTTATGTAATTTAACAATTTTTAAGCATTTATAAAACTTAACATTTTTATAAAATGTCTCTTACAAAAATCTTATAATGCTTGATCTTAATAAGTATTGAAATATGATAAAGTTGTAATTTATAATTACAAAAGTAATAAATGATTCATATATAAATATATATAGAGGGGTTTAAAATGTAAAATTGTTAAATATAAGGACCAAAAGAATCAAACATTGAAATATGATTAAGTGGTTCAGAAAAAATAAGTGGCTGGAGTGACTTCCTAAAAAAGTCATTTATTCCAATGGTAATCATTTTAAAGATTATTCAAATAGTAATAACCTCTTAAAAAACCTCTCATGGGAGATGCTCTAAATACCATTATTTAACAATTAATTTAAGGATTTTGATAATGACAGTCCTTAAGGCTGTCCCTAAGAACATCTCCAACCATAGTCTCTATATTATTCATGTAACGACCCGAAATTTGTAAATAAATAAATTGTACAAAATATGATAAATAAGGATAAATCGTTTAAAGAACGTAGGAATTGGTTTCGTGTCGTTTGGACACCGTACGAGAAAGTTATGGGCGAAACCGGGTCGAGCCAAAGATTAAAAAGTGCAGCCTGGGCTGCTATGGGAGTTCACGGCGCGAACTATTGTTCGCGATCGTGAACACGGTACAGCGATTTTGGTCATTCTCCGCGAAGTAGTTCCCGGACCGGTAGCGATCGCGAACTATGCGAGCGTGAGAGAGTTAGCGACGCGAACTCCTGGTAACGATCGCGAACTCTGACGACAACAGCATTAAATTCGGGAAAACTCATTTATTACACACATTTAACCCCAGTTTTTCCCTCTCACTGTGTGTGTGCGATTTCTGAGTGAAAAGTGTTGTTTGGAGCTCAATCTTCATCAAATCTTGGTGATTCTTGTTCCTAGTTGAAGATCTAAGGTAAATCTTCATCTCTCTTGTGTTATAAGTCTTAGATTTGAGTATGGAAGCTTGAATCATAAACCCTAGTTATGGATTTGTTCATGAATGGTTAAATAGAAGTGATATAACTTAGATCTATGGTATTTTGACAAGGAAAACGTGGTCATGTCATGGATACACGAAAATGTGGTGATTTATGAACCTAGGGTTTGGTAATTTTGGGGAAAATGGTGCTAGTAGTTAACTAGCCATGGATTATGTAGTTAGTATAGATGTTTAATGCAAACCATTGTATTGGTTTTGTTAATAGATTGTCGATTGGAAGATTTGAGGCATTCAAATCTCGAGAAGTGATATTGGTGATTAAAGAACGCAACAACTGGTTAAGCTTGGCTAAGGTGAGTGCATGTGAACTTTCAAACTGGGTACATAGCTAGTAAATGTTTTTATGATTAAATGATTTTTATCGAGTCTTTAAGTAATTTAGTCATTTATGTGATATATGATGAATTGCTTGTATGAAGGTTACATGATTGATTGAATAAGAAAAGATGGAGTTATAAGCTCATAATGATAAAAGATAAGAAATGATGACGATGATGATATCCCTAGGGCCGTAGTAGATTGGAGGCATTCCGGTTATTACGGTACCTTAAGGTTAGTGGTAGATTGGAGGCATTCCGATTACCCAATACCTATGAGTCCCGGTAGATTGGAGGCATTCCGATTACCGTGGAAATGATGGTCTTGATAGATTGGAGGCATTCCGATTATCTTGACATTGGCCAATGATGAAAGTGATAAAGTGACCCAAAACAAACTTAGTAATATTATTTTAAGATTAAATGATATTATTTGACTATTTGTTTATCGGGTCTAAAACCCATGTATCTCACGAGGCAATTTTGTCTCACGTACTATGTTTGTGTTTTTGCTATGTACTCAGGTTCGGGATCGAAGATCTAGGAGGCCCGTTTAGAAGAGGCCTTGTTGAGATTAGCTCGGTGTTGATGATTAGAGTCCTTATCCTATGGTTAAGATATAATTTGTAACACCGTTTTTGTAAACTCTGATAATCTCGAACAAGAAACCTTTTCGTTTTTGTAAAACCGGTAGTTGACACCGATACAATATTATGTATTTTGGATTAAATGTTATTTAAATATTGTTTTGAAAATTGAGGTGTTACAACTTGGTATCAGAGCTATAGTTTAAGTGAACTAGGTTGAATTGACCATCCTAGACTTAAACTGAGCTAGTAGGACCGTAAGTTCCATAGGATACTTATGAAATGACTATTGAGACCTTAAAGTGTGGGCTCGATAGGGTTGACCTTAAGGGAATAGGTCATATTGGTTGTGGAACGGTCAATGCCACCGTTACTTTAATGAATTGACTACTAAATGATTGATGTCTTATTATAGCAAAATGGTGAGAACTAGAAGTGCAAGAGGCCCACTTGATCAAGAGCAAGATTCGAATAACCTTGTTGAACCGGTATTTGGTCCTCCACCTCGTGACGAAGTGGAGAATTCGGGTGTTGAAAGGAACACTCACACCCCGGTCACCGTGGAACACCTCCAAACTATGTTCAATCAAATGAGGGACATAGTGAACGAGGATGTGAACCGACTTCTCAATGAGCATAGGGCACGTGAAAGGCGGGAGGAATCTCCACCCCGCACCAAGAGCAAGTCAAGTAGTGTTGCTCAAACTGAGAAATTATCAACGGAAGAAGGTGAGAGTGACCCCGAGCCGAGGGAAAGGAAGGGGTGCACGTATAAGAACTTTATGGATTTTAAGCCCGATAACTACTATGGTAGCTCCGAACCGAAAATCACGATCCGTTGGATCCATGAAACTGAACAAGTCCTTGAAGCTAGTAAATGCAAGGAAGATGATATGGTAATCTATGCTTCTCGTTTATTGAAAGATGAAGCCCTCGTGTGGTGGGACACCATGTATGAAACGTTGGGAAAGAGAGCGGTGTACAAGATGACATGGGATGAGTTTGTGAAACGGTTGAAGGCAAAGTTTTGCCCCGAAAGAAACTTAGAAAAACTTCAAGAAGAATTCGTTCATTTGAAGAAAGGTGATTTGAGTGTCGATGAGTACACTAAGAAGTTCACGGGATTGATCCCGTTTGTGATTAGATTGTATCCGGACGAGAGGTCCCGGATTGTTAGGTATGCTAATGGACTTCCGTGGGAGTATGAGTTGGAAGTTAAAAGGGCCGCCACACTCGATGAGGCTATCGGTGCGGCGAGGAATGTGGAGGAGGTTGGTCGAAGAAAGATCAATGAAAGGCCAAAGTTTGAAAAGAGAAAGTTTGAAGGAAATTCGGGGTCGGTGAAGAAAGGAAAGTTCATTCCGACCTTCTCTAGGCAAGCAAGTGTGGGTGCTTGTAAGAAGTGTGGCAAGGACCACAAAGGAGAATGTTTGGCGGATTCAAAGTCGTGTTTCAAGTGTGGAAGGCCGGGGCATATGGCAAGGGATTGCCGGGCCAAACCGTTGGATGAAATCGAGTGCTATTCGTGCCATGAAAAAGGGCACTATAGCAATGCATGCCCGAAGAAGGGAAGTGAGACCATGGTGTCAACCGCTCAAAAGAAAACGGAGCCGACAAAGGTCAAGGGACGGTCCTTCCAACTTACCCGGGATGAAGCCAAAGAAGCCCACGATGTCGTTTCAGGTACCCTACTCGTAAATTCTATACCCGCCCGGATCTTATTTGACTCGGGTGCTACTTATTCGTTTGTGTCACATGATTTTGTTGTGGTGTTGAATGTGCCGTTAGAACTCCTTGATGAAATTTATGATATAGAAATTGCGGATGGTAAAACCTCCATAGTTCAACATATGTGTCGAAATTGTGAATTGGAAATAGATGGGAGAAAGTTTAAGGTGAATTTATTACCCATGGAAATTGCGGGTTTTGATATAGTTATAGGTATGGATTGGTTGGGTGAGAATCAAGCAAAGATTTTATGTGGGAAGAAGATAGTCTCGATTAGGACTCCTGACAACGAAAAAGTTTATGTGTATGGTGAGAGACGACACCATTTGCTATGTCTTATGACCGCGGTTAAAGCTAGGAAATGTTTAGCCAAAGGATGTTCGTCCTTTTTAGCATATGTATTAGATGGAAGGAAAGAGAAGAAGTCGGTGGAAAATGTAAAGGTGATTCGGGATTTTCCCGAGGTATTTCCCGACGATTTACCAGGATTGCCACCGGAGAGGCAAGTAGAATTCCGTATTCATTTAGTTCCGGGAGCGACGCCGATAGCTCGTGCTCCATACCGTTTGGCTCCCACCGAAATGCGGGAATTGATGTCCCAGTTTCAAGAGTTACTCGACAAAGGATTTATTCGTCCTAGCTCGTCTCCATGGGGTGCGCCCGTATTGTTTGTTAAGAAGAAAGACGGTTCGATGAGAATGTTCATCGACTACCGAGAGTTGAACAAGATGACTATTAAGAACCGATACCCGTTGCCTAGAATCGACGACTTATTTGATCAGCTTCAAGGTGCCGACTATTTCTCGAAGATCGATTTGAGATCGGGTTACCATCAAGTTCGAGTGAAAGAAGGAGATACCGAGAAGACGGCGTTTCGTACACGTTATGGGCATTACGAGTTTTTGGTGATGCCGTTTGGGTTGACTAATGCACCGGCCATTTTTATGGATCTTATGAATCGGGTTTGCAAACCATTCCTCGACAAGTTTCTTATCGTATTTATTGACGATATTCTTATTTATTCCAAAACCGAAGAAGAACACGAGAGTCATCTAAGACAAACGTTAGAAGTGCTACAACGAGAGAAATTGTATGCTAAGTTTTCTAAGTGTGAATTTTGGATTCGAGAAGTCCAATTCCTTGGTCATGTCGTGTCCCGAGAAGGAATCAAAGTTGACCCGTCAAAGATTGAAGCGGTTATGAAGTGGGAACCGCCACGAACTCCAACCGAAGTGAGAAGTTTTCTCGGCCTTGCCGGATATTACCGTCGATTCATTCAAGACTTTTCTCGAGTGGCGACACCACTCACATTGTTGACCCGAAAGAGTAGTGAGTTCGTGTGGGGAGAAAATCAAGAAAGAGTATTCGCCACATTGAAAGAAAAATTGTGTAACGCCCCGGTTCTCACGTTACCCGAAGGGATGGAAGACTTCGTCGTGTATAGTGATGCTTCACATAAAGGTTTGGGTTGTGTTTTGATGCAACGGGGGAAAGTGATTGCCTACGCCTCGCGACAACTAAAGAATGCGGAAGAAAGGTACACGACTCACGATTTAGAGTTGGCGGCGATAGTGTTTGCTTTAAAGTTATGGAGGCACTACCTATACGGTACGAGGTGTACGTTATATACGAATCACAAGAGTCTTCAATACGTTTTTACTCAAAAAGACCTAAATATGAGACAAAGAAGATGGATCGAATTGATACAAGATTATGATTGTGAAATTGTCTACCATGCGGGGAAGGCCAACGTGGTAGCCGACGCCTTAAGCCGAAAAGTGTATGAAAAGCCGATTAAGGGAAAGCTAACACGTATTGAAGTAGTCTCGAGTATAGTAGAACGGATCAAGAATGCCCAACGGGAGGTGATGGAGAAAGATGAATTAAGGCAAGAACGTTTGGGAAAGAACCAACATTTTGTGGAAAACAAGCAAGGGTTGAAAACTGTCGGTGGTCGAATTTGGGTTCCCAAGTTCGGGGGTACCCGAAAGGAGTTACTAACCGATGTTCATAAGTCCAAGTATTCGATCCACCCGGGAAGTACAAAAACGTATCAAGATATGAAGAAGATGTATTGGTGGCCCGGGATGAAGGCAAGATTGGCAAAGTATATTTCTAAGTGTGCCACGTGTGCACAAGTAAAAGCCAAGCATTAAGTACCTTACGGGGTAGCTCAATCGTTACAAATCCCGGCCGGAAAATGGGATGATATAACAATGGATTTTATTGTTGGATTGCCAAAGACGAGCAAGAACCACGACGCCATTTGGGTCATAGTTGACCGGTTGACCAAAAGTGCATTATTCTTAGCAATTCGGGAAACCATGCCACTTGAGAAGTTGGCAAAGTTGTATGTGGATGAAGTGGTGAGACTTCATGGAGTCCCGTTGTCGATTGTGTCCGATAGAGACGCAAGGTTTACCTCGAGATTTTGGAGATCGTTACAAGAGGAGTTGGGAACGAAATTGCGGTTGAGTACGGCTTACCACCCGCAAACCGATGGTCAAAGCGAGAGAACCATTCAAACGGTTGAAGATATGCTAAGATCGTGTGTGCTAGATTTTGGAGGTAAATGGGATGAACATTTACCGTTGGTTGAGTTCTCCTACAATAATAGTTATCAATCGACCGTTAAAATGCCGCCTTATGAGGCGTTGTATGGAAGAAAATGTAGGACCCCATCGTGTTGGCTCGAAGCGGGCGAGACGAAACTCACGGGTCCCGAAATTGTGAAATTGACCAATGAAAAGATTGGGATAATCCAAACAAATATGAAAATAGCCCAAGATCGACAAAGAAGCTACTCGGGTTTGAAAAAGAGACCGTATGATTTGAATGTTGGAGACATGGTGATGTTGAAAGTATCGCCTTGGAAAGGCGTAATGCGGTTTGGTAAGAAAGGCAAATTGAGCCCAAGGTATGTTGGCCCGTTTAAGATTTTGAAACGGGTCGGTTTGCAAGCTTTCAAGTTAGAACTTCCACCCGAACTTCAAGGTGTTCACGATACGTTTCATGTAAGTTATTTGAAGAAGTTCGTGGGTGAAGTTGAAAATATAATTCCGTTGCAAGAGTTGCGGGTTGATGCCCCGAACCGGTTGATAGAAGAACCCGAAGCCATATTAGAGACAAAGACCAAGAAACTTAGAAATAAAGAGATTGAGTTGGTGTTGGTCAAGTGGAAGCATTCCCTTGGACCAAACTTGACTTGGGAAGTCAAGGATGAGATTCGGAAAAGATACCCGAACTTCGTGAACTATGATGAGATTCCGAGGACGGAATCTCCTTAAGGGGTAGATAGTTGTAACGACCCGAAATTTGTAAATAAATAAATTGTACAAAATATGATAAATAAGGATAAATCGTTTAAAGAACGTAGGAATTGGTTTCGTGTCGTTTGGACACCGTACGAGAAAGTTATGGGCGAAACCGGGTCGAGCCAAAGATTAAAAAGTGCAGCCTGGGCTGCTATGGGAGTTCACGGCGCGAACTATTGTTCGCGATCGTGAACACGGTACAGCGATTTTGGTCATTCTCCGCGAAGTAGTTCCCGGACCGGTAGCGATCGCGAACTATGCGAGCGTGAGAGAGTTAGCGACGCGAACTCCTGGTAACGATCGCGAACTCTGACGACAACAGCATTAAATTCGGGAAAACTCATTTATTACACACATTTAACCCTAGTTTTTCCCTCTCACTGTGTGTGTGCGATTTCTGAGTGAAAAGTGTTGTTTGGAGCTCAATCTTCATCAAATCTTGGTGATTCTTGTTCCTAGTTGAAGATCTAAGGTAAATCTTCATCTCTCTTGTGTTATAAGTCTTAGATTTGAGTATGGAAGCTTGAATCATAAACCCTAGTTATGGATTTGTTCATGAATGTTTAAATAGAAGTGATATAACTTAGATCTATGGTATTTTGACAAGGAAAACGTGGTCATGTCATGGACACACGAAAATGTGGTGATTTATGAACCTAGGGCTTGGTAATTTTGGGGAAAATGGTGCTAGTAGTTAACTAGCCATGGATTATGTAGTTAGTATAGATGTTTAATGCAAACCATTGTATTGGTTTTGTTAATAGATTGTCGATTGGAAGATTTGAGGCATTCAAATCTCGAGAAGTGATATTGGTGATTAAAGAACGCAACAACTGGTTAAGCTTGCCTAAGGTGAGTACATGTGAACTTTCAAACTGGGTACATAGCTAGTAAATGTTTTTATGATTAAATGATTTTTATCGAGTCTTTAAGTAATTTAGTCATTTATGTGATATATGATGAATTGCTTGTATGAAGGTTACATGATTGATTGAATAAGAAAAGATGGAGTTATAAGCTCATAACGATAAAAGATAAGAAATGATGACGATGATGATATCCCTAGGGCCGTAGTAGATTGGAGGCATTCCGGTTATTACGGTACCTTAAGGTTAGTGGTAGATTGGAGGCATTCCGATTACCCAATACCTATGAGTCCCGGTAGATTGGAGGCATTCCGATTACCGTGGAAATGATGGTCTTGATAGATTGGAGGCATTCCGATTATCTTGACATTGGCCAATGATGAAAGTGATAAAGTGACCCAAAACAAACTTAGTAATATTATTTTAAGATTAAATGATATTATTTGACTATTTGTTTATCGGGTCTAAAACCCATGTATCTCATGAGGCAATTTTGTCTCACGTACTATGTTTGTGTTTTTGCTATGTACTCAGGTTCGGGATCGAAGATCTAGGAGGCCCGTTTAGAAGAGGCCTTGTTGAGATTAGCTCGGTGTTGATGATTAGAGTCCTTATCCTATGGTTAAGATATAATTTGTAACACCGTTTTTGTAAACTCTGATAATCTCGAACAAGAAACCTTTTCGTTTTTGTAAAACCGGTAGTTGACACCGATACAATATTATGTATTTTGGATTAAATGTTATTTAAATATTGTTTTGAAAATTGAGGTGTTACAATTCACTTCATTTCTATAAACTGTGAGAGCATTGCCTCTAAACAACATATCAATTCCAATCATTCACTCTATTCTTCTCTTCAAAACACTTCAAAACCTAATGAGACTCACGTTCAACTAACAATTTCACTCGCATTGCAAAGTTGGGTCCATAGATAGAGTTAATATCCTCTCACTTCAAACTTCAAATATAGAGTGATTTTTTAAAAAACCCTATATATGAAGTCAATGATAAAGTTGGGTTGGAGACGAAAAAACTCTAAATATAGAGATATAGTTGAGGATCGAGTGTGATTGGAGATGTTCTGATGCATAAAAAATTGTATATTAATTAATGAGGGTGGTAATTATTAAAATTAAGGAGTTAGTTATAGATTAAAGTACAAAATTCTAATATTGTCTATTGACGGCTCTTATCAAAATTCAAAACCCTTAATTTAATCTAAAATTTTGTTGAAAAGGATAAGGAAGGAAGGTTTGAGTGGGCATAGTTGAAAATTGAAGACCCACGCACACGGACAAGATGTGAGTGACTGGAGACGGCACGCTGTCGCCAAATGATGACCCGACTTAAGACATTACGATACTCCATGATCACCGTAGGCGTCGTCTTTTAATTATAACTTCTTAATCTACTTTTTACTTTCCTTTTTATTTTTCTGCAATAATTTATAACTAAATTATACTCCCTTTGTCCCACAAGGAAGTTTACATTTCTCTTGGACACAAAATTTGAGGTGATAGTTAGTGGTGGGGTCACTAGTAATGCTTTTGATTAAAATATAAGGTTAGATTGTAGAGAGAAAGATAATCAGTGGATATTAATGGTGGGGTTCTTAGTAATAATAATATTTTATTATGTGAGGTTCATCAAATGTGAGAAATGTAAACATTTTTGTGAGACAAAAGTTTAGTGAGAAATGTAAACTTTTTTGTGGGACGGAGGGAGTAACTTTTAGCAAATATCATCGAACTTAAATTAGACCTATCGATGGTAAAAAAAATGGGTAAATTACAGTTTTTGTTCCTGACCTATGGTCGATTCGGGGTTTTTGTCCCTAATTTTCTTTCTTCCGTTTTCTTGTCCCTTAAGTTTTTCAAATTCTGGAAATTTGTCCTTCCGTCCATTTTTGGCCGTTAAGTGACTAAAAATGCAAAAAAAAATAAGGGTATTTTTGTCTTTTTTCCTCATTCTTCATGTTCTTCAAAAAACCCAGATCTGTCCCCCTTCGTCTTCTTGAATCTTGAATCTGCCGCCACACTCAGGCGGCGCGTGACGGCGCGTGGAGGGTCTGGCGGCTTACCGCGACCCACCATCGGAATCGTCTCGACGAGACGAACACTCGCTCCAAAGATGAACCACTACCGTCATCAAATGCTTGCAACCAGATCTGGAGATGAACCACTATCGTTCATCACTGCAAAAAATTAGGGCTTTTCAAATCAACTGGGTTTTTTTTTTTCAAACTAATTGATCTTGGATGAGCATCGGTACTCCGACCGCTAATGGTGAGATGATGCTGCCGACGAAGGTTTAATGGGATGGTGGCGATCGTTTGCAGAACTGGATGGTTTTGGCCACATCTCCGTTCAGGATGGTTTTGGCCACATCTCCGTTCACCGCCACCATTTTCAGCCACCGTTCTCCCCCTCGCTTGTCGATCGTTTGCAGATCTGGATGATCTGGCGGACGAAGGTTTACTGGGATGGTGGCGGTGGTATGTGGAAATATCACTTGGGGTTTATATAATATCAATACTGAAAATTTATCTGCAATTTCTTTATTAGATTTTTGTGATTTAGGATTAGGGTTCATTAATTGGGGATATGTTTTGTAGATGAAGAACAATGTTTAGGGTTTAGGGGAAGAACACATAAATGAGGAAGATGATGCAAGGGTAATTTGGGGAAATTGACAAAAAAATCGTCAGTTAACGGTCAAAATTGGACGGAATGACAAATTTTCAGAATTTGAAAAACTTAAGGGACAAAAAAACGGAAGAAAAAAGATTAGGGACAAAAACCCCGAATCGGCCATAAGTCAGGGACAAAAACTATAATTTACCCTAAAAAAATAATCAAAATATATAGAGAAAAAGATAAAGAAATACTCTGACATGGTTAAGCCTTTATGGGCATGGTTAAGCCTCAAACTTTAAAAATAATGTCATTTCGTAAGACTAGTCGAAAATTTCGTATGTCGATTAAAATTATACATTACAATTATCAATCTATTTATTCAATTTAGCGTATACAACAATTTATATAATTAAAATTTATATATATTTTAGTCATCTAGCTCAATACGTTTAATACTTCTAAAATTATCTTAACAGGTAGATATAAGTCAAGTTCAGTTTTAGCATACATTATGCCGCCATAATCAAATCTCAAGACCTGACGAAGCCATAATGAAAATAAGTCAGCAGTTTTAAGCAAATTGGTTATCCTGGGAACTTTCTTTATAAAAATATTCGATTTTGATGTGATGGTAACCTCATAAGAGCATCTCCAACCATAAACTCTATCCAAGTCACTCTATCTCTATATTTAGTGGGCTCATTAACTCTAAACAAAACTTCAACTCCAACTATAAACTCTATCCATCCCTTTAAAACTAGTGGGACCCATAACAATTATATTTTAACTTAATTGGATGGATTGTTGGCTTGTAAACATAAAATAAAATCAATTAAATAGAAATAATTATTAGATAATTAAATAGAAGTGGTGGGGTCCATTGATAGAGGGGGCATTCTCTCACTTCAAATATAGAGTGAGCTTAGAGAGATAGAGGTGGGTTGGAGGAGAAAAACTTCAAATATAGAGATAAGAGGAGATGATAGAGGTTGGTTGGAGATGCTCTAACAACACGAAAAATATCTTCATACCAACCAGAGCATGGGATCGCACTCCGACAATTGATTTCATACAACGTTTTGTTACTGTTGAAGCAAACTTTTAATAAAAATAAATGAATATTCCGAACCAAACTAGAATACAAAATATTCGAATTTACAACTACAAGATCATAAATTTGCAATATTAACTTAAAAACAATTTTTAAAGTTAAATAATAATACTCCCTCCGTATCAAAATAAGTGAATTACTTTTAAGTTTACGGTTTTTGAGGCAACATAAGATAATACGATATTAGTGAAACTAAATAGAGTAATTAGAATGGATGAGCCAAAAATATAAAGATGACAAAAATTGACAGGATCTCACACCTTTAATAATGTTTAAAAAGTGATAAGTAAGGGTAAATATGTAATTTTAAATATAAAAACTTACCAAATAAGAAAAGTGATTCACTTATTTTAATACACCCAAAAAAAGAAAGTGATTCACTTATTTTGATACCGAGGGAGTATAATATTATAAAAAAACACAAAAGGACAATTAAGAAGCATGAAGTAAAGAGGATTCACTCTAACGATGTCTGATAACTCCAAATTCAATCAAAACGAAACTTTGGCTCTTTTTATTAATTTTGAGACAACTTTTCCAACTAATTCATATATTCCAAAATACCCCTTTACTTTTTCACCAGAAAACAAAACCACGCTTCAAAGATTATTTATTCTTATACTACTACCCCCTTACACTTTACTGTTACAAACAAAACCTACCCCCCAACAAAAGGTTTTCATATTTCTACCCCCAAAAATCCACAATCAAATTTCCTTTTATTATTCTTCCTCTATACTACTATCGACTTGAAAACCCTACTTATGTCTTGTACCTATTATCTAACATCTTTCAGCTTTCATGAGAATTGAATCAATACGTCCATTCTTGAGGGAGGACAAGTTCTGGGGGTCCCATTTGTTTTTCAGCGACACCCACTTGGGTGGTGGTCCGACGTTGTTGTTGGCGGTGGTGCGCTAACATCACGGCGGTCCTGCGGGCCATTAGCATTTCTGCAAGTTCGTCACGTTTAAGGTGGTGCGGAACTTGGTAGTGTGGGGTAAAACTAGGGTGGATGTTTTGCTGATGTTGTGCAGTGATGGGATCCATGTTTTTGTTAGCTGGCAGGTGAGCTGTATAAAATTTAATCCAGATAAAAATAATTAGCATAATTATATTTAAAATAATTAGCATAATTATATTGAATAATGATGATGAATAACCATAAGTCAAACTAAAATAATGAATTAAAGCAGTCCAAAGTAAAATTGTGAATTTGAAATAACAAATGAAAAGGACAGAAACAGAAATAGAGCCAAAAAACATCGGAAACTTTGTTTGATTTTTGAAATTTTTGTTGCACATTAAAAATGGAACAGGGGAAATACCTGGTTGCTTCTTCGGTTCCGGTGGACAATTATTGTAGCTGCGAGGTATAAAAACACCGGTACCGGCGGATTCTTGCTTAACGGCGGCAGCACGGCCACAACCGCCACCAGATCCACGGAGAACAGGTTTGACAGCGAAACAATTCGCTGGTGGTTGACGCCGTTTGATTTCAACAGAGAGTGGAGGGCACGCAGACTGACGAAACCGCACCGGCAGGCCGGTAGCTCCACATTGACCACTACCGCCGTAGTTTTCGGCACCAGAAACTCGCTGACGTAACTGTTGCCGGAAAAACTCTCCGTTGACATTTCTCCGTACAGCACAGTTGGGGTGATAGTGGTGATGAGAAAGAGTAGGTCCGACAGGACGTGGGGCTCCGAGTAAACCTTTGTTAACAAAAACGTTGTCGTTCACGTTGTTCATCCCCATCTTCATCCTAGCGACTTGACCTGCCGCAGCGTAAATACGATCCCAAGTGTCGTCTTCCGGCTGAACAAACGGAATTGCCGGAGAAGATCGAACCTGAGTAGCCCCGGTAAAATTCCAGTTCAGAATCGATTCCGGCGAGCCAGAGAAAATCCTCTTCGTCTAGCAAACCAAAAACACCCAAATTAAAAAATAGAACAAAATCGAACAACCTAAATAGCACAATATTTGGGAAACGAAAAGTACCTCAACAGGGTAGGGGGTTTTCAGGCGCTCTTGCAGGGAAACAGAGCGAGTGAAATGGCGAGTTAACCCAAAGATATCATCGTCGTCGCTCTCGGACTCGGTAGAAGACGAGGAGGCGAAATCGTAAGGAACTAGGTGGGGATTGTGGTGTTTGAGAAAGTAGGTTTTGTCGTCCATGTCGCCGGTAAGAAATTCCGACGGAAGCCAGGAAGCAAGGTCGGCAAGAGTGTCAGACATTTGGGGAATGTGAGATTTGAGTGAGTTTGCTGGATGGAGAAGATTTAATAATGAACGGGAAAGATGGACCCCAAAATTAGTGACTAAAGAAATTCAAAAGTGGAGAGAATGTTCATGAGACATGTATGTTTTTAAACCGGTGTCAAATAGTGAACTAACATTTTTACTTTCTATCAAATTAGTATGGTGTATTATATTATCTTAGATTGTGTATAATGGGTTACCAAACTCAGTTTGGTCATCCCTGTCATCTCTGTGCCACATCAGTTTTCTCTCTCCTGATCAAACACATAACCAGACAGTGACCAAATGCCCGTAATGGGTGACCGTTCGGAAATTATTATTTTTTTTTAATTTAAATTAAAAACAAATACATTAATAATAAAAAAAACATTACATTAATAATTGAAAAAAAGACATAAATAAAAAAAAATTACATTAATACTAAAAAAAACATACTATCAGTCCAAATTATATTTGGCCCTGATTTTCGCCTTCCTTGCCAAAACCCACTCAAGATTTCTGCCGGTGAGGTGATCATGCGACGAATTGTAGAATTTTATGTGCTTGAGCTCTTGGTTATCTTTTTGGATCTCCATGAAATCAGATATGTTTGCTTTGCGGAAGTCAAAAAATTCGTCCGTGGCGTCTTTCCAATGCCCGACTAATTCCTGAGCCGATGATGGCGGGGGGGCACCGTATTCTGAACTTTGAGCAACTGATGACGATGCCGCTGCTTTCTTCTTCGCTTTGTCCCGCCCCATTGGTCGAGGGGGTGGAACTTCCAACTTCTTCATCATACTGATCCTCCTCTTCTGGACCAACCCCTGAACCTTGTGCAGCTGATGATGACGAAGTCCTTGATTTTTTCCCTTTAGCCTTTCGCGAACATCGCCAACTGTGCTGGGTATTCAACCTCCTTCCACTTTGGATGGTCCTTCAAAATTCTCCAGCACTCCACCTCTGTGAACTCCCCTGCATGTTGAGCACTAAATTCACCACAAGCTCGCATGTACAAAATTTGCTCGTTCGCCCCACTTGGGTTTCTTCGTACGAGGTTGTCATAAATATAACAAAAGTTGGCAATTTTAGGACGAAGCCTATTCTTCCACTTGCAGTTTAGTGAGTCATATGTTCGGGTCGTCCGACCCATTTCACTCGCAAAGCGAACTAACACATCCTGCCAAAATCCACATTTAACCCTGAAGTTCGACTTAACGACATTTTCGGAAGTGTCGATCCAAGCCTTGCATAAGCCTATCTCTTCAAGCTTCGTCCATGTCGCGCTTCCGTCGGTCACCCCCTTTGTCGGTGGTTGGCGCCTTTTTGCTACCTTCTTTTTTTTGGCGCTTCAACGGGCTCGGGCTCGTCGGACGACTCGGAAGACTCGACATCGAGGGGCGTGGCGGGAGTGGCGGGGGAACCACTTTGTGTTCGTGGTTGGTAGTCGTATTGGTCGAGCCTGGCGAAAGGATCAAAACTTTGGTGGTCGTATTGATCCCCACCAAAATAATTTTGATAACCTTGTTGTGGTGGTTGTTGATATTGTGGCGGTTGTTGTTGTTGTGGAGGGTATGGTCGGTATGGTGGTTGGAAGTAGGGGGGAGTAAATGGATTATTTTGATAACCTTGTGGGATTGGTTGATTTGTTTGGTGTACGAAAGTTGGTGGTTGAAAGTTGATCGAGGGTGATTGAGAGGGTGTGGGAAAGTTGGTGTTTGCTTGGCGTCGAGATTTTGGAGCCTTGCCTTTGTTCTTGGAGGAAGACATTTTTTGGAGAGGGTGATTGAGAGAGATTTGAGTGTGTGTTTGAGAAGTGTAGAAAGAAATGAGAGTTGTGAATTATTTGATAAAAGAATTGGGTATTTATAGGGTAAAAAAAGGGGTAAAAATTAAATTTTATTGGTGTAAAAAGTAGCCGTTGGAGGGGAATCAAGGCTCGCAACGTTCGAAATTGAACGGTCGACGACGCGTCGGGGTGGGGGGCGTGTAACGGGGGCGACGCGTCGGGAACATCCGAGGTGGAGGTCGCGACCGAGGTGGATGTCGTGCGATCCGCATGGTCTTATACTTTTTTCGATTCAAAATAAATGGCATACATTCTTTTAGGGTGATTTAAAATAAGTAATATTTTTAAAAATTACTTTAGTTGGTAAAAAATAGTAGAACCCACATCAACTAACTATCTACTTTAACAAAATGACTCATTTACACTTACTTTTTACTTTTAAACATAATTAACGACACTTTATTCAAAAGGTGTTGGTCTATTTCTCACTAACCATCAAATTAATCTAATTTAATTATCATTATAATTTTTTCTTTAAAAAATCGTGAAACTCAAAGTGTGTAACTTATTTTGAATCGAATGAAGTACTTGAACTGAAATTAATCTTTATGTCAACCATACTTATTTATTCCAGTTTTTCGGAGATTTACTATTATATAATATATGCGCACAAAATATTAAATATCTATTAAATACATTGGGCCCTACCAAACACTCACACACGTCTCTTCCTTGAACCACAAAACCCAACCAACGAATTGAAACTGATGAGTCGTGCAAATCGGAGACGATATCGATTGGTGAAGAATCCCGTTGGCACATGCCTTAAGATTAACTATTTGAACACTCTGTAATACTATATAAACATTTTATAATTTTCAATGTTTTCATAGCTTTCATCATACTCTGTCGTTAACCACTCCTACTATTAACTTACTCGCATCAAAATCAGCTGGCCACCGCCGTCACTCACTCCGCTACAACCAACTTGCTTCGTTGGTCACTCCAACACTCACTACCACCATTATCGACCAACAGTTATAAGTTAAAAAAAATATGCATACTCATGTTAATTAATTGTTTGCGGTCATAGTTTTCGATGTTTAACTTTGATTAAACGGTTTATTTGGAATTAAACGATGTTCAAATAGTAGCACACTTCCTTTTTAACATGTATTATTGGTTCTATTTCCTTCTATTAAAATTAATAAAAATATTGGATTATGACAACTAAATCATAGATTTAGATCTAAACTCATTATGTCAAAGATTCCCAAAAAAGGGCCGATAGAGATCATGTTTTACCATCTTCTCTCGCCAATTTGATGATTAGCTCATGATCAAGTATACACTAGTAATTTATATGTTATAAACATATAATTTCGAAAACAGGCCCATCAAAATTATTTAGTGTTTATTACATGTTTACTGATACTAATTCTTTTTTATCTTATCAAGCATTCGCTGGATAATTTTGTTTTCATAATTAGGAGCAAAAAAATGAATCAAAGAATAACTGATTTTTTCGTTTAATTAAAACTTTTAGAATAAAATTCATGATAGAATATACGTATGTTGTAATCATCACTCCAAACTCATCATTAACAATAAATACAAAAAGAGTGTATGAATAATTAATGCATGTCTGGATTGCTAAATTAAAGTTAACTTAAATTAAACACTTGTTTCCACTAGCTAACTCAACTGGAATTATGTAAGATAACCAATTAAGTGTGATTAGATAGAAATCTTATGATAGGATTTTCTAATATATTCAAAAAATGTCACGTATTAAAAAATCTTGTCATAAGATATTTATCTCATCACACTTTTTATTTATCACTTTAGTCAATTTAGTGCTATATTTGCCCCTAACTATTGTCTATTAAGAATTATTACTTCATTTTGTGCCTCTTTATTATATTTATCTTATGTTAAAAAGAGTTAATTTGGTGTTTGCCGTTTACTTGAATTTCCTACGAATAAGAATCTTGTGACTTCACTGTGGTGACGTGGTGTTTTTAACACAAAATTAGTGACTGCGCATTCGGTCTGTCTAGAAGTTTAAACGGTAGGTCTCTATCCCAAAAATAAGAAAAACCGTACAACCATTAATTAATGTCACAAATGGCGGACCTTTGTCCCCTGAAGAAAAAGGTAATAATATTTTCCCATCACTAATAACAAAAGAAATAAGGGTGATGATATTTACAGAGTATTTTTTAGTCATCTAGAGCAAATTTTATATAAAAGACAATTATACCCTCATTCTCCTTTTCCCCAATCTACTTGTATCCTATACCTTAAAAATTGTACTTTCTACCTTCTTCCCCACCATCATCGTCAACAACACCCCCTTCTGCAAAAGTCCACCCGTCAACCCTTCTTCACAAATCCACCAGCTACCAGCGCTAATTCCGGTAGCCCCAATTCCGGCAGCCCCTTATTTCCGAACGAATTCCATTTTGACAACCATAATTACCCCCATGCAGTCAAAATTATGGAGCAATTGTGGGAATTAGGGGTTACAGATGGGAAAATTAGGGCTACAATTTAGAAGAAATCATGGAGAAATGGTGATTGATAATTTGATATTGATTGAGTCAAAATCTAGGTCTACAAAATCACCATAATTCTATTTTGAAACCACCAGAATAACACCATTTTCGGCAGCCCCGGTACCCGTAAATCCGCAAGTGAGAAACGGTGATTGATTTCCAGATCTACAAACCATAAATGCCAGAAGACAACGACGACCGGAGGAAGAGGGCTCTCAGCCGGCGGTGTGACGATAATGCTTTCTGTCGGCGGTCAAGGTCACCGGTGATACTCGGTGGTAGAGAGGGCTGGTTCGTCGAGGGCGGAGAGGTCTGGTTCGCTGGTGATTTACTATAAATTAGCTATTAATATTTGTAGTCTGCTATCATATTTGTTGTTTGTGTATGAAGATATGATAGAATAAAGGATGAAGAAGAAATAAAAAGAAGAAGGAAGACGACGTCTGTGAAGAAGATGTGAACAAGAGAAAAGTAGAAATAGAAAATAAAATAGGAAATGATTAAAAGGGGAGAGAGTTAGGTCCAAAATAATATTTTTGAAAAACCAATCACTAAATATCATCGCATTAGATTATGAGGGTATAGTTGTCATTTTACTTAAAATTGCTCTACATTAGTAAAAACTGCCCTGCAAGGATCAGCACCCAAGAAATAATGTTGGATGTCTGTTATTTATAGTGTATATTTTATTTTGTTACTCATCACAAATAACATGTTATGTATAATTATTTAATTATTTTTATTCAATTATTTTGAAAACTTATCATGCTCAAATAAATAGATACATAAATATATGCAAATGGTAAGCATTAATATCATTTCACTAACAACCATTACCTCAAAGTTCAAACTACTAATCTTCACATTTATGTTAACATAATCAAGTAGTCCAAAAATATGTTTACAATATCATTTAGGGGTGTGCAAATAAATCCGGTATCCGAAAATCCGAAAAAGATATCCGAAATCCGATCCGGAATTATCCGAAAATTCGGATATCTGAAATTTCGGATATCCGAAATTCGGATATCCGAAATTCGGATATCCAAATTTTCGGATTCAGATTCGAATACTAATATTATGAATTTTCGGATATCCGATATCCGATTTTCTGTCGATTTTTTATTTGTAAAAATTTAATATTATCTAATATCAAGAATATACTGATATGTTTTGTCTATATTAATATGTTGATAATAGCTTCAGGTTCCATATAGTTAAAAATTTTATTTTTAGTTTATAAATATTGAAAATAATGGCGCTAATTGACTTAATTTACTGGTAATATCATTCAACGAATTGCGAAACTTTGGATTTTCGGATATTTCGAATTATCCGATATTTGTATCCGAAATTTCGGATATCCGAATTTCGGATATCCGAAATTTCTGATTAGGATTCGGATAGCGAAAATCCACTATCCGAAATTTCGGATATACGAAATATCTGATTTTCAGATATCCGAAATTTCAGATAATCCGAAATGCACACCCCTTATTATCATCTCCCTACAAAATCAAACATTATCGAACGTGGAAGTTTCTTATTTAAACGAGTTTGAGCTCTCCAAAATATTAACGAACCGAGCTCAAACTTAATTGAGCATAAGCTCAGCTCAACTCATAATTTAAACCCTTGTACGCTTTACCCGGTGACCATGACCTGGTTGTTTAGTTTTTCTTTCCAAATTGGTTTGTATTTTTGTGCTTATGTATCTTGGACATTTTTGTTGGCTCTTTTTGAAACCCTTATTAAATTTCCTTGCTGACAAAAAATTCAAAAATGTGGTTAGCAATAAGACCCGTGCCAACAAGCCGTCGGTAGCCCACGTCGGGGGCGTTTTTTTGCCGTCGGCCCACGACGCCGTTGGCACGGCCGCGTCGTGGGTGGCGTCGCCGGAGATACGTCGGTGTGAGGACGGGAGCGAGAATCCGCCGTGGGTGCCGGTAGAGAGAGGGGAAGAGAGAGAAAGGGGGAGGGGAAGAGGAAGAGGGGTAGGGGAGGGGTTGGAGTTGTACATCAAGCTTAAAAGCTTGTACATTTTTCATTTGTTTAACAAAAAATTACTTTTTTTTCTCTTTTTTCTTTTATATTTGTTTTTTCAATTTTAAAATAAATTATATATTAGTTTTAGGAATAAAAATATAATACTTTTTTTCAGAAAAAAATAAGTTTAAATTAATATATTTTTAAATGTAATTTTTTTAATTTAACATCATTTTTTTATTTAAATAATGTATTTTTAAATCAATATAATTTATTTATTTTATAATTATTTAATTAATTAAAAATGATGATGTGGAAAAGATGGGTTTAGTGACGGGTTAGTATTGGGTAGGGTTGACATGACCGTGTCAGTATTGTCAGTAAGGATGTGATAACGTAACGCTACTTATGGATTTAATGATAGGTAAGGGTTGAAAGATGCCTAACAAACTATAAAGTGAAATATGATAATTTGTACCCGTTTATAATTTACTCCATTTTGCCTTCAAAATGTATTGTGATAGGTTAGTGTTTCCCGCCATAGACAACAGTCTTTATCAAACAAGATATAATGGTGTGGCTCTTGGTTCCAAACATGAACAAGGTGGGGTCTGGCTTTGAGCCTTTCATTTTCACCTGTTTCTGTCAAATGAGCAAAAGGGGGAAATAGTTATTTAATCCAATTGTTTTCAGAAGTCCAAACATTGTGTTTTTCAAATTCAAACTAAACCTACATGGTCCCATGGGAACCTATTATTTAATCAGAAAAGTTATATTCTCAATTTAAATTCACATTTTGATGCACTCACTGCTAACATAAAAAAGGTCCAAAACTCACCGATTACAATTGTGTTTGCTATATATATAAATATTTCGGAAAGGTAATGGTTATGCCGATGCTGTCTTCTGATTGTCATTTTTGTCGTTCAAAAGAATTATATATATATATATATATATATATATATATATATATATATATATATATATATATATATATATATATATATATATATATATATATATATATATAAAAGGTCCAAAACTCACCGATTACAATTGTGTTTGCTATATATATAAATATTTCGGAAGGGTAATGGTCATGCCGATGCTCTCTTCTGATTGTCATTTTTGTCGTTCAAAAGAAATATATATATATATATATATATATATATATATATATATATATATATATATATATATATATATATATAGTCAGGATCTGGTGAGGACTCTGCAAGAACTCCAAAAAAAAAACTCTATAAAGGATCTAAAACAAACTTTTTTCAAAAAAATAAATAAATTTAAATATGAAAATCACAGCCTATAAGATTCAAAAATAAATAAAAAAATTAAAAAATGATCCAAAAAAAAATATGGATCATAATTTGATCAACAAAAAATATATGGATTACTATTATGATCCACAAAAAAAAGTGGATCATGTTTGATCCCAACAACACAAATGTGTTGCGTTAAGGCTAAATAAAGACGATAAGATAAAGAACACACAAGTTTTGAATGATTAAAAGTTTATTAAAACAACTTAATACAGTACAAAGTTTGCGTAAATAGATAGTACACACTAACTAAAACTTTATATTTGAATTGACACTTTTGCTCGCTCAAACTAGAAGACTATGCAAGGAGAGTTACATCAGCTGATACCAACAGCTGATATTGAATGTCTGAGTAATAACTGTGAGAGAGTTAATACCAGACAATAATTGACTCTCAGAGAATGTTCTTGTGCTATGAATGCTAAAAGGTGTGTGTAAATGCAAGCATTTACGTCTCTATATATAGCCCAAAATCCATGTTCCCTTGTCCACAAGTTAATCGACGTGTAAACATATCATTCGTCGATGTAGACTTGTCCACGGAAACATTTAATGCACTTGTACTTTGTGTCAACTCCTTTTGCTACCTTTTCTGACACATAGTGAAAAGGTGTACTATGTTAGTACAAAAGCAGTTGACTTTCCCTTTACATGCTTGGAGGGACAAACGATGATGTACTGACATATTATCTTCTATTCCAAAATAGAAGATCCTCATCGTTTTCTTCTTCTTTGAGCGGGAAAGGAAAATGTTCAAAGTGTCAAGAACATTTTCCACTAAGTCTTTATCTGCAGCATGTACCATCAGCTGATTCCACTATCATCTGAATGGTCTTCTTCTGGTCTCTGTCCTTCGGCCATAAACTTCGAATGATCACTCTTGTATAGCTGTTGATTTGACTTGATTCCTAGAGCTAAGAACGTACTCAGCTGAAGGTTTATGATTATACTTGTACTTCAGTTGAGCTACATACTTCAGCTGATTTTATTCTTCTTAGCTATCGATCATCAAATCCTATTTACTTAGTCTGGGGACTAACAATCTCCCCCTATTTAATGCAATCGAATAGCTGTATAAGTATGAACCTGTAATGATTCAGCTGTTTGAATCAGCTGAATGCTTATGTGTTTTGACCCTTTGGGTTCTTTTGACTATGTTTATCTTTTTACAGTGTTTTTACAAGTATATTACAAAATAATGATTTTCTATTGATTAAAGCTGATTTAGCACAAGGAAAAAAAAAATTACAACGTCGTAAATATTTATTCTCTTACGACCTTCTGATACACGAAGCTGATGGCTGAGTTGATTAATCTCTTCATTTCTTTTCCCTCTTCAGTAGAGGAACTCAGCAGTTTGTGATAGACAATAAGTTGTTGAACGCTGCATCGGTCTAATTTATCAGCTTGTTGAAAGCAATGCCTCTTCTTTTCATCCAGATAGCAGAAACCGTAGATGGGTTCTTTGACAATTTGCCCAGAGATAAAGTTAACTCCCATGGGAACGGTTCTTGTGAGGTTGAGTCTTGGCCGTTTAGCATAAATTATGGACGACCCAACCTCAGCTGATCTGGGTTCAGCGAAGGGCTCGGGGAGAACAGACTTACGTTTCTCCCCTCTTTCCGAAGAGCTTGCACCAGCGGGATCTCTGACAGCAACAGCTTGAGATTCACGCAATTCAGCTGGTATGCGATTTGCCAAGTCAGGAGAGTGTCTCCTGATCTTGCCGCATAGAGTCTTGAAGGAGATGATTGCGACTTTTATCTCACTTTCCAGATCTGTTATATTCGGCGATGGTTTTGCAGATCTGGCAGCTGCTAGCATCTCATTCCATTCATCAAAGTTGAATTGAGTGCTGATCTTGTTCAGAGGTACCCTTTCAGGAACAAAGACCCCTCCAGCTCTATATATATGATGATTTCTTGTGGAGAGATGGATGATGCTTTGGGACTCCTTACGCTGGTGATTTTTGCTTCTTGCCTTCGTTTATAAAGAACCTTATTGAACAACCTAATGTTCTCAGTTCTTTCTGCTTCAGCTCTTTGAAACAGCTATTTTTGAGTTTTTATTTGGAGATCAATAACTGTTTCGAGCTCAACAGTGGTTCTAACTTCCTCTAAGAGGCCAGCTTGAAACTCGGCAAGATGTAGCTCCCCCTCAGCTGGTTGAGGATTCACCTGTATAGCGGGATGAGGGTTTTGGATTTGCGGGGTTTAGACTTGTGGGACCTCAACTTATTGAAATGAATCAACAATTTTAACGTAATCAGTTGAGGTATCTTCTGTCCTGAGACCTTCAGCAGGGATGAGTGTTGATTGCATTGTTGTCTCACCTGCTGAATCAATTACCTCAGGTGTTTCAGTAGGTACGAGTGTTGTTTGAATTGGAGTCTCGTCTACTGAAACGTCTTCTTCTTCTTCTTGTATTCCAGCAGAGGTGAGTGGTGGAGAATTTGGAGTCTCACTAGCTGGAATGTCTTCTTGAACATTGGATCCAACAGCAGAGGTGACTATAAGTTGTGAATCAAGATGTTCACCTGGTTGTTCACCTGCTGATGTAGCTTGCTCTTTCTCCCCCTCAGAGAGTGCCTAAAGAAGTAAAGAACTCTCTGGTGCAGTAGTAGGATGAACAACAACGGCACCCTCATTTAACATTTGAAGAATGAGGTTAAGGGTGCCTTGGAGACCAGCTACCTGAGAGGTCAAAGAGCCGACCTCAGTCTCTAGTTTGTCCATCCTTGTGGACACAGCAGAAGCAGACTCCTCAATAGCCATAGAGAGATGGCTATGAGTATTGGTCAGCAGAGACTCTTGCTTGGATTGTGCAAGACCAATACGATCGACAGCGGATGAGAGAGGTGATACCTTGGAGTGCAAGGTGTTCAGCTGTCGTTCGACTTCTGCTTCTGTTGCCCGGGCTTCAGAGAGAAGCTTTTCTTTTTGGACTCTGTCAGATTCACGAATTGAGCTCAACTCTCTACGAATGTATGCTTTGAGAGTGTTGAACTCATTTGTATTGACCCGAATCTGATCAGAAAGAAGAACCAGCTGAGGAGTCTGAGTGTGAACCTCAGTGTGCAGAGAAGCGATGCTGGAAAAGAGATTCTCAGCAGTAACAACAAACTTCTTTGGAACATCCATGTGAAGGGTGTTCATCTGCCTACTCAGCATGGCCATCCCAGGTCGAATCTGGGATGAGACAACTCTAGACATCAGAGTAGCAGCGGCTCCGATGGGAATGCTTCCTCCAGATTTGCTGGATTCAGCATGGGACACTTGGACGCTTTTGGGAGAGGGGTCCGGTATGTCTCCAGCTGATGGGGTGATGTCAGCTGTGGTAGAAGGTGTTCATGAGTTAGGAGGAATTGCTCCTATGGGATGCGCAGAAACTATGGGGGGTGAGATGGGTCCATCTGAAACTTCTGGGTTTCTGTCAGAAGTTGTAACATCCCAAAACCCGGCCTAGTAGTTTATAGACCTTAAGGTATTTGATTAAATGATTATCTGATTAAATGCTTAGTTAATTTAATTAGTCTTCTGTCTTTAGTGGTATTTTAACCAAGGGGTTAAAATACCCAACTTGTGATATGTTTAAGATGAAAATGTGATTTTTATATACTTAGTTTAGTTGAATTTCGTTTCCGGAAATGCTTTCATTTTTAAAATTGGAGTCCGTTTGCTATTTTAAATAAATTAACTACGAACGGGACTTTGGCCCCACCCCTTGCTTTGGCCGGCCTTTGGAGAGGGAAAAGAGGGGTCACCCTCTTTTGCTTTCTCACTTGTTCAAAACTAGCCTTATTCACTATTCCATTGCACACTTTCTCTCAAAACCACCATTGTTGTTCTTGAGCTTGTTCTTGGTGTAGAAGAAGTTTAAAAGTAAGTTACATCTTTTCTCTTGCTTGTTCTTGGTGTTCTTGAGCTAGAGCTTGAACTAGGGTTTATGTAGCTTGTTGATTTGTTGGTGAACCTTGTTATGGATGTTGTCTTATGTGTTTATGCAAGCTTTTACATCATATGTATGGTAGATTGTTGAAGGAAGACAAGATTTGGTGAAAATCACCTTCAACCTCCATTAATGGTGGATGTTGAAGGTGGGTTTTGATGAATCTTGGATTTCTTGTTATTTGGATGGATGGAATTGTTTGTTAGGTTGAGAAAACATGTTTGTTAAGTTATGGATGTTAAAAACCTAGTATTGTTAGATTGGGGTAGTAATCTAGCTAGTGCTTGGATGCTTGGGATCAAAATGGTTAACTAGTGATTGTGCAAGTATGATACTTGGAAATTTGATAGCTACGAATTTGATGGAATTGCTACATGAGTGTGAATGTCTAGTATAGGAGTTATGTGCTAGTAGATGGAAATGGGGAAGTGATTTAGTCAAGTTCGGGTTTTCGGCCCGTTTGGGTGAATTAGTGGTAGAACAGTTTATATGGTTATAAATGACTACTTGGTGAGATGTGTTTGTTATACAAGTTGGTAATGTCATAAAATGTGTATTTTATGAGCCTTAGGTTGCGTTTTGTTAAATTGTCGATTTTGACATTTCGGTGGATTGATCACTAACTCGGTATACTTGTTACAGGAACTAGGAAGGAGACTCAGTGATACTAGCTCACTGAGTTAAGGATCGAAGGTTGAAAGGTGAGTGGATTTAACCTACAACTCGGGTCTCGATATTCTCCATTTGGTATTGGTATACTAGTGAAACGCAGGAAATTACCAGACCTGGGGAGTTCGTGACACGAACTCCACTTCGCGATCGGGAAGTCGCCACAGAGAAATTGGTTGTTGCTCGCGAAGTTGTTCACGGGATGGTTCCCGACGCGAACAATAGTTCGCGAACGCGAACTATAGTTCGCGTCTGGGAACTCCCTTGTGACGTTTTCGCGGGGTTTTTCGTAGCTAGCCTACAAGATATGTATGCCTAGTGTTAGAGGAATACGATACATGACTATGTGCACATTCGGGACGAGGTCAGTGTCGGATGGATAACGGCTGAGCATATTGTATCGACTAACAGGGTATTCGAGCCTTACCTGTATACGTTGCATGGTTAAGGGGGCTTACCCGGGGTGTTGGATACAGCGCTAACGATTACTGTGGTTTTGGCCGACCACGGTTTAAGGCTCGCAAGGCCACCATTCCTCTCAAATAAGTGGTTACCCAAACCGGAGATGTTTCTAACTTTCGTGTTTAGTGATTAGTGTAGTTGGTAGTAGTAGTAATTCATTCACTTAGCTTTTGTAACACCTCAATTTTCAAAACAACATTTAAATATCATTTAATCCAAAAATACATAATATTGTATCAACATCACATGCCGGTTTTACAAAAACGAAAAGGTTTCTTGTTCGAGATTATCAGAGTTTACAAAAACGGTGTTACAAATTATATCTTAACCATAGGATAAGGACTTTAATCATCAACACCGAGCTAATCTCAACAAGGCCTCTTCTAAACGGGCCTCCTAGATCTTCGATCCCGAACCTGAGTACATAGCAAAACACAAACATAGTACGTGAGACAAAATTGCCTCGTGAGATACATGGGTTTAAAACCCGATAAACAACAAGTCACATAATATCATTTAAACTTAAAATAATATTACTTGGTTCACTTGAGTCACTTCATTACTTTCATCATTTGGCCAATGTCAAGATAATCGGAATGCCTCCAATTTATCAAGACCGTCATATCCACGGTAACCGGAATGCCTCCAATCTACCGGGACTCATAGGTATTGGGTAATCGGAATGCCTCCAATCTACCACTAACCTTAAGGCACCGTAATAACCGGAATGCCTCCAATCTACTACGGCCCTAGGGACATCAACATCATCGTCATCTCTTATCTTTTATCATAGTGAGCCTATAGCTCCATCATTTCTCATTCAATTAATCGATTCATCATCACATAAGCAATTCATTAAAAATCACATAATTAACTAAATTACTTAAAGACTCGATAAAAACATTTAATTATAAACATTTACTAACTATGTACTCAGTTTGAAAGTTCACATGTACTCACCTTAGCCAAGCTTAACCAATTGTTGTGTTCCTTAAACGCCAATATCACTTCTCAATATTTGAATGCCTCAAGTCTTCCAACCGATAACCTATTATCAAAACCAATACAATGGTTTGCATTAATCATCTATACTAACTACATAATCCATGGCTAGTCAACTACTAGCACCATTTTCCCCAAAGTTACCAAACTCTAAATTCATAAATCACCACATTTTCGTGTATCCATAACATGACCACGTTTTCCTTGTTAAAATACCATAGATCTAAGTTAGATTACTTCCATTTAACCATTGATGAACAAATCCATAACTAGGGTTTATGATTCAAGCTTCCATACTTAAATCTAAGACTTATAACACAAGAGGATTGAAGATTTACCTTTGTTCTTCAATAAGGAGCAAGAATCACCAAGATTTGATGAAGATTGAGCTCCAAACGACACCTTACACTCAAAAAATCGCACACACCAAAAGAGAGGAGAAAAACTAGGGTTTCATGTGAAATAAATGATGTTTCCCGAATTAAATGCTGGTGTCGGGCAAAGTTCGCGATCGTTACTGAGTTCGCGTCGTGAACTTCTTAACGCACGCATAGTTCGCGATCGTTACTAGGCCGGGAACTACTTCGCGACGGATTGCCCAAATAGCTGTATCGAGTTCACGATCGTGAACATTAGTTCACGCCGTGAACTCCCTGAACAGCCCAAGCTGCACTTTTTAATCTTTGGCTCGACCCGCTTTCGCCCATAACTTTCTCGTACGGTGTCCAAATGACACGAAACCAATTCCTACGTTCTTTAAACGATTTATCCTTATTTAACATATTTTTGTACAATTTATTTATTTACAAAATTCGGGTCGTTACAACTATCTACCCCTTAAGGAGATTCCGTCCTCGGAATCTCATCATAATTCACGAAGTTCGGGTATCTTTTCCGAATCTCGTCCTTGACTTCCCAAGTCAAGTTCGGCCCAAGTGAATGCTTCCACTTGACCAACACCAATTCAATTTCTTTATTCCGAAGTTTCTTGGTTTTTGACTCTAGTATGGCTTCGGGTTCCTCAATCAATCGGTTCGGGGCATCCACCTGCAACCTTTTCTAACGGAATTATATTTTCAACCTCACCCACGAACTTCTTCAAATAACTTACATGAAACGTATCGGGGACACCTTGAAGTTCGGGTGGGAGTTCTAACTTGAAAGCTTGCAAACCGACCCGTTTCAAAATCTTAAATGGGCCAACATACATTGGGCTCAATTTGCCTTTCGTACCAAACCGCATTACGCCTTTCCAAGGCGATACTTTCAACATCACCATGTCTCCAACATTCAAATCATATGGTCTCTTTTTCAAACCCGAGTAGCTTCTTTGTCGATCTTGGGCGATTTTCATATTGGTTTGGATTATCCCAATCTTTTCATTGGTCAACTTCACAATCTCGGGACCCGTGAGTTTCGTCTCACCCGCTTCAAGCCAACACGATGGAGTTCTACATTTCCTTCCATACAACGCCTCATAAGGCGGCATTTTAACAGTCGATTGGTAACTATTATTGTAGGAGAACTCAACTAACGGTAAATGTTCATCCCATTTACCTCCAAAATCTAGCACACACGATCTTAGCATATCCTCAACCGTTTGAATAGTTCTTTCAATTTGACCATCGGTTTGCGGGTGGTAAGCCGTACTCAACCGCAATTTCGTTCCCAACTCTTCTTGCAACGATCTCCAAAACCTCGAGGTAAACCTCGCATCTCTATCGGATACAATTGACAACGGGACTCCATGAAGTCTTACTACTTCATCCACATACAATTTTGCCAACTTCTCAAGTGGCATGGTTTCCCGAATTGCCAAGAATAATGCACTTTTGGTCAACCGGTCGACTATGACCCAAACGGCGTCGTGGTTCTTGCTCGTCCTTGGCAATCCAACAATAAAATCCATTGTTATATCATCCTATTTACCCGCCGGAATTTGTAACGATTGAGCTATCCCGTAAGGCACTTGATGCTCGGCTTTTGCTTGTGCACACGTGGCACACTTAGAAATATACTTTGCCACTCTTGCCTTCATCCCGGGCCACCAATACATCTTTTTCATATCTTGATACGTTTTCGTACTTCCCGGGTGGATCGAATACTTAGACTTATGAACATCGTTTAATAACTCCTTTCGGGTACCCCCGAACTTGGGACCCAAATTCGACCACCCACGGTTTTCAACCCTTGCTTGTTTTCCACAAAATGTTGGTTCTTTCCCAAACGTTCTTGCCTCAACTCATCCTTTTCCATCACTTCCTGTTGGGCATTCTTGATTCGTTCTACTATACTCGAGACTACTTCAATACGTGTTAGCTTCCCTTTAATCGACTTTTCATATACTTTTCGGCTCAAGGCGTCAGCCACCACGTTGGCCTTCCCAGCATGGTAAACAATCTCACAATCATAATCTTGTATCAATTCGATCCATCTTCTTTGCCTCATATTTAGGTCTTTTTGAGTGAAAACGTATTGAAGACTTTTGTGATCCGTATATAACGTACACCTCGTACCGTATAAGTAGTGTCTCCATAACTTTAAAGCAAACACTATCGCCGCCAATTCCAAATCGTGAGTCGTGTACCTTTCTTCCGCATTCTTTAGTTGTCTCGAGGCGTAGGCAATCACTTTCCCCCGTTGCATCAAAACACAACCTAAACCTTTAAGTGAAGCATCACTATACACGACGAAGTCTTCCATCCCTTCGGGTAACGTGAGAACCGGGGCGTTACACAATTTTTCCTTTAATATGGCAAATGCATTTTCTTGTTTTTCTCCCCACACAAACTCACTACTCTTTCGGGTCAACAATGTGAGTGGTGTCGCCACTCGAGAAAAGTCTTGAATAAATCGACGGTAATATCCGGCAAGGCCGAGAAAACTTCTCACTTCGGTTGGAGTTCGTGGCGGTTCCCACTTCATAACCGCTTCAATCTTCGACGGGTCAACTTTGATTCCTTCTCGGGACACGACATGACCAAGGAATTGGACTTCTCGAATCCAAAATTCACATTTAGAAAACTTAGCATACAATTTCTCTCGTTGTAGCACTTCTAACGTTTGCCTTAGGTGGCTCTCGTGTTCTTCTTCGGTTTTTGAATAAATAATAATATCGTCAATAAATACGATAAGGAACTTGTCGAGGAATGGTTTGCAAACCCGATGCATAAGGTCCATAAAAATGGCCGGTGCATTAGTCAACCCGAATGGCATTACCAAAAACTCGTAATGTCCATAACGTGTACGAAACGCCGTCTTCTCGGCATCTCCCTCATTCACTCGAACTTGATGGTAACCCGACCTCAAATCGATCTTCGAGAAATAGTCGGCACCTTGAAGTTGATCAAACAAGTCGTCGATTCTTGGCAACGGGTATCGGTTCTTAATAGTCATCTTGTTCAACTCTCGGTAGTCGATGCACATTCTCATCGAACCGTCTTTCTTCTTAACAAACAATACGGGCGCACCCCATGGAGACGAGCTAGGAAGAATAAATCCTTTGTCGAGTAACTCTTGCAATTGGGACATCAATTCCCGCATTTCGGTGGGAGCCAAACGGTATGGAGCACGAGCTATCGGCGTCGCTCCCGGAACTAAATGAATACGGAATTCTACTTGCCTCTCCAGTGGCAATCCCGGTAAATCGTCGGGAAATACCTCGGGAAAATCCCGAATCACCTTTACATTTTCCACCGTCTTCTTCTCTTTCCTTCCATCTAATACATATGCTAAAAAGGACGAACACCCTTTGGCTAAACATTTCCTAGCTTTAACCGCGGTCATAAGACATGGTAAATGGTGTCGTCTCTCACCATACACATAAACTTTTTCATTGTCGGGAGTCCTAATCGAGACTATCTTTTTCCCGCAAAAAATATTTGCTTGATTCTCACCCAACCAATCCATACCTATAACTCCCTGAACAGCCCAGGCTGCACTTTTTAATCTTTGGCTCGACCCGGTTTCGCCCATAACTTTCTCGTACGGTGTCCAAATGACACGAAACCAATTCCTACGTTCTTTAAACGATTTATCCTTATTTAACATATTTTTGTACAATTTATTTATTTACAAAATTCGGGTCATTACAGCTTTTGTGCAAATCCCTCTCTCATTGACACATTTCAGGTTGGAAGGCTTGAACGGGTCGGGCTTGGACGGGGGCGTTTGACCATACGTTTTATAAATATTTTGTTAAAGGAGCCTAGTTTTGTAATACTGTCTTTTAACTAACACTTTGATTTGTAATATTTTGTGGGACCATGGCTTGTAAACCTAACATAATTAGGAACTAAACTGAATGCTTCCGTAACCTTTTGATTAACGCTTAAATAGATGCTTATATAAAAAAAAAATGGTTTCAAAAATGCGGTGTTACAGAAGTGCCGACATCAGCTGTCAAACATCATGGCATATGCAGAATCAAACACAATAAAAAAGAATCAAACATCATGGCATATGCTGTTTGAGAACCTTGAGCTTCAGTCTCACCAGTCGGCTGAGCTGGTATGGAGACTGGAGGAAGAGTTCCTCTGGGTAGTGCATCAGCTACCTCACAGCTCAGTTGGCGAATACGTTCGGGATCACTGGGTCTACAGTTGTCTCTTCGTCGGCGGTGGTGGTTTCCTAGATCTCCAGCTGGTGTAAGCTGGTGACGTTGTGGGAAACAGAAAGAACAGTTTCAAAAATGACTTGGTTTCCAGTCAATCTATCATCAACTACTGACTCAGGAAGTGATGAAGAAGTTGGTGGTGGTGTGTGTGTGCAGCTGACTCACGGGTGGCTTGGGACGAGCCAAAAACTTCACCAGCAGTCTATTGAGAGACTGTGGTTGCTTGTGGAGTTTGTTCCCTTGTTACAACGACTGATAATGAATCAGTCGAGGAGCTACGCAGAGGGGTGGAGCCGGCACTAACTCCTAAAGAACGAAATTGCCATTTTGAAAGCTGCTGGCTTGTTGAGAAATCAGCAGGTGGAGGACGAAGAGGAAGAGAAAGAGAGAAGTGATCAGCCAGGAGTGTTTGACTGGAAACTTCGGTGATAGATGGAGTTTCGGGAAAAACACTGCCAATTTGAAAATGAGAAGGATTATTCTCAGACGCTGACATAACTTCTGATCGTAATCCTTCCGATCTAGGACTCGAGTGAGTACCTAGAGGTTCCTGGCCGAATCCTAATGATGTTTCTGTTGTCAGGTCAACATCATCAGCTGCCACACTTTCTCCACAGGTAGCAGACCCTCTTACCCTCAGTTGAGGAGAAGAAGGAGCACATGAAGTGGGAGAAGATGGCGGAGGGAAGGGAGAGGGAGTGGGAGATCGATGAGCCTTTCTTTTGACTCGTTTCTTCACCACTAGAGGAGCAACCTCCTGACCCTCATTTTCCACATCAATAGGCACTGAGGTCCCTGTTGAAGTGGAAGTATTTTCATCAGCAGCTAGTGGACGACTAGCAGCTGGAAAACCCTTCAGATGAGAAAAGGACTTACCTTCTTGTAGGGCAGATTTCTCCGCTGTGGTGCCCTGTGATCGATCCCTTTTGGATCTAGTACGATCTTCAACGATCTTCAGCATGTACAAGGAGAGGGGAATATCCTTACCAGCTTCCTTCTTAGAGTTGAAGATGGTGTTAGATAAGGCACGAACCTCAAAGTATTCCCCCGAAAGGTCATCGTAATCAATCTTCAGCTTCTCAAGCATCACATGAGCAATGCACAAGGTGAAGAATCGAATATAGGGAATGCGAGTTCCCTTTCCTTTGAGCTTGGTTTTGACATCCTCGAAAACCAGTTTCCCATAATCTATCCGCTGACCGGTGATTAGGGCTTCAGCAAAGATCTGAAGGCTGGAGTTGCACTTGTTGTGAGACCCCTGGTTCCCACCTATGCACTGAATGATGTGCGTAAAGAAGTAGGCCCATGGTCTCGTCAGCCGAGACTTCTTGAAGATCTGCACCCTGTCGTCTCCTTTCTCTAATCGATATCCGGTGATATTGATTAGACTTGCTTTTGCGTTATCAGCAGATTTCATCTCCTGAGAGACTTTATTAGGGTGCAAGTAGTCGAACCCGCAAGCAGTGATGGTGATTTGATGATTTCCCACTTAGGCAACAATGTCGTCTCCGAAGATGGAGGCAGGCATCCAGAAATCATGCAAGAGTTCATAGAAACTCTTGGTGAAGCGAAAGAATGCACCACTGACAAGACAGTGACGCAAGAATTTCCTAACCGTACAGTAGACATCTTGGAGGTTTTCCGGTTGAGATGTGTTTCCTACCAGGTTCGAGTTTTGAGTAAACTCGATGGCAGCTCTAGTGAGAGGAGCTTTTGTGGATATCTTAGACATATTTACAGAAAAGATAGACAAAAGCTTGAAAGGGAAAGAGAGGTTTTTAAGAGAATTGTGGAAGAAGATTTGAGGGTGGTGAGGAAAAATGAGGTAAGGGGATGGGTATTTATAGGGGTTGGTAGGAAGGTTTGGGTAAATATTTGAATTTAAACGAGATCAAAAATGGATAGTTGTAAACCAACTATGTAAATATTGGTTTTCGTGCGAAAAAGGTGGACGAATGTGACAGAGAGGTTTAGTGGAGCCGTTTCGGTGTCAGGGGTGTCAAGTCCTTCATAAATGCCAAATATTTCCACTTGAGTGAAAATATTGGCCACAGAGATCGTGTGGATAGGGATAAAAGATTCCTTTTCTTAGAAAACCAAACGTTTTAACTTATAAAACTGGATAAGTATCATTTTGAGATGTTCTATTCAGCTGATTGATAAATTCAAAACATTTTTAGTCAGCTGAATGTACTAAGTGACATGGTGATCTTATCAGCTGCTGATAGTACCTCAGCAGATGATTTAGGCATTTAACATACCCAGCTCGCTGATTAAAAAGTTGAAACGCTTTCAATCTAAAGGTTTAGTGAACAAATCAGCCAGCTGAAGGTCTGTTGAAATGAAATGAAGTTCAACATCACCTTGTTCAATGTGATCCCTAATGAAATGATACCTAATATCGATGTGTTTGGTTCTAGAATGAAGAACTGGATTGTTGCTGATTGCGATAGCACTAGTGTTATCACAGTAGATGGGAACTTTGCAAAAGTTCATATCGAAGTCAATCAGCTGATTCTTCATCCAAAGGACTTGAGCACAACAGCTTCCAGCAACAACATATTCAGCTTTACTGTAGAGGTGGAAACAATATTTTGTTTCTTACTAGTCCAGCTGACTAGCTTGCCACGTAGCAGTTGACATCCTCCAGTAGTACTCTTTCTATCCATCTTGCAACCTGCAAAGTCTGAATCTGAATAGCCAATTAGATCAAACCCGGAGTCTTTGGCATACCAAAGACCTAGGCTTGGAGTACCTTTAAGGTACCTCAAAATTCATTTAGCAACTATCAAATGAGATTCTCTAGGATCAGCGCACACATGCAAGTAGCAAACATAATATCTGGTCTGCTGGCAGTGAGATAGAGCAAAGACCCAATGATTCCTCTGTAGAATGTGATATCAACTGATTTCCCAGTTGTATCGGCATCTAGATTATTCGGAGGAGCCATTGAAGTTTTCATAGATGATGATGAATTCATATCGAATGTCTTTAAAAGATCTTTGATATATATTTTTCTTGATTTATAAAAATTCCATTTTTAGATTGCTTAACTTGTAAGCCAAGAAAATATGTTAATTCACCCATCATACTCATCTCATACTTTGTAGACATGAGTTTTGAAATACGTCTACAAAGTTTTTCATCAGTAGCACCAAATATTATATCATCCACATAAATTTGAACAAGAATGATATCACCTTTGATTTTACGAATGAATAAGGTTTTATCAATCTTTCCCCTGGTGAAATCATTTGCTAGAAGGAACGTGGAGAGAGTGTCATACCATGCACGAGGAGCTTGTTTCAACCCATACAGCGCCTTATCCAATTTGAACCTGGTGCTTGCTTAACATACACTTCCTCTTGCATTTTCCCATTTAAGAAAGCACTCTTCACGTCCATCTGAAAAACGGTGAAGTTTTTGTATGCAGCATAGGCCAGAAATATTCTTATAGCCTCAAGCCTCGCTAGTGGAGCAAATGTTTCATCGAAGTTGATTCCTTCCTCCTGTCTATATCCTTGAGCAACAAGTCTAGCTTTATTGCGGATAATAACACCTTCTTCATCCATTTTATTCCTAAATACCCACTTGGTACCAATAATTGTCTTACCAGCTGGTGGGGGCACCAGCTACCACACTTTATTGACCTCAAATTGGTTAAGTTCTTCCTGCATCGCTTGAATCCAGGTGGAGTTTTCTAAGACAGCTTTGATATTTTTCGGTTCTTCAGCTGCTAAGAAACACGACCATAAGCAGAGATTGCATGATGCCTTACTTCTTGTGACCAGTCCTTGTTGTGGATCTCCAGTGATTAATTCAATTGGATGTTCTGAGGTCCACTTGGATTGAGGAGCAGCAGAAGATGAGGAAGATTCAGCAGAATTTGATCCTTGTTGAGCAGCTGAATGCTCAGCAGGATTGAGTACTTCATTTTGAACTAATCTTCTTGAAGTATGAAGAGGTGGCTTAGAGTGGGATCTAGCCTTGGATGATGCTCTTGCTGTTGGAATCTCTTGTTGAACAACTGCGATATCTATACTACAAGATATGTAGGAGCATCATGAAATGTATCATCTGAATCATTTATTGGAACTTCAAAAAGATTCAAAGCATCAAAGAACGCTTCAGCTGTATCATCAGTTGATGGTTCGGTTGATCTCTGAAATGCGTCAGATGATTCAGCAGAGGTGGGATTTAAGGCCTTAGAGTGTTCTTCAAAGGTAACATTTATAGATTCTTCCAATGTGTGTCTTCTTTTGTTGAAAACTATGTATGCCTTAGACACAGTGGAATATCCCATGAAAATGGCTTCACCAGCTTTTGAGTCAAACTTGCTCAGCTGATCTCGTTTGTTTAACACAAAACACACACAGCCAAATACATGAAAGAAACCGATATATTGTTTCCTCTGACGAAGAATCTCGTAAGAAGTTTTCTTGTGTCTCTTCACATAGAGAGACCTGTTCTGAGTAAATCAGGTTGTATTAACAACTTCTGCCCAAAATTGTTTTGGCATGTTTGACTCAGCAAGCATTGTTCTTGCAACTTCTATTAGGGTTTTGTTTCTTCTTTCAGCAACACCATTTTGTTGAGGCGTTCTAGCAGCTGAAAAGTTTTGTGAGATCCCGACGTCTGAGCAGAAGTCTTCCAATGTACGATTTCTGAATTCAATACCATTGTTTGATCTCTGCATCTTAACTCTTGACCCATTTAGAAGTTCCATCTTTTTGATGAATTTGATAATTTCATCAGCTGCATCACTTTTGTTGCGAAGGAATATAACCCAAGTGTATCGTGAGTATTCATAAACAATAACAAGTGTATACTTCTTTCAACCTAGACTTTCAGTGCTTATAGGACCAAAGAGATCCATATGGAGCATATGTAGATAGCTGTCGATGGAGAAACATTGCTTTGATTTGAAGGAGCTTTAATGTTGTTTACCTTGTTCACAAGCTGAACAAAGCTTATCCTTTTTATACTTGATTTGTGGCAGGCCATTCACCAGCTGACCTTGCGACAACTTCGATATATTTTTCAAGTTTAAGTGAGATAACCTTTTATGCCACAACCAATTCAGCTCTTCAGTAGAATGAGAGAATAAAAATAAACTTCTTGATTTTGAGGATTCATGTCAAGTGTATATACGTGGTTGTTTCTTGGTGCGATAAGTACGACTTTTCCACTTTTATCTGTCACCGTTCCTCTGTACTTATTAAAGTTCACTGAGAACTCTGCATCACATAGTTGGCTAATGTTGATTAAATTATGTTTCAGCCCATTCACATACCCAACTCTTGTGATTTTTATAGATCCATTTGAGACGGATCCATAACCTTCAGTTGAGCCTCTATCATTATCACCAAAAGTTACTGGAGGAATGAGACGGTCTTAAGCTTGTGTTGTCACACTCACTTTCCATATGCCAACGATCTCCACACTTATAACATTTACTAGTTCTTTTGAAGTGGAGTGGAGTGCGAAGCAGCAGGGTTGGGTACTATACCCAAAATCCCTTTCTGATTATCGATGATAGTCAGAGTTTGAACGAGTGATGTCAGCTTGCTGACCTTTCCTTTCAGCTGTTTGACAGGACCAGCTGAAGAAGGACTTGGAGTGTTTTTGAGAACACTCTTACCTTTGTTCTTTGAAGCTCGAGTACGAACTCTAGCTGTCTCACCCTTGAAGGGTGTAAGAACAGTTTTCTTTCCTGTTGTCTTGCAAGTCTTCCTTTGAGGTCTAGCAGAAGAGACAGTAGGTGGTGAGCCCAAAATAGACTTACTTAGCTAAACAATAACTACTGTGGGTGTCCGAACAACTATGGCTGAAGAGTTAGCAGATGACTCTTCACCAATAGTTTCAGAAGGTTCTTCTTTGGACATCTCAGTAGCATAGGTTTTGGTAGACTTAACAAAGCAACCAAACACCAACTCCTCAGCTGGCACAAAAGCATCAGCTGATGAGTAGTACAGATCATCCGTACTGCTGTCAGGTCCAGTGGCTGCAGCAAGGTAATCTCCTCCTAATACAGCTTGTACTTGACTAGGAATCTGTGAGTTGACACACTCACTCACACGTTTGGATGAATGAGATGATGATTCACAAATATTTTTTATTGCTTCAAGTTCTTTTACTTTCTCATTAAGATCATATTGAAGAACTGAGTTTATAAATTTTGTTTCAGAAAGTTCTTCTTTTAAAGTTTTCTGATCAATTAGCCTTTCTTTTAGAAAAGCATTTTCACGAAGAATAGCACTGTGTTTATCCAAACATTCAACTTTCAGCTGATCAATGAAGTGCAAGTCACAGACAATGGAATCAACAATTTCTTTGGCTTCACCTAGAGAGGATATCTTTTTGTGAACTATGTTGACCCATTGATACGAACCAGCATCATCAGTTGTAATGCTCTCATCAGCACGAGCCATCAAACACATTGTGGCCATTGGTTCATCATCATCAGATCAGCTGTCACCAGAGTCAGCCCAGTCGCGGGTTTCAGCTACAAGACCTTTGTCAGCAACTTTTCCTTAAAGTGCCTTCTTTTCTTCTAGGATCTTTTTGGTGAAGGCTTGTAGTTTTTTGTATTTTTCTTCAATGGACTCACCAGCTGAAGAAGATGAACTAGCTTCTTTTGCTTGCAGTCGTTAGCATAGTGTCCATCTTTGTTGCAGTTGTAGCAAGTTATCTCAGAGATATCAGGTGTAATTCTAGAAGGTCTGGAAAGTGCAGCTGACGAGATAGGTCTGCTATTTGAGCCTCTAGCTGAGGAGCCAGATTTGCCTTTGAAGAATTTTCTGTTTTTGACAAGTAAGGCAAACTCAGTTATAAGGGCTTCATTGTCTTCGTCTTCATCGATCTCTTCGATGCCGACCTCAGGTATGTTGAACAGATCAACAGCTGAAGTTGTGTCAGCTTCATCATCAGAGGGAGGATATTCAATCCTCCTGGGTTTGTTTAGAGAAACAAGAGCAGCTGAAGATCCTAAGGAGCTCACTTTAGAGTCCTTTGGAGGTTGAAACTTGTTGAGTACAGTTCTCTCATGGGTTAGAAACATGCCGTAGAGAGAAGAAAGAGTGTAATCTTTTAGAGTAGGAGATGTACTCATGCAAGTTATAATGGTAGTCCATTTAGAGGGTAAGGCTGTCATAAACTTTCACATCTTGGACATATCGTCCTTTTCAACCCCATGAGACTTCAGCTCATTTAACACAAATTTTATAACAGTTGAATGTTTGAGCTATAGGCTCACTAGGCTTGGCTTTAAACAACTCGTAGTCATGAATGAGCATATTTTTGTTATGTGCACGCACAACGGATGTGCCTTCATAAACTTCAGCCAACCTTTCCCACATTTCTTTGACTGAGTCACAAAATTGAATGTTGTGTTACAATTCATCACCAACTGCTTGAAAAAGCATATCCCTTCTTTTATTTTCAAGATGGAAAAGACGTTTTTCAGCGTCTGTCCATTGTGCTTCAGATTTCACTACATAATGTTCTAGTACTTCAGGGGGTACCAGGAATAAGGGTTTTGGGAATGTATTTTCCTATCGTTATATTGTCTTGAAGTTTTGGATGATAGGTAACAATGTGAGACAACATGCGAGTTTTCCATATGGGATAGTTGGTTTGAGTGAGTTTGGGAGGTTTTCCAGATGATGGAAGATCGGATGTTGTAGGTTCAGCCATAACAGATATTCAAAGTTGATGGAAAACAACTTTGGCACTTGCTCTGATACCAGTTGTTGGATCTCAACAACACAAATGTTTTGCGTTAAGGCTAAGTAAAGACGATAAGATAAAGAACACACAAGTTTTCAATGATTAAGAGTTTATTAAAACAACTTAATACAATACAAATTTTGTGGAAATATACAGTACACACTAACTAAAACTTTATTATTGAAGTGACACTTTTGCTCGCTCAAACTAGAAGACTATGCAAGGAGAGTTATATCGGCTTATACCAACAGCTGATATTGAATGCCTGAGTAATAACTATGAGAGAGTTAATACCAGACAATAACAGACTCTCAGAGAATGTTCTTGTGCTATGAATGCTAAAAGGTGTGTGTAAATGCAAGCATTTACGCTCTATATATAGCCCAAGATCCATGTTCCCTTGTCCACAAGTTAATAGACGTGTAAACATCTCATTCGTCTATGTACACTTGTCCACGGAAACATTTAATGCACTTGCATAGGTTATAGTCCCATTTGTACTTTGTGTCAACTCCTTTTCTGACGCACAGTGAAAAGGTGTATTATGTTAGTACAAAATCAGTTGACTTTCCCTTTACATGCCTTGAGGGACAAACAATGATGTACTGACATATTATCTTCTATTCCAAATTATAAGATCCTCATCGTTTTCTTCTTCTTTGAGCGGGAAAGGAAAATGTTCAAAGTGTCAAGAACATTTTCCACTAAGTCTTTATCTGCAGCAGGTACCATCAGCTGACCCTCTCTTTCCTTTTTTCTCCCCCATGTGGCCACACAGGGGGCATGGGGACGTAAAAATTCCACTATCAGCTAAATGGTCTTCTTCTGGTCTCTGTCCTTCGGCCATAGACTTCGAATGATCACTCTTGTATAGCTGCTGATTTGACTTGATTCCTAGAGCTAAGTACATACTCAACTGAAGGTTTATGAATATACTTGTACTTCAGCTGAGCTACATACTTAAGCTGATTTTATTCTTCTTAGCTACAGATCATCAAATCTTATTTACTTAGTCTGGGGACTAACAATCTCCCCCTATTTCATGCAATCGAATAGATGTATAAGTATGAACGTGTAATGATTCAGTTGTTTGAATCAACTGAATGCTTATGTGCTTTGACCCTTTGGGTTCTTTTGACTATGTTTATCTTTTTATAGTGTTTTAACAAGTATATTACAAAATAATGATTTTCTATTGATTGAAGCTGATTTAGCACAAGGAAAATAAAAAAAAACTACAACGTCGTAAATATTTATTCTCTTACGACCTTCTGATACACGAAGCTGATGGCTGACTTGATTAATCTCTTCATTTCTTTTCTCTCTTCAATAGAGGAACTCAGCAGTTTGTGATAGACCATAAGTTGTTGAACGTCGCATCGGTCCAAACCATCCACAAACCGATGGTCAAAGTGAGAGAACGATCCAAACGGTCGAAGATATGTTAAGGTCGTGTGTATTCGATTTTGGTGGTAAATGGGATGAACATTTACCGTTAGTTGAATTTTCTTATAATAATAGTTATCACTCGACAATTAAAATGCCACCGTTTGAGGCATTGTATGGGAGGAAATTTCGGACGCCTTCTTGTTGGTTAGAGGCGGGTGAGACGAAACTCACGGGTCCCGAAATTATGAAGATAACAAATGAGAAAATCGGAATAATTCAAAAGAATATGAAAGTGGCACAAGATCGCCAAAAGAGTTATTCGGGCTTGAAAAAGCGACCTTATGATTTGAATGTCGGTGATATGGTGATGTTAAAGGTGTCGCCTTGGAAAGGCGTGATGAGATTTGGAAAGAAGGGCAAATTGAGCCCAAGGTATGTTGGCCCGTTTAAGATTTTGAAACGGGTCGGTTTACAAGCATTTAAGTTAGAACTTCCACCCGAGTTGCAAGGTGTCCATGATACCTTCCATGTTAGTAATTTGAGGAAGTTCTTGGGTGAAGTGGAAAATATTATCCCACTTCAAGATTTGGGGGTCGATGCACCCAACCGGTTGATAGAAGAACCCGAGGCCATATTGGAGGCCCAAACGAAGAAATTGAGGAACAAGGAAATTGAGCTAGTGTTGGTCAAGTGGAAGCACTCCCTTGGACCAAATTTGACTTGGGAAGTCAAAGATGAGATGAAGAAACGCTACCCAAATTTTGTAGATTATGAGACGATTCCAGGGACGGAATCCTCTTAAGGGGTAGATAGTTGTAATGACCGTAATTTTACGTTTGTCATTTCGTGTAATTGTTCGGGATTTATGTGAATTAGTATTTATGTTAGTTTACATTTCGTTTTGTGTTTGTCGAATGTTTGAATGTTTGGGACTTGGTATAACCATGTATGGGTCAAAACGTGGATGGAAACAAGTTTAAAGGCCAATAATCTGCCTGGAACAGCCCTCGCGGCGCGAGGCAGACGCGAGATCAAACAGTGGGTTCAGAACTCAGACGCGAGAGACTCGCGCCGAGCTCGAGTTGAGCTTCGCGTCGAGTTCGCGGCGCGAGCCAGGCGCGAGCGGGGCGCGAGGTAGGCGTTCCTGCGGCGTTCAAGAAGACATCTCGCGTCACCTCGCGGCGTGAGGCAAACGCGAGCGGGGCGCGAGGACTGTCTGGAGTATATAAAGTTGTGTAGAAGCTAGGGCTCATAACACCTACGAACCCTAGAGAGAGTGCAACCGTTTTTGAGAGCATTTGGACGGTTTTTGGAGCTAAGGAGCTCAAATCTTCATCCTCTTGAAGGATTCAAGCATCAAGGGTAAGAATTCTTGCATATCTTGCTTAGTTACCCTCATTTTGAGCTTAGTATGGGTAACAATGGTGGTTTTGGGAACCCACCATATCATCTTCGGGGAGGATGAACTTTCATGGATGTAAAACACTCCTTGTAGACTTGTAATCAATGTGTACAAGTTAGATTTCGGATTTATGATGGAAAATCTCGAACTAGGGTTTGAGATTCCACCAAGTTGTATGAACTTGGTGGTTGGGAATGTTTAGATGGATTCATTAGTAGCTAGTTTTGATTATAACTTGATTTTGTAATGATATTGATGTTAGGTCAAGAAGACCTTGAGATTGGAAGTACTTCCTCAATTTGGAAGTAAGGATTGTGTTGTTGAACACAAGTGTTGGATAGCATTGCTAAGGTGAGTACATGTGATCTTTCTGAGTACATAGTAAACCATGTTTTATGAATTGAAATGATTTTAGAGTCTTTATTAGATAATTGTTTTCATAAAGAAAAGATTGAATTGATAGAGTATGAATTGAATTGAATTGAATTGTATTGTAATTGATTGTGTAGTTACCACTAGTATGATTGAGTTGTGATATGGGCTTTGACCAAAGTAGATGATTTGTTATGTGGTAGCTAATCAATTGGATCCTAGTCAACCCACACAAGTTGGGGGAGTTAGTGACACTTACTTGGGGCGGTACCACCCTGCGCAAGGGTAGTGTGTCGAGAAATAGTCAACCCGGAAATCGCGAGAGAAATAGTTAACCCGAAAACGGGGGAGTTTACCTAGTTAACCCATATCGGGGGAGTTGCTTCGGGAGGCCCGTTGCGTATGTGAATGGCTTATGGCAAGCCTTAGAGTTTGATTGACTATGTGCAATTTGATAGTTATTTAATTATTATTTTATTGCAAATTATTTCTAACCGGGTCTAAAACCCATGTTTCTCATGAGACAATATTTGTCTTACGTACTACGTTTATTTTGGCTATGTACTCAGGTTCGGGAGCTAAAGATTAGGCGGCCCGTAGTTAACATTTGGAAGGATTAGCTCGGTGTACCTATTTAGTTCCCTAGACTATAGTTTTGATATATCTGTAATACCGGTTTTGGTACTTTCTAATTATTCCAAATGTTTTAGTTAAACCATTTTTGGATACTCGGTTTGTAAAGACATATATTTTATATTTTTAAAAGTTTTAAATTTGGTTGAAAAATCGGTGTGTTACACCGTAGATGGGTTCTTTGACAATTTGCCCTGGGATAAAGTTAACTCCCATGGGAACAGTTATTGTGAGGTTGAGTCTTGGTCGTTTAGCATAAATTATGGAATTGTTAATATTAAAATTGTTTGTACTCGTTGAATGAAATGGCGAATGTTGATATGCAAGTGGATAAGTGTATATTCTGCTATTTGTAAGTGGGTGAGTATATAAAACCAAATGGTGTTACCCAACTGAAGTGGCGCGTAATCAACAGAACTGTAAAAACTCAAGAACTCAATTGACAACATGTAATCATTGGTTGTTTCGACATTTCCACTTCATGTTGTCCCCAAGATACAAATGTATAAATAGTAGTTGAATTTACAATTTCTAAAAACATGTAGTTGTTCATGCTGTCTGGACATTTCCACTTCATGTTGTCCTGAAGATACAAATGGATTTGATGTACATTACTTTATTATTCATTTAAAACTATTTATTTGATTTTTCATAGACGTTACATTATCAAATTATCGAACCTCAATAGAGATATAGATCACCAAATTATGTGCAAACTACCAAAATTCAGTAATGATTAGTACTTCATAAGAAAAGGATTATAGATTACTTACATATTGACTGATCAAGACTATTGATACATCATCGTCTCTTGTGGTGAATTCTTTGGAAGAATCATCAGTTTGTTTGACAGTTGTCTCTTTTGGTAAATAAGAATCCCATCAACTCTTTTGGAAGTGGTTCCGTACTTTTGTTTATGCGTTGGTTACCAATTCCATATATTCAGATCCACATTAAGTGTGTACATGATTTTATTTTTTGACAATTCCAATATTTGAGATTATATCCGTGAACTAGTTTTTGTATATTACAAATTCATAACTTGAGCAGCCTCATGCCCTAACTCCAATGCAAATTAATAAAAATTAAAATATAAAAAAAATAATTATTTTATTTTACCAAAATAAGATGTTGGACATTACTAACCTCAAATCCCAAATTTTTAGAGTTCCATCTTCAGAATCTAAATACATCAATTTTCCATCATATTGGAATTCCATAACCATCACATTGTTTGTGTGTTAATCATAGCTTATTTTCCATAAAATATTATTAATATTTTTTTTATGTATATAGATACAGTCATACAGCCATTTCGACCCATTTACTTGTCAAACGTGTCAAATAGGTGGTAGATACCAAAGTTGTTAATAAACCGATCAAGTCGAAAACTGTGTAATTATGACAATGATACCCTTTTATCTCTCGAGGCTTTTCCCATTTCTGCACTTGCTTATCCTCACCAACCTTTAGAAAAGAAGTTGGAACCCAATTAGTAAACAGATTGAAGATAAATAACAGCTTTGTTTCTAGACAACAAGCTTCAGAGAAGATAATGAAAAATATTAACAAAACTTTGCAGTAAACCTATGCAGGGTGCTTAACCAACTCCTTCATAGCCAATTGTAAGATTTCAGTGTCAATTAAGGTGAAACCAGAGTAAAAATCAGAAATTATAAATTACAGGGAGCTTCTTGCAAATTTCTCCCTAAGCAAAAGCTCCAAACT